>JAKMXF010000354.1:62689-662689 GCA_024704765.1 Oopsacas minuta | reverse complement strand
TTATCATAATTACGTATAGGTATCGGTCTATAACGGCTACCAAAAGGGGCTTGCCATAAGTGTGAGTAACGCTTGGTTGCTGATAAAATATCTGGCTGCAGTACCATAAATTATTAAGTGACTGCTTTGCACAGGAGACCATTGTATTGAGGTGTTAAGAACGTTATATTCCAATTGTAAATCAACTCCATGAAATGACATTGAAATCTTATAATATCATGTGTGTATAATGCACCAGATGTTGTTTCGGAAATCTTGTGCTTTTAAGGTATTAATTATTTAGTGCTTATTATGTCTACACACTACAATCCTCGCAAACTATTTAATTATTTCATTTATTTCGAACCTTGATATATAGAAATACATACAGAAGTCATGTGTGAAGATTAATTAATTTCTAGAGTTAAATATTTAATCAATTAATTATTAATAGTTACGTAGTTAGATTAAAAATTATTACAAAAAACCGCTGGGAATATACGTATACCTACAATTAGTAAATGGCAACTCTTGAAGAAGATATACAGCATCACAATTCCACTGATTCTGGGGAGGGAGAAGAAATAGTTGAGAATGGAATTGATAAAGATGGAAACATTGAAGGAGAAGTTGTGGAAAATAATCACAAAGAAACAGAGGAAGAGATAGCAGAGGATGAACATATATTCAAACCAATTCATCTGAAGTTAGCTATACAGGGTGTGTCTGGTCCAACAGAAATAACAGTGTATGGACAAGACCTGATTGAGGGACTGAGACAAGTACTGATGGAAAATCCTCTCGCTTGTTTCAGGACATGTATAGGTTTCTGGCACCATGGGACACGTCTGGATGAGGTACAAGATTTCAGCTCGATACAAGGGCTAAAAGATGGTGATACTATTCGGGTGAGTGAGGATCCGTACTCTCTGAGAGAGGCTCAGATTCACGTAAGGCGACTAGAGGAACTGCTGGATAGTGGACTGGAGATGGGAACACAATCTCTCTCCTATCTCGCTCACATTCTACCTACTGACATTGATGAGCTAGCTACACAAGCGATGGTGGGAGAGCAGCAAGGAAATAAACCAACAATAATAGAAGAACAAGCTATAGAACCTGATTATATAAATCCAGACCCATCCAGGTCAAGTGTGCCTCTATCCCCCCTCCTCCCCCCTCGTACCTCACCTCTGCCATCCTGTATTCACACTATACACTACTCAGGCTGGAACCCTCCTCCAGGCCCTCAGCGTCTGAAGGGAGACCTCCTATATCTTGATGTAACTACACTAGAAGGATTCTCCTACTGTATTACTGCTTCTCCTCAAGGTTTCTATCTCAATTGCAGTGATAAGGAACATTTCGATCCTACCGCCCATCAAGATCTAGGTACACGTTCACACACCCTAGCGGGACTGTTATCACAAATTAGTCCCTCTTTCAAGAAGAACATTGCTCTCCATAGGAAGGAGCTACAGAGACGTCACTCATTCGAGTTCATACCAACTCCCTTTCAGGTGCATTGCTGGTTGATAAACCCCTCTAGACACTCGTACAATCTGGTCCGAGCACATGACTCACTACAGGGACGTCTAGGACACGAGGAGCACACACTAGGACAGCTACGTGACTGGAATGCAGAACTAGCAGGGAGTAGAGATCTACCTAGAGAGACTGTATATAATCGTATGGTACGTGAGAGAGCTATATACAAGGTATATACTGACTTTATAGAGGCAGCAACACAAGGAGCACAAGCTGTGTTAGATGGAAATATACCAGCTCTGAATCCTACTGATGATGAGAAGAATTTCCTATTCATCTGGAACAATATTTTTTTCTCATATCCATATGATGGTAGAGAGCTATACAAGAATGTGGGAGGAGACAGGGCTGCTTATATTACTGCAGCTAAGGATATACACGGTATAGCAGCTATTGAGGAACTTGATGTAGAGGGACTACATACATTAGCTACTGCTCTGGTAGATTACAGAGGACATAGAGTAGTAGCTCAGTCTATCGTGCCGGGTATTTTACAGAGAGATCAAGAGAATATTCTAGAATATGGAACTTTAGATGGTAAGAAACTCTCCAAAAATGAAAAGTTCGCTGGTCTAATGAGAGGAGTAGGACAGGAGCTTAATGTTAAGATAGAACAGGTGTATGATCATGAGGGGCGTGTACAGGAGATGCCATCTTCAGTGGAGTGTAAGGGTATAATAGGTACAGATGGGAGGAACTATCTCATCGACTTATATCGTATCACGCCCCCTGATTTAAACTTTGATCAATACTCAGAGCAGGATACGAGTGAGAAAGTGGGTGAGAAGAGAGTTGATATTGGACACAAGATGGCTATGCATAGACGTGAGATTGTAGAGAGCTTTATACAATACAAATACAGTACATTCATACAGAAGATTAGTAAGCTAACATTGGAAGAACAGAATAAAGAGGTTAGTGAAAAGAAAGGACTTGATTCTGATCTGAAAGATGAAGAACACAAGAGTCAACCAGAAGTAGCATTGGAGCAGATCTTAGAAAAGGATTTGTCTGATATTGACAAGAATCCTGTCCTCCTCTTAGCTACAAAAGATGATTCATTTGGTGGGGATACAGGGGAGAAGGAAATAGGAGTTGATATAAAATCAGAAACAGCAGGCCCTATGAAAAACGAAGAAATAATATCTATTGTGAGTCCTAGCAACTTTGAAGAGGGCTTGGAATGTACCAATCAGCTGGAGGTGGGCGTGATACTACCTGATGATAACGGATCAGTTAAACTAGTGCTTTCAGAGAAGAACTTAAACCTGACCACAGATGAGAAAGAGAGAACTGAAGATAGTACAGAATCTGAGGAAACCAATAAACTAGGTCAGAAGAAAGTAATGGAGATTCTATGTAACTCACTGGAAGGATTAGGCTCTATTAGCGAGTCAGATTTCGATCTACGTTTCAACATGGATCTAACTTCACATCTGTGTAAATTAGCTGGGAGTAGTGAAGTATTGGAGAAAGATAAGAAACTCTGTGAAGAACTTTCAGAATTTATAATTCATTATTCTCTTCCTCGGTTCTTTATCGATTGTTTGCAGCTCCAAGCGATGCCTGTAGACTCTGTCTCTCTTACTCGCTTGCTTCACTTCCGCGGTATAAACATGCGATATTTAGGTAGGATAACAGAACTTGTATCAAAACGGGAAGATCTGTCACATGTCAAAACTATATGTATATCTGATATGATTATACGTGTGGCTAAGAGACATATAAGGAGAGAGATGGGAGAAGCTCACCTCTCTGAGATGCCAGGAGTAATAGTGAATGCTTTCAATTCTCTTTTCGGTTGTGTGGAGACACCAGGAGTTGAGGAAGCTACTGGCGGTAAAAAGAAGAAAAGTAAGAAAAAGAATCAGAGATTGAAACAAGAAAACGGAACATTCACTACACAGTCTATGTGGACCGGAATACAGTCAGAAATGGAAACTTATTTCGGATACAAACTAGATTATAGAAGTTTCCATTCAGCATCAGAGGGAGTGCCTTTCTCTAAACTCTCAATTCTAAGATCACTTTGCATGAAACTAGGTGTACAGCTGTTAGCAAGAGAATACCACCTGGAGGGGAAGGGATTGCCCTTCGCAGAGAGTGACGTAATAAATCTACACCCTGTAGTGAAGCATTTCCCTCCAACTCTGCATTTGCCTCAGGAAATACACAAGATGGCTTCCAGTAGGTTCGGACTAGGACTAGTGAAGGAATGTATAGAATTGTGTCTAGAAGCACTTAATCACTACCAAAACATTGCTGGACCTAATAATATAGAAACGGTGGGCTGCTATAAAGATCTAGCTAACCTCTATCTAGTTACCAAAGATGTACTTAACTCTCTGAACTTCCAACAGAAAGGAACATTTATACTTGAGAGGAACCTCGGCATGGATGATCCTCGTACTCTCACTGGCCTTATCGGTCTAGCTACTTCCTGTTGTAATGCTGGTCTGTCTCAACTTGCACTTAAGGTACTATTCAGAGCTAGATATCTATTGCTGGTGCTATTTGGAGAGAAACACCCTCAAATGGCTACAATAGATCTCAATATAGGCTACACATATCACTCAGTAGGTGAGAATAAGCGCGCGGTGAAGTATCTAGAGAATGTGATACGATTACAAGATATATTCTATGGATCTCAACACGTACAAACCGGTATGACTAGACATCTTCTCTCTAAAGCTTACAGTCTAGCTGGAGAGTACAGACAAGCTATCCAGCAAGAGAAACAAGCTTACAACACATTCAAAGAAAAGTACGGAGAAGATAGCGAGAAAACTAAAGTTATTTCTGCAGGACTCTCTGATCTGACTCAGAAAGCAGTGCTATTTGAGAAGTTACAACATGCTACAAGGAAAGAGATATACGATATAACTGGTAGTAGTAACGGAGATACAGCCAGTAAGCAGAATTAGCTCAATGGTAAAGTAGGTAGCTGCCCTTCACTTATTTAGCTATAGAAGTAGATTAGAATTGTACTATTTTATATATCAAAATACTGATTATTCAAATTTACATACAGTTTATTTTTCATTGTAGTTAGTATCGATATTAAATTCCTATACCTCGCTTATTATCATATAATAATGGGAGTTACTTTGGGGGGCTACCCAGCTAATAAATATCATATCAAAATGGTAGATTAAAGCAAATAATATTACAACAGAGCCTATTATACACAAATAATCAACATTCACTTCTTGAGAGGAATAACCATACATGCTAGTGCTAGGTCATGAGCACAGTTTCTGGAATTATCCAGCAAATGATCATCCACATTCACAATGTGTCTCTCTAGATTGCTGGAGTTAGCGATTTGGTTTGTAAGAGATAGAATATTGAATGCTTGTGCCTGGCTAGGACCTGTATCCTGGCTACGAGGATCTGTCCCATTTCCTAAACCCTTATTCATAACTCCCTCTATAGCCTCAGGGGTTATGTATTTAGAGCAGTCAGGAGAGGTTAGAACTAGGGAGTCTCCTTTCGATAAATCTGCCAGGGACATAGATGTTATTTCTGGTATACATGTGATAAATGGTTTAAACGGGATGCAACCTGGCGCCTTTTGACTATAGAAACCAATTCCGCGTGATGGAATGTCTAAACCAAATAGGCGTGACTTATCCCCTACTCCTGTAATACTTGGGACCTTGTATATATCCTCATCAGTGACTTGTTTAAATGCCCAACCAGTCATATGCTTATCTCTGTAGAGAACTTTCTGGCCTTTATGCTCGTCTCTCAGTGTAATTTCAAACTGTAGTCTAGTGTATTCGGGTGTCAATAATTGTGGCTGTAGATATGATATAGACTGTATTCGTTGTCTATCGTAATCTGGAGTACAATCTGTGGTTATCTGGACACACGGCTTGTTCGGGGAGTGTAGATAAGCTCTGCATTTGCCTGCGTTAGCAATGTATAAACAGTTGTTGATAATAATACAAACTATAAGAGAGCAACCCCCGGTGAATCCTAAATCATGCCATCTATTACCTATGAGTGTGTCTACCTCATAGAAACTCTGTTCAAGTGCTCCTATAATTACCTCCTCCACTAGAATTCTCTCTGTTTGACAGCAAGCGAATGGCTCGTGCTTCAGGAGAATACACTCGCTAGAATTACGGAATGAGAAAGAAAGCTCAGATTTGACTTCAGAAATCTTGTCATGTATTTTATCTAGCAGCATATAATCTACGAAGTGACCAATTCGTATATCCTCATGTCCACATATTAGACCGAACAGATCGTACTTAAGGTCATTTTCAAACTGAGGCATTGAGACTGGAATTGGTGGAGAATTTGACATATCTTTATTGCAACACTCATCATCAGCAGGTACTGGCATAGGCAACTCCTCTCCCTTCATTACAACTGACTTAGCCAGTGCAGAATTGGGAGAAGTTAATTTGCAATTGAGGGACATTGCAAAACCAGAGTTTAACGGGATTTTTAAACTCGAATTGTCAAACCATTTGCCATTCATGTCTGGGAAGAGGGTAATTGAATTATGGAAAGAAGATGGAATAACTTGTTGCGAGAAAAAGTGAGGCCATTGGTTATAGGCACCTTTCGTACTTTTTAGGTTTATCCCGTAAGGGGCTGGTTGTTTGTTTAGCAGGGAAGTGAGCCCACCCATACAACTACTCAATAAGTTAAATATGTATTACAAAGAAGTCTAAGATAATAATAGTCAGGAAATAGGCACAGGAGGTAGATCAATAATAATTCAGGGGCAGCACAACCAGTCCGTCAGATACGGCCTGATCAATCTGGTCTATGTCTACACAGTAATACAGTGTATATTAAAAACTTGAATCATTAAATAATGAATTCAATGAGCAACCAACAATAATACAAATATTGTGCTAAGTACTTATAGAATGTGACAGCTAAATGATGAATGAACTGAAACACATGTGTACAAGGAAATGTAAAATTCCAAGATTATTGGGATTTCTTCAATGTTTTCAATTCTGAACTTCTAATTAGATGGTTCAGGAAAATGCCAATTGGTATTTCAATAAGGTTTATATAAAATCCATAGTAATTGACTGCTTTGTAAAATTGTAACGTGTTCTCCAGCGTTAAAAGTGCAAAAGGGACCTCAAATCCTTCGTATATGTTAAGATATACGACATATGTCAATGTAAATACTACCTGGCTAGGTACAGACCAATCATTAGGCTTTCCATAAAAAGTTTCAATATACTTATGTACAATTCTGTCAAAGTATATTAATGGAATCTGATGTAAAAATGGGAAGAAAATTCCTGGATATAATCCATGCCAGATACAAATAAATAAAGCCATAGCTATCTGGGATAAGAGAGGTCCAATATAAGGCATAAGCCTTTTATAGATATAATAGATAACCCACGTGTTCACTGAAATATTCATTGCATAGGCTAGGTCCCTACCTGAGGTAGCTGTCTCCCACTTCAATGGGAAAACACAGGCACATCCTCTCCAATGATGACCACTATCTTCCTTGACATAGCTAATTCCATATGTAATACAACCTGTTTCTGCCATTAACCACACAAATGTAAATTGTTTATAAAAGAAATAGAACTGTGCAGCACTTAAAAGGATTTTCTTCCAAAGAGCTTGTCTCTCAAACATCGGAGTAAGTAAATATTTTACTGGGGGTATATATAAACTGATGATAACGTAAATTATACTGTAGAAGATAGCTATGCCCAGCCGATTAAGAGCGTAGGACATATTTCCTCCTACTTTCTCTCTGTCATAGAGAGTTCCATTAATGAACTCTCTGTAACGACGAAATGGTATCTGTGGACCTACAATACAACTGCAGAACAGACAACAGAATCCTAATACTTCCATCACCTGTACTCTACTAGAGTTCAGTGCGAATTGACAATCTATGCTAGACTTCTCGTTTATTTTCTTTCCTGTCTTAGCATCGTATAGTGAGGTAGCTAGTCCTATTAGTTTTAGTGTTATAACAGTATGTGGTGTAGTCCAATTTCTTACTTCAGAATCTTCCAATAGAACATGAGTATATCCCCACAATAAATGACCGAATACTAATAACCAGGTGATGAATACACTGGCTAGAGTTCCACCAGCTAGATTCAACAGGATAGCAATCACACAAATATCAAATAGACAGTGTATGATTCCTACCCCAATGCAATAGTACATGAATGCAATACCAGTGATAGCATTTAGCGTGTGTTGTAGATTAGGTGATAGTTTTCGCGTCATAAGGTTATATGGATAGCCGAATATGAATGAAGCGATGAGAGTTAGCAGTATTCGGGTACCTCCCTCATCTATTCCAACTATTAACGCGATTTTAGGTGCAGGATCCATAATACACTATTGTAAAATATTAATTTAATGAATTGATATATCAATTAGGAAACTTTCAACCATTTTATAGTTATATGACTCTTCTTAATGACAACGAACAATACTTTGACGATCTCAAATATACTGAGAAATACATCAACCATATTTGTATGTTTCTACAACTCTACACTTATTCAGTTACTCTTTGTGAAAACGAATTTTCATTTTCAAAGTTAACAATAATGAAAGTGTGCCACTTACGTAATTAACCTTGAAATATTATCCAATAGAAGATAGGCTTATGACATTTATTAGTGATAAGCCAATGCTGAGTCTAATCAGGCCCTGAACTTAATGTCAGGTTAGGAGAGAAAGAGAGAATCATCTAGGGAGCTAGCCGATTGGTTGAATCTAATCCAAGCAGAGCCGTCAGAAGAGGGACGGTCCCACTATATTATTATGCTAGCACGGGCAGCACACTTTTCATAGGCTTCCGACGGCCCTGAACCCAAGTATTACGTACATGAGTAGGATTGCTACGCTATTTGCCAGGAAAGCATTTCGTGACTTTTGTCCTATGTTTGTATAATAAGTTTATTGGTGAACAATGTTGTTTGTTTATCCAACTAACCTCTACGTAGTCATAGCTTTAGTCTAACACGAATTATATAGATAAATTCAAACAAATAATAAAAGCCATATCATGACAAAATACTCCATACATTGTTTATGCTATAAAGTCCAATCTACCCTCACCTCACATTTGCTCTGAAGGAATTATTACATTCTAGCCACAATTTATGCTATGTTGATTCTGCGAAAATAGCTAGAGCATAAATTTATTATGATTGCAACTTCCCAAAACTGATGAAATAAGAACCCAATAGTAATGAGTAAGAAACTGCATATTAAAAGTAATAGCTACTAAAATAGAAATCTACTAATGATTTTCGAAATTAAGTGGTGCGAAGTTTTTTCTTGCGTTTGGGTGTCTCAGGAGAATCAAACTTGTATTTCTCCATACCTTCTGTAAGCATTTCTATTTGAGATCTCTTCTTTTTACTTTTTTTCTTTGGCACAGGTATAACCTCTGTACTCTCCTCAACACCATTTTGTTTCTCTATCTGATCAATTCCATCTTTATCAGGTTCAATAATTGCTTCCTTCTCTAATGCTTCTTTCTCTTTCTTCTCTTTCTTTTTATTCTTTTTCTTCTGCTGCTTTGTCATCAGTTTAACACTAGTATTATACTCATCGACTGCCTCTCTCATCACATCTTCGTTCTTCCTGGTAGCTACACCAGTCTCGAAGAACTGAAGTCTCTCTTCAACTTGTTCACACATCTTCTCACCGAATATCTTAGTCGAGTGTTCAGCAAAACAATCTATCCGACTAGCCAGAGAGCATTTGTTTGCCAAAAACCTAGAAATCTTTCCCTAAACAATGTAATGAATGCACTAAAATATGGGAAACGAAAATTTTCCTATTTCACCAGATTTTTAATATAATTATTAACAAATTTACAAACCTTGTGCTTTTTAGGAGCCTTTCCAATGAAAGAGGAGTTAAATATGAGTCCATATTTGGGTGTGTTTCCATGTGTTTTGAGTGCTCGAAACAATGCCTTCTCTGCGCCCAATATCTGAACAGTACTAGCTGGGTACTTAGCTAGATTGGTAAGAGAACCTGCATGGGAGATAAGCCTTGCTCCTACTATCTCTCCGACAAGTGCAGCTAAGTTTGGTGCTATCTGATCCATTTTACTACGTAAGTATTGATGTAATGTCTCTCTATACTCAGCAAGAGCTACAACTCGTGCTGCGAATATTTCAATATTAAGAAGGTCTATTTCAGATATCTCCATTCCTATGGAAGATTTAGAAGCTTGCAGAATAGCTTTAGCCTTTTCTGGATCTGAGAGGATGGCAGTTATGCCTTCTAATTTCTCTTCACTCAGCTCATCTCTCGATCTAATGAAGTTCGTCACTCTAGCATAGAGATAATTGTCTGGTACAATCTTGTAGAGTTCTGGGAAATGATAAGAATACCATTCTCGAATACGCATAGAGAAAGTGTTAATATCTTTATCCAGCTGATCAAGCAGTGAAATAGACTGTATTACCATGTTGTCAACACGATTAACGTTAAACTTAACCTACAATAATAATAATCATAAAAGTAGCTATTAGTGTCAGCTGAGGTGTTAAAAATCTAAGAATCAGTTACAACACATAATTGTGTTGTAATGATAATTTTATAAGGTGTATGAAGCAAGCAGATAAATACTCTGTCGGCCACCAATTAATGCACAATTAAAATTAATTCCATTTTCATCGATGTCTCGATTGGTGAAAAAAAAGGAAACTTAAGCAGTAAATGACTTACCTTTGCTCTGGAATAACTATGTCCCAAACCAAGCTGTGCTTTGTCCTGAGCCAGCTTTGTAAGACCCTCTACCAATTGATGGAAATGTAATCGTATACCTCTTATTAGATCAGATATTGCACCTAGAGTAGAGCATTGGAATCCTAAAGTTTCCTGAATGGTAGCTCCCAGTTTATTATCAGATACTCCTAATGTGAAGTCAGCTTCTTTGGAGAGATTAACTTCGAGAAAATTCTTCAGGTCTTCATGTAGGAGACCCTCTGAAATACAGTTCATATTCTCTAGAGCATTAGTTCCAGACTTGAAAGGAGAGAATCCCTCTAATTTTACAAGTTGTAAGAATGAGGAGAGTTGTAGCATAGCTTGTTGTACTTCTTGTTGTTGTGCTCCTATCTCCTCTGACTGTGTGGATAGGAATAAGGCATATCCTGCAGCGTGTTCAAAGAGAATATAGAGCATTTTAATATCTACTTTTATCTATCTCAATTATTCACTAATTTAAACATTATCAAGAACAGACACAATATTCTGAGTAAACAAGTACAAATAATAATCGTTTTTGTGGTAATATAAATTTTGCATAGGGCATGATGCTGATACAAAACGTGGGATAGCGTATACATGTACCGATACCCTCGCTATACTAGACAAGATTGTAATGGAACACACATGAAGAGCAATTCTCTAAATTGGGTAATGTAATTGAGCGAAATTAAGTATTAATCACTTATAAGATATTATACTGGTAGATAATATCTAAGTGAGAGATTATCATACGCTTGCGATACAAGAGTAATTGTAATTATTATTATTATAGCTACTTAAATATTGTAATCTCAACTAGATGCCACGGTATCTTTCTGAATTATCCACTATGGAGAGGAAAGCTGATCGAGAGACACGTGCAGCCACATTGACGATTCAGTTTGAAGGAATTAGGATCATCAATGGAATTTGATTGAAAACTCGATAATACGAGTACAGCCACTGTTTCAGGAGATGGGTAATGATTTTAATATTCGATCAATCGTGACGTATCTAATCTATAATACTAAATTGAAATACGTAACTCATAATATATTCATTTCCAACATTTAATTCGGAAAAAGCCTTACTCCATTAGTAAACCAGATGCGTAGAGCTGGTTCAATTTTCACAATATCGTATTTTTGTTAAAAAATCGCACCAAACACAATGTTTTGTTTCTTAGAATTGTTGTTTACTGGATGAATTCTATAGTGAACATTACTTGAATATTAGGCAAAATACTTTAGTTATTAAATTTACAAGAGGCAGTTGTTAACGACTAATTAAATAGAATCGGTTTAGTCTGTGTGAAAATATTATATGTGTGAAGAAGAAGATTCATCCAATCATGAATTTTATTTAATTATTTTAATTACAGTTTGATCTGTGTGTTAAAGATTAATTAATTAGCACGTGGACAGAGATTGATAGTTGTATTTCTTAGAAAATTTAATTATTATTATTATCCAGTCAGTCTAGGAGGAATAATATCATAGTTAACATATCTAGTGCTATCCCTTTAAAATCAAATCGAGAATTTACATTCTATAGATGATGGGGTGGTATTGGCATAGGAGAAGCATTAACCGGATTATTTTAAGAGAATAATATTTTACTACTGACCTCGCGATGCTATTAAATACAAACATTAGACCCTAGCTAATCTGAACAGGGCCTAAAGGGTGTTAGGTGATCGTAATATAATTATTATCCATAAAATTTAAATTAGTTCGATTAATATGAAGTTTCTATATTATAAACAAGATTCTGGGTGGTGTCAGGGTAACAAGAAGAGGCCTGGTAGTATTTCCTTCATTAAACGAACTGAATTTAATAAAAAAGTTGGAATATTGTTTTATTCAGGTTATAACAAAATAAATATTAACCAAAATTACCACACAAAAATTATAATCACAATGGCAAAATATAAATTATTAGATTAAAACTCAAACTCAAATCATACCAGAATCATATTGAATAACACAATTACGAAATCGCACCATTAAAAGGATGGGCTCATCAAAATACGTAATAGTATATTCAATTACTGAACTCTAAACAAAAGTAATAGACATTTACAAGGTAACACTTGCTACAAAAAATAACTTTTATGCAAAACCCATCAATTTCTCCAAAACAATACTTAAGTCACAACGACGCTCAATAATTCGATTAGAAAATAACGAACGAACAAACGTGTATCCGATTACTCTTAATGAATTAAATAATATTTTAAAGAATTCGTTGCTCAATATGTCACTACTCAAGAAAATGCCAGTACGAACTTACGGAATATAGTAGGACTCGGAGACAATATTTGTATTAATCGCATAGGAAAACATTTTGTTTCCTAATGGGGTATGTTTTATCCGAGTTCTATTGTATTTTAAATAGTTATTCTCTATGAATATGCAGTAGAAACAGGATATTTCTAACAAACAGATATATTTAACAAAAATTTTCGTGCAAAGTATGGTTAAAAATATTCAATTTAATGTAGCTTGAATTTTTTGGGAATACAGACTCCTCATCTCAACAAATACCAACGATAGTTTAAAATCTTAATTAATTCAAATTTAACAATTAGCTTTTTTTGGTTTTGCAATTATTCAATAAGATTTGCATCAGACATATCAAAGAGACAAAATATATTATTTAAAATTATGTGGGATGGAATTACATTAATTTCCTGTTCGTGTTTATACAATTATGACAATAAAAGCAATATCCTTGAATTGAATCGTAACTGCTAACTCACAATATTATTATCGCTCAGATTTGGCAAAACACAATACTAAGCTAAGTAAAATGAATTAGTATACATTCTTTCAGCTATTGCTATAATAACTAATACTCTATAGCAAGATATTTCAGGGACATCCTTTATTAGAATTAAATTTGTATTTCTAAAACAAGTTTGGAATTAGGGAAATTCCTGTGAAAATACGCTTAAGGAGCTACATTATAGCAAGAAATAAGCCAACCCGCCCATTTTCACCACTTACTCAGGAATTTTGAAGGGAACAAACACGCTGTGTTCTAGCTTTATAATATAGAATGTAGATTATAACAAAGTTATCAAATGGTCCGGAAACTCTTCTATCTAATTCCATTATTAAACCACATACCTATACAGTGAAATTCCGTTTTAACGAAGTAATATATTACCCTCAATACTAGCTTACAAGTTGTTAATTATAGTTTATCCCATAAGGAACTCCGCTTATAACGAAGGATCATAATACCTAGTTTATGGTTTTTCTATTTATCTCATACATACAATACTACCAATAATCTATGGAGAGTAAATGGTGAATGCAATTTTACAGTTGTGTTCGCCTATTAGAAATTGCTCTAAAAATTATCAGAAAATACGACTTACAAAACAGCTAGTAATGTAATGTAACGACAATCGATTTGCATAATGCAAAAAGTAAATTATGAGAGGAATAACTTTGACGACCGAGTCATATATTTGCAAAGATATTTTAATAATTATCATGGAAATCTGGTAATGTGTCATAGATTTAAGTTATATTGCCAGGTAGCAATATGCATTTGAATTGTCAAGATAGCTATGTTAAATGTTAGGCCCCCGAAATAAATACACTATAAATTAGGGATATTTTTAATCAATCATTCATTACATTTACAATAAAATTATTATCTATAAACAGAGCTGGAGAGCTGTGATTGTTTACTTCGGAGATTAGTCAACAGTCACAAACTCACCGTATTCATCTTCATCGTTATCAGGATCGGGGAGGCGCGCATGTTTGCTGATGAAGTAGTCCTTTAATTCCCTCAATTCAACTACCTCATACGCCAGGGCAAGTAGTTCCTGTTCCAGATGCAATTTTACTTTCTGAAGCTTCTTTGGATCTGTGCGGATACGACTGTCCCGGCGATATTTCTTCATCTTATTCTTCCTCCGAATTCCTTTTATTTTTGTCCTCTCATTTTTTGAGATATTTTGGATTTTCAATATTCTATTTAAATCCTTAATATCCATATGTGTTATTTCCTCTTCTGTAATGTTGCTTGCCATTTTTCCTTCTTTTTCTCGTTTCTTGTAATGAATTTGTAAATATTTTTCTTATATTTATATATTCTGCCCAATAGTACGTAGATATGATTGAATGTACGATGAAACTAGCCTCAGCAAAAGCATTGCATCGAAACAATTACTATACAATTGCATTTCAAGGTCTCTAAATTAAAAACTATTGGAAAAAATAGGTAAATTAAACAAATGATCATCTAGCGAAATTTAACAATTACTGGATAGAAATGATAACATAGTTCGATCAATGAATAAATATATTTAATATTAATAATGAATTGGAATTTCGGAAATTGTCCTGATTAACTCGAGGTGAGTATTGTTCTTGGAAAAATTTAATTCAAATATTTGTAAGGTGGATAGTATCGAAATCGAGAATTAAATCTATAAATCACAGGGTAGGCATTTAACACTAGCGCGGTACCTTTCCAAAATGCTAAGAGAAATAGAAAATCACAGACCAGAATCAAAAATTGAAGAATGAGACGACTACTCTTCTATAATATAAAAATTCATTATTTCAAAAATTCTGTAATTTTCGTATAATTCAATATAAAATAACTTCATTAACGTTTGAGGATTTAATTTTTCGAGGAAATTTTTCTAATAATTGCCATTTACAAAATCAGAGCTAATTTACAATTGTTTAGAATATTACTCACATTGTTTCTTCTTACTCAACACTAAATAAATAAACATATTTATCCCTTGTGTTATCACACTGATGTATAGCATAGGTGCAGTTTGATTTGTCCTGCTCTGCTGGCCACTTTATGAGCAGTGCTTCGTCATTGTCCTTGCCCGAAAAAAGCATGTACTTGAGGTATGTGAAATTAAAATATGCACAAACATTACGTACTAGTTAGGTGCAGGAAAATTAGATAATTCCGTAATTCAAATATCATGAAAATACAAATAGTTAATTAGATCCTATTAATGGCAGATACATAGAAATACTCGTAGAATGTGAATTATTAAGAAGCGTAAATAATGATTAATAATACAATAGTCTCCGCTTAATAGACCATCGGATAATCGGGTCAACACGTTTATTCTAATTAACCGAGTATTTTCAAGTATATGGAATCACAAGACAAGTTATACATTTTGAAAATACAGTTAGTAATGAATTTACTTATCAAGATACAGAGCTCAAATTGTGCCTAATTTATAATAGCCTCTAAGGGAGACAACAGTTAAAATCGGCCTTTCTACAGCTAGCTTGGTGTTTAAGCTGTTTAATGTAAAATATCAAATAATTGCAAAGTGGGAATTTGGCAAACATACACTATACATTATCTGGATTTTCTTAGTATTACTGCTATGTAATATTATCCGAATAATCAAGTTGATATTAATTGAAATTCCGTAGAGGTGTTAGTTTAATATTTACACAAGATACAGACATATCACTAAGCCATCAAGATAGAATTGTTGCGTATTATTAATGTAGAGTCACCAAATGGTAAATGATTTGATAAACAATCCAGTAATCAACTCTTAATCAATTTATATAAGATATTAGTAGCCATAAGGTGGATGTAATAAACATCTAAATATCCTCCATACACATTAACAGGTTATGTGTAATTTTAACATTTAGAATTTCACTGGAAATAATAATAATAATAATTGTTAAAAAACAAACTGCATAGTTGTGTATTGTGTATATTCAGCACAATCAATAAGGATATTTATGCCTGGCTAGAACTCTCGGTGCCTGATTGGATGATATATTATTTTATAAACGCTTTGGAGATGCTTGATAAATAGCAGACTTACTGTGAACCCCATGGGACCAAAGGATTTTTAAAAATACAGAGGCTTCATGTTAATTATTAAACAAATTGAGTTTGATGCAAAAGCTATGAAATATTTTATAGGGACCACGCGCCGACTTGGTTCATAATATGTGACCCTGACTGTATTGAAATAGAAGGGAAGTTATCGTGATTATTGTTGAAAATAATACAGTATTTATACAATAAATTTCTGGAAAAAAAAATGCGGGAATTTCAGACAAATATAAATAAATAAATAAATAAATAAATAAATAAATGAATTGAATAATTGCGTATCAAAAAGGAGGCAATCTTACTTAATTAAATTCGTCAGATTAGGAATTATGTAAGAGTTATATTATTTCTAACTAGCCAGTTGCTGAGTTTTACACTATTAAATAATTAATGTGAGATGTCTTGCAGCTTTAGCAAAATACATCTGCACTAATATACGTATGCTAAATATTATTATTATTATTATTATGATTATTATGATTATTATTAAATTTCTATCATAAAAGGGTATTTTATTAATAAATCATGTGTAGATAGCCACGTATTAAACTGAGTTACCTTAATAATACTATAATTGTCCGCAGTCTTCGATAATTACAGGTCTCCCAACCTTTCCACTTTGACTTCCTAACTGTTCCATTGCCTGTAGAACTTCCAGTCCTAAAGAAAAGTATGGATTAATGAGGCAGATTCCATTATACTATGAGATAATTTGCAAATCCATTATCAGGTAAATATGTAGACAGAAAGATAAATAATTCGTGTGTCCTTAACACTCACAAAAATAGTCAAAATTAGTATTTGTATTAAATATTGTATCCCTGATTATCACAGGTTTTGACATGATTTTCTGACAGGGAAAAAGCTAGAAAGGGTTGGTAATAACTTGGTATGTATGTAATATATTTTCACAGAATTTAAATAATTATTAACAAGTAGCAACACCATAGTTATAGTTATAGTTATATGTTAGCATCTTGATTACTAAATTTTGGTGTCTTAACACTTCATTTATCATGTTTATTAATTTTATCCATCAAGTCTATATTATCCTACTAATATCCCATAAATATGATTACCAGACAGAAAAATAATTGCCACATTGATGGGTAATATCTGTGATTAAATAGATGGAATCTGAACTTAATTAATACACGGTGTTTGATGATGCGACGGACAAATGGCCAGACAAAGCAAACTAATCTCATTAAATATTCACAAAATCTCGATTAACCTGTCAGGGTGTAAACTAGATCATAACACCCAGAGTATGCTAAAATCAACGCCCAAAAACAAGGCTCCATATCCAAGTGAAGATGAATATTAATTTTTCCCTCTCTCCCACTCACAAGCACAAACAGTACAGTCATATCCCTAATAATATATTAGGAAACATGTGCAGAGACAAATTATGAACTAATTTGATAATTACAAATAAATAGATTGTATGATAAATTCAAAAGCTTGTATGCTAACTTAATTGTTCAAATAAACGATAATAAGAGCTGGTAAGAATTGAAGTATATTAATATACCGTATTACGGATATACAATCAAATCAAATAAATGTACTACACATACTTACCATCTTCTACAAACCCAAATACCACATGCTTCCCATCAAGCCAATCAGTTCTGTCTAGAGTGATAAAGAACTGAGAACCGTTAGAATTTTGTCCTGAATTAGCCATTGATAGAGTTCCAGGTTGAGAATGTTTCAGCTCAAAATTCTCATCAGCGAATTTTGACCCATAAATAGATTTCCCTCCTGTCCCATTTCCTTTCTCATAGTCACCTCCTTGACACATAAACTGTGGTATGATTCTGTGGAAATGGGAGCCCTTATATCCAAACCCTTTCTCTCCAGTGCAGAGAGCTCTGAAGTTTTCTGCAGTCCTGGGGGTGATATCAGCCCTGAGACGTACTAATATCCTACCAATTGATTTCTGACCTATCTTGATATCTAGATATAGTACTGGTAATTCTTGGCTCTTAGGGTTTCTGTCTACTGCAGTAGAATCATTTATATCCATATTATCGGTATCATCTACCTGTTATAACATTATATAATAAATTATAGAAATATTATTTCACTATTCTCTAGCTTACAGGATCTAGTCCTTTGCCAGCATGTTTCTTTAACCAGCTGTCTTCAGTCCAAAGAGCTTTCATAGAACTCTCTCTGAGTTTCATCGGTTTGGCAGAATTAACATGGAGAGTTCGTCCAAACAGCTCAGCTTCATCCATGTTGTCAATTGCCGCGAGAGCGTCTTCAGCTGACTCAAGCTCTACAAATGCGAAACCCCTATGCTTCTGAGTAGCATAGTCCATTGGTATATTGATATCTGTTATATCTCCAAAGGGTATAAACGCGGCATGTAACACCTTCTCATCTACCTCCTCAGATAGTCCGCCCACATATAAAATGCGTTTATTACTTGACATATTATCTAATTGTTTACGTCAATATCTTAAGGTAGACTTTATAGCATATTGCTCTGATAAATTTATATAATCAATAAATTCAATTAAATTCATTTGTTTTTCGATAATTAAATCATTTACAATAAATGATTATATAATTAGTATCAGAGCAGATTAACTAATATTGATATTGTTTACAATATTCAGACTCAGCATACTTGAGTATACCAGTATACTCCTTGAAAGTATGACTCTACCTCAATTTAGAAATTTGTTTACTTTATGCACCTAAAGGTAACAAATATTCACAATATGTTGTTCACAATACCATATTCATTCAGCATGTTCGATATATTTTGTGAAGTTTATTGAATTCTATTTACTTCCTTGATAAATACGATAAATACATCCGACAATTTCAAAATTGCATACCGTAAATCCTTTCCTTGACAACGGATAAACAAACAGACAACAATGGAGATTTAATAATATCGATTATTCACAGGAATTTGCAATTTTACATTGTATACACCCGGAAATTGTTAATATACCCTTAGATAATAATGAATTAAAATTAGAAATGCTAATCTGAATATTATAAGTGACTTATTCACAGAAGAAATTTACAAAAGTTCACTTAATATAGTTGTACTTGAGGTAGTTAGGATCAGTAAACTCGCCTATAGCTTTAGGTACGTTGGACTCAGCAATAGGTGCGTATATCTTGACCTGCCTGAGGTGAGTATCTCTACCACTCTGATGATTATTAGTTATTTTAATCTGTAAAATGAATGCACGAATGTAATTGTGATCTTCATCAAACAGTTCTACAAATCTCCAACCTTTAGGCTCGTACAGGTCGAGCTCGGTTTCAACTTTTAAATCAAGAAATGTGTACCCAGAAAGTATAGTTATTTTGCTTGGAGTATAACTCTCATCTTGAAGATAATCCATGTAAATACCGATCTTTCGAATATTTGTTTTCTTTGGGTATTCTACAGCTACCCAATGAGGCTGTACTCCATCAGATTGCCAATACGTTTCCAATGAATTATCTCTTAGATTTCTTACACCGTAGCCAGATTTACATGATGACACACTCCACACGCCTAACATACTAACCTCTCGATTTGCAATTATTGACTCAGGCTCCTTGGTAAGATAATCAAAAGTAGAGTTCAAACCAACATAGCTCTGGTCCATAATTTACTAAGGATTAGATTATATTGAATACAGTCGAAATCGTTTTCTCGTGCCTGTTTAGGGGCAAAAACCCCGATTTCGACTGTAACGAATTGCAATAAATTACACGGATTTTGTAGAACCAAACTATCACACATGTAAATTCTATTAGAAGTGTTTCAATTATATTTGGTATGTCGAACAATGAATAATTATACAACCTGCAAATTCTACCAAATACATGCTATACCCACGTACATTAAAATAATACAATTTCAATCAAATAGGATAAAATAATTCTTGACAGACATACTATACACATCAGGAATACTATTATACAGAGGAATACATTGACACTATATGTTACACATTAAACGGGAATTGGGATATTATCAAGTTTAAAATTCTGGGTTTAATAGTTTATGGATTAAGTTAAATGCTGATACCAAAATATAATAGTTTCTAGAGATAGCAGGCCTATTAGAAATAGCGGTTAGACTTTGGTGGAGAAATCAGGCTTGATACAACAATGTGTAAGTTTACAAGGCAATCTGTCATCAAAGGAAGAATAGTGTTGTATCATTTCATCCACTGAAATGAAGCGAGGACCATCATCAATGCCATACATAGGATTATTCAGATCTCCATGGTTCTGAATTTGGAAATTCCTTAGTTGGTTATTGGATAGCATAGTCAGTACATAGCTACCTCTGTACGTAGTGCTCTCTCGCACCAGGAATATACCATCTTCTTTACCCATTGAGGCAATACGACGAGCTGCCTCATCTCTTGGGATAGGACCATGGAACCAGGTCTTGTCTTGAAAGTTGGGGGACGCTCCTGGCCTTGATTTCGTGGGAGGAGCTACGTTAGAGACAGGAATGAACTGAGGAATGTGGTGCTGTACGGAACGTGAATTAGGCGTTTGATGAGAGATTAATTGAGGCTGAATTGGAGAAGATATTCTTTTCTTTTCAGGAATGTTTGGAATAGGATATAGCATATTTCCGGTTTGCGGAGGGACTATATTAGTATTCTTCCGTGGCATCATGGGAGAGTTTGGGTTATATTTAGATTCCTGTTCTGACCTGGGAATGAAGAGTGGCTTTTTGGAAGGTTTAGGGGCAATAGGTCTCTGGTTTATGAGTGGAGGAGGGGGTTGGATACCAGCGACAGGAGGAGGAAGAGGAAGGGTAGACTTATGAGGAGTAATCTGTATACTGTCGTTACCTGGTGGTTGTAAAGGTAACTGTGTAGCTGGTATGGGGAGTGGGAATGCTCCTGGGTGCTGTAATGTAATAGATGGCATCTCTCCGGCAGGAGTAGGAGTAGGAGTCTCAGTTGGACTCATTATAGATATCCTCCGACTAGTCTGATTATACGGTACTGGCGCTTTGGGCTCATGAGGCTGAGATGAAGTGTACGTGAGTTGTCTCTTTGGCTCTGTTATAGAGATCTGAGCTGTAGCTGAAGCTGGCATGGAACTCACCCTGTTTAACTTCCCTGTTTGAGGAGGACTAGTACCCTCATGGAATTGATCTTCACTCTCTTTCTCAATCTGAGCTAATTTGTATTCTTTGTTCTGCATAGATACAAAGTTCTCCTTCAGTTGTGGTCCTCCATGCTTCACCAGCCTAATCCCAGCCATCCAGGAGAACATCAATCTCTTATTTGGCGCGCAGAAATATCTCATGTCACCCCATCCAACTGTCAGATGTCTAGCTTGCGGCTTTAGTACGAAGCAATAATTCTTGGGTGCTGAAGCTATCTTCTTATAATTATTAGCAATGTACACGTCATGGTCATTGAGAGAGCAGAATGATACCAAATGCTTCGATTGTTTGGATTTCCCGCGGTTTGAATAGTAGATACCAGAACCTCTCAAGAGTACGAATAAACGTTTCCATGGCTTCTTCCCTTCCTTAATAAACAGGTGACCCTCCAATTCAGGGATACGTCCCTGTTCAGAGAAGTACTCGTTAATCAGCATCTTCCTAGCTCGCTCAGTTCTAGGGTCTTTCGTGTTCTTAGCCTGTTCGTTAGAGAGACACAACTCAGCTGGAAAGTATTCATACGGTCTGTGAAATAAATCGTATTTATACTCATCATTCTTGAATATGAACATATTTTGGGTCTCTCTGGGCCAGGCTTGATACGCATCCACTACAGTTTCATGATCTTCAAGCATACGCTGTAGAGAAAACTCAGGTAGAAACTCAATTAGACCCCAGTTAGGAGAATCAGTCGTATGGTTTTTCATGATTAACATCTGTGACACGTACCATGACTGCATGTCATCATCTACTACAACTGTCTTACTACTCATGTCCTCGTTAAAAGCTTTGATAACTATCTTCTGTTTGCTGGCTACTTTCATTTTCTCAAGAGCTATTTTTATCTTCTCCTCTTTCAGAAGTTGCTCTCTCTCAGTAGTACTGAGATTTGTGTCCTGTTGTAACTCACAATTGTACTGTTCCAGACGTATCTTAACCTGTTCAGGTTTCAGATGTGGAGGTGTGGCTAGTACTTGAGTGGGGTCTGTACTGACTTCTTTGTTCGAACAGATGATGGTTCTTGATCGACTTATGGAAGAGGGGACTATGTCTAAATCATCTGATCCTGATTCTAAAGCCTTCGGGAAATCCATAGATGTAGATTTTCTAGGATTTATGTTTGTTTGAGTACGTATATATCCTGAAGAGGTTACAGGTTCAGGGTCCATACTCCTGGTGAGAGAAATCGGAGGAATGTACCTGAGATTGCAAGCCTCCTTTTCAACATTCCCTCTATTCTTTTCTATCTTCTCCAGCTCTTCAGCTGGGTTAAATGAGTAGAGATCATCTAACAAGTCATCCAGATCGATGTTCCCATCTTCTCTAGTGCTCTGCTCCAGTGTATCTGTGGTGTAGACAGAGGCACGACCTGCAGATGAACTGGACATTTTATTATGCATCTGTGAGTTAGAAAACCCTGTGACTACTGGTGTCTCTCCCGTGAATTCTGATAGTTCCCCCATGAGTGTACCCAACTTCCAGATAGCATCATTGAGGTCATCACCTTCTTCAGTTCCTGTCCCTGTCCCTGTTTCAGGTCCGGGTCCAGTTTCAGTTTCAGATTGGGGAGGGTCAGGAACAGATGTTATAACATTATCTCCATCTTGACTGTTCTCATGACTGTTCTGTGTTCCCCACTCCCCATGTGCATCAGCGGAGAACTTGGCAGCATGAGCTAGGATCTTCTTGCGGTGTCCAGGAAGTTTGATACCAATCGCATCCAAATCATCACTGTTCAGGTCCCATAGGCTGTCCATATCATCATATCCGTTCTCTAGAAAGTGGTTCACGTACTGGGGCAGACCAATAGATTCTAGCCATTGTTTGACTTCGTCACTCATTAGAATAATATTAGAGCTAAACTGAAATGATAACTAAATGGTAAATATGATAAGTAACATATTACTTCTCCATGCAAATATTTTGTAGAACATCAGCTACTTCAGACGTTTGAGGTATCATAGTTATAAATATGCTCTTGATGTTAATACGTATGCGTTAATTTAGTTATTTGGGTGGACCTGAAAATTCGTGAATATTTATCGCCAGGCTTTCAGCCTTTCTACTCGAATGTCAATAGCGATAAATGAAAGGCTACACTCTGAAACAGTAATAGAGTATAGTAACTAATTAGAAAGAATGCCCATCTATACACACTTACGCATTTACCAAATTATGGAAACCCATCTTAAAATAGGTAATAATTTACAAAAAACATCATACAACCATTGATGACATAAAATAAATGCTACAGCATGGAATAATGGACAAGAGAATATTGTATCCCACAAGATCAATTTAGTGTGTCTTTCATGCCACACAAGAACACACTATATATTATATATTATACAACTTCTATCAATACTTGTTCGTAAATTTTATGGAAATCACAATGGAATTTCTGCATTGACAACACAGGTACCTGCAGGTTATAATCATCTATCATTTTATTTATGATTTTCAAACGTTCCTTAAATGGAATCAATAAAGTATTACCGTCTGACAATCTCCCTTTATGTTTCTTTAGGAGCATAATTAATTCCTTTTTCATAAGTGCATAAGCTTCTCTAATCTCTTTTTCTTGAGAAATCCAATCAAGTGTATGCCCTGAATTAATTAGAAATTGATTTAAGTATTTAGTGTGTGTATCTACATACGGATTCTGTGTCGAATGCTTCAATGGTTTTCCTATTCCTTTCAAATTATCAAATTCTCCTCGCTTGATAGCCTGACTGATTAGGTCGTCAGCAAGTTGAACTAAGGTCTGAGAACTTCTATGTCGTTTCTGATACTCTAGTTTTCTCTTAGCGCTCGGATCATGAAACCCCACAGTAGTTTCATCTTCATTCTTCAAAGAAGCATTCTTACGGTGCTCATATACTGAGTCTAAAGCTTTAGAGAACTTTTGTTCCTGAAAGGATTTATGTCTCTGACTAAGAGTACGACCCCCTACTCCATCTAGCTCAAGATACTGTCGATGTTGAGGTACAATATGATCTATAATGAATTCAGGATTCCAATCCTCTTCTTTGAGGGAGTTTGTCCATTCGTTTTGATTCTGTTTATAATTGAGTACAGTTAAATAGGCATTTCTTATGTCTGAAAATCTTTTTGAATCTGCTCGTGAACCTTTCGAATCAGGATGGAATATTCTAGCAAACTTAATGTAAGCACTCTTAGCTTCCTCTAAACTACAACCTTCACTAATCTGTAGATGCTCTAAACATTTCTTGTACTCGTTCAAATTCTTACTTATGCTCCAACCAGTTGATAAACGATGTATCCTGGCATTAGGAATGTAACAATAATTCCAGGTTGTGCGAGTGTATCGATAAGATGTAGTATATGTGAAGATATGCAACCATGGATATCTGGATAGTAACATTAACTGCTAAAACCAAGTCTGAGGCTTCAAGTAACATTATCTAGGACTATAGAGCTTTACCACGGCCATGGCATACTATCACTTATTTAAGTGCATACAGGGTTGTAGCTAGATATTCGGTAATACGAAATAACACAACACAGAAATATACGTACACAACAGTTTTACATATTAAAAGAATATAAGGCTCAACAACCTCCGTAACATACACGTACTAGTATGTGTGTCGATAAGTTTATTAAAGTTATTAAAAATACAAGTAGAAGACTACGCATGCGGGAAAGCTGTGTAAATATAAATAGATTAATCTCACCATAGAATCAAAGAAAATAGCCTAATTAAACTTCTCATATCTCAAAATTATTATGAAACTGCTTTAGATAGCTGTTAACAACCAAATTCTCCAATCCATCATATGTGTACTGAAGGTAGTAAAACATTGGAACAAGTAGTAAAAACGCCAGCAATATGAGAGGATAATGTAACCAGAGTAAGTATGTAATGAGAAATGGAGAAGTCCAAAATATTAGTATCAGTAATTTCAGGAATAAACTCTTCTCAGGTATATTCTTAACTTCAGGACCGAAAGAGTAATCTTGTTCATAAAACTTTTTCAATCTCTCTTCTTTCTCTCTCCACAAATCTCTCAGCCATTTCTCTCTCTCTTCCTCACTGGATGGAATGTCTGACATTTTGTACTGTTTTATATGGAAGTGAACTTCATCAGGAAGATACCCCTAATAGATATAACGCAAATTATGCATTAATTTTGTATTATATCATTTATATGATAAGATTCAATATTAATCACAATTACGCACTGATAATAAGACCCCAGGATAGAGTGGAATATTCCCTTTGAATCCTAGTGTGATGTCTACAATACGGTCAATATGAGACTGTTCAGAGCTAGGATGCAGCTTGTCTAAAACGTACAAGAACCCTGTGCTGCGAGGATGAAGCGAATATTCGTATTCAGGGAGGTTATTCGCATTTGCGAACTTGTTTGATCTAGGCTAAAGAAACAGATAACTTCTATAAATATAATCAAACAGAATATCAACGAATTAATTATCTACTAACAACTGTAACAGGATGTAAGTTAGTCCCCTCAGGGAACATTAGTAACTGGTACGGCTTCTTAGAGAGTGTGTAGAATGAGAGCATTTTGTTCAAATATTTCCTATCTTTTTCCCAAACTCTCTTCAGAAAGATAAATGCAGCAAACTGCGGTGCCCAACCTACAATAAATACGTTATTGGGAGCGAATTAGCGATTCAGATATTAAGTGTAAACGTTGTAAATAATGAAATTATGAATATTAACCGAATACAGCGGGAAAATGTGTGATTTTATGACGTCAAGAAGGTGCTAAAATCTCGATTCGGGTGCGGGAATTGGTCAACACGAAGTGGTAAAATTTAGTATTCCTTTTCGTTACGAACGTAACACTTCAGCCGTAATCGGTTAAATATACCGAATCCTGGGACGTTTTTGAAATCATCCTTAAGGACTATTTTCAAGTAGCTCGGACAGGCTATCTTTTCCACGAGGCACCAGTAGTACATCCAGTCAAGCATTGTTCTATGATTCATTATAACTAATGATCTATCGGGGAACTTCGAGATATCGCCTGTCAATACGAACTTTGTTTTGATAAGGCCTAAGAAATAGTTAATTTTAGGAAACTTATTCAGGAAAAAATTGAATTTATAATAAAATAACTTACAAAATAATATCTGTTGTTAAAGAAGAAAAAAAATAAGAAAATAAATCTTGAGATAGAGATTTGAACCAAACATAACTTACAGTACAAAAATGTAACCATCCTCCTAATAACATTTCACAAACATATATCTGTAGAGGTTGATATATGTATATAATTGGGAGCCATATAAAGTGGTAGTATATGCAACCTATACTAGTGGTAAGGCCCATTATAGTCAGAATTGTGTATACTTGAACACGACGGAGAAATACACTCAATAGCGACATCTTTTCAACGAAGACAATTTCACAATGCTGTTTCTTCATTTTAAAGCTATATCAATTGATTTCAAAATATTATTCGTAAGAATCAAATAATTAGTCAATTAGATATAGAACATTATGTGTTTCCCACTAATTATTTATAATTAACTATCGCAATTACTAATGATCATAATTATTTCATCTTACAAACTGCTTGAAGTATCTGATAGCTATCAAATTCTCCAATCCATCATATGTGTACTGAAGGTAGTAAAATATTAGAACAAGTAGTAAGAATGCCAGCAATATTTCAAGATAATGTAACCAGAGTAAGTATGTTATGAGAAATGGAGAAGTCCAAAATATTAGTATCAGTAATTTCAGGAATAAACTCTTCTCAGGTATATTCTTAACTTCAGGACCGAAAGAGTAATCTTGTTCATAAAACTTCTTCAATCTCTCTTCTTTCTCTCTCCACAAATCTCTCAGCCATTTCTCTCTCTCCTCCTCACTGGATGGAATGTCTGACATTTTGTACTGCTTTATATGGAAGTGGATTTCTTCAGGAAGATATCCCTATTATTGACAATGAAGTAATAAAAAAGTACAAATAGAAATGCAATAAACTTACTGAAAAAAGACTCTTTTCATCTACCAGGAAATGCCCTTTATATCCTACAGTGCTATCTATCACAGAATTCAGTTGTGTATCTTTAGGCAGTGTATTAGTAGGATTGTATAGATTTTGTAGAAAGAATAGAAATCCAGTGTAACGAGGATGTAGAGTGTATGTGTATTCTGTTAGGTTGTTAGCTGCAGCGAATTTGTTAGAAATACCCTGAAAATGTCAAATATAAGATTTGAATTGTTTAATAATTTGTCTGCGAATAATGTCTTACAACAGTGTTTGGAGAGAGATTAGTCCCCTCTGGGAACAACAGAATCTGGTATTTCCTGCCAGATTGTCTGTAGTGCGAAAGGATCTGCTCAACATAAGCCTTATCTCTATCCCAATTTCTCTTCAAATATATATAACAACACATCTGCATCATAACACCTAAATAGCACATGCAGTGACGTAAATAATTATACGTATCAATATTATCAGAAATATACTGTACATACATACCAACTCCAGGTAACTTCCTCATTCCACTCTTTAACACAATTTTAGAATAACTCTGACAACCTAGCTTATCCATTAGGGCCCAGTGGAATAACCAATCAAATCTAGTTCTGTGATTCATTAATATTAAACTCTTCTCAGAGAATCTTGTAGCATTTCCAGTTATAACAATCTTACAGCCATAAATAGCTACAAATACAAATAAGATATTGAAATATACAACAAATATAGCAAATAATCAAACTCACATAATATTATCTGAAAGTTGTACATCGAAGAATACAAAGATTGTAATATTTGCGTATAATAAAAAATTGATAAATAATTGAAATAAAAACTTACAGAAATTAATTGATACCACATACTAATGTATAGTTCTGAGAAAAACTGTTGTATTGGTTGATGAATGAATATGAATGGCATCCATATCAACAGGTAGTATATTGTACCTATAGCACTGGGGAAATAGCAAATTACAAAAAATAGGGTACCCTTTAACCAGCCTGCTATTGATTCTAGAGTATTCCTCTCTCCAACTATCTTGATCTCACAATGTCTCTTCGCCATATCTCTAAATATTTTTCATTTCATTGTCTACTATGTATACTCAAAGCAGCAATCAAAACATTGAAAATAATAGAATAACAAGAAAGGAAAAGGTAATTAATAAAAATTCAATATCTATAGTTTAGATAAATAAGATTTCCGTTTAACAATTCCTTTAGGTAAAGAATGTACATCCTTACATCCAGATAAAGTGAGTGCTAGTATCAACTCCTTTCTCAACAACTCCAGCATTAAGGTTACACCTTCTTCTCCTCCATAGGACAGCCCCCAGATTGCAGGCCGTCCCACAAACACGGATCTGGCGCCCAGAGCTAGAGCAATCAACACGTCAGTACCATATCGCACTCCTCCATCAAAATAAATCTCTACTTTATCAGGATCAACATACTGTACTATTTCATATAGCATATCTATACTAGCTGGTACAGAGTCAAGTTGTCGTGCACCATGGTTAGACACCCATATCCCATCAGCTCCATGCTCTACAGCAAGTAAGGCATCTTCACCTCTGTGGATGCCTTTGATTATTATGGGTAGAGAAGTTATAGATTTGAGCCAATGCACTACTTCCCAACTGGAATTGTTCTCGAGAAGAGTAGCAAAGTACATACTCAACTTAGAGCCTGTTTTAACTTTAATTTTGTCTAAATTTACTAGATGAGGACATTTCAAGTGGGATGGGATAGAGAAATCATTCTTCTCATCAGCATATCTATTTCCTAACAGAGGAGCGTCTACCGTTAGAGCAATAGCCTTATACCCACACTTCTCCGCTCTCCTAACTAATTGCAAGGTTGCTTGTCTATCCGTATGAATGTACAATTGGAACCATCTTAATCCATTCCCAATAGCTGCTACATCTTCTAATGCAGTATTACTCAAAGTACTGAGACACATACAAATACCAGCTGATGCGGCAGCTCGAGCTGTAGCCTTCTCTCCCTGAGGATGTGCCATACAATGAAAAGCAGTAGGAGCAATACATATAGGCATTGATATAGAATGACCTTGTACAGAGGTGAAAAGAGAGGGGGTACCAACACTGCGTAGTATATGAGGATATATTTGGTACGTTTGGAATGCATTGGTATTCTCAGTTAATGTTACTTCACCATTTGCACCTGAGCTGTAGTAATCCCAGGCCATTTTAGGAAGAACACGAGATGCATGTTTCTCTAGATCACCCAAACATACTATTTGGTTATAAGACATCTGTAATCTGCTAAAATAACAGTTCAAAATACTGTACGTATAATGTTCAATTGAATTATAAGGATAACTACAGTATTTATAATTACCAACTAATATAAATTACTCATTGCTTATTAGTAGGAGGAATCCAAGACTGTATTCTAGGTCTTGTAGTGCTATAAGGGACATAATCCTTGGTTGTACCAGTCCAGTTTGCTTGGTGTTCTGCGTGAAATTTTCTCGGTACGGGGGGTACTTTAGTGGGAGGGTTATCAGTCATATAATGGAGCCATCCGTGCCACTCAGGAGGAACCTGTGATGCGTCGAATTCTTTCAGTTTATAATCAACAAACCTATGTCTCCCGAATTGATAGCGTAAGTTTTCATAGTATTTGTTACCATTCGCGTCTTCTCCTACCAAAGTACCTACTCTCAGATCGGATCGTCTATAAATTATCTTTATTGAGTTCCAAAGTCCTCCTGATTCCTGCATTGTACGCCACCAAGAGAACATACTAACTGTCCATATAATTGTAAAATAATATTACAGACAGAGGCACTAAAATTTACCACTTCGTTTCAACCAAATCCCGCACCCAAATCGAGATTTTAGCACCTTTTTTACGTCATAAAATTACACATTTTTTCCGAAATTATTCGGTTAAAGATTTCAAATATTTATAATTCCATGGGCTAACCTGAATTAATCAAAATTACTAAGAATGTGTATAATTATAAATTATATAGTAAATAATAACAAGAAAGATACAACGCGGAATCTGGATTGTTCTCGTGAATTGAAACTTTCTCTATCCTCCAATCACTTCACTGGCCTAAACCCATATAAAATATCTTTGATTTCTCTGATCTGTGAAAATCAATTAACATTGATATTCAAGAATATTTGACGATATTTTGATGATAGAAGAGAAGATAAGCTTCACTCTCCATAACACTAGAGAGAGAGACTTGTGAAATTACAGCGTCATCACAGTGGAACCAGTCCTTGAACATTCTTATATGACATGTATAGTGACCGGACTGTACACAGCCTGAATGGTTAACTACTGCGAATAGCGAGTATAAATTCTCCAAGCGGTCAGATTTATGTGCAAGGAAGGGAGATATATCTAATTCTTCTGGGAATTTGACATACTGACTTATCTTCTTTGTGTGTAAACTGTGTTCAAATCTTTTCAAATGAAAACACATAACAATGGGTAGCTTCTTAATAGTTAGCTTTTTCATTAATTGTCCTTCTTTACACTTACTACATCTTGAGTCTAAATCTTCTGCTTTCGTAAATCTCTTAAGACACTCATCTAGTGTACTACTACAATTCCCAGAGGATACTAGCTTAGCAGCTACAGCCCCTAGATCAAGAGAGATGTCTCTAAACGGGTCAATAGTTGTGGAGGTGTGTTTACATTTCTCGCATCCTAAATCGGATTGTAGTTTCCCAGCAAATACAGTGTCAATTACACATTGACAATATTGTGGACTGTTAGCAGTAGGAGTCTTTCCACCTAAATGTCTATGTAATACATCTAATGTAGCAATGAAGAACTCATGAGCATCTTGTTGCTCATACCCAGCCATATGGTGTGCATGTGTCCAAATTAACTGCAGGAGTTTGCAAGGAACGAATGCAGAGTGTTTTCCATTATGAAATTCCTGCACTAAACTACGCATTTCACATACAACACAGTGTTCAGAATCAGCATATGTCACACACATGTGTTGTTCTGCAAGGAAGAAGTCTCTTAACACAGGAGTATGTATCATAGCTTGTAACACACTATTCATGAAACAGGTATTTCCCATGTTACACAATCCACGTAGTCCATACAGGCTCGATGCCTCAAGCTTAATCTGCTTTGTATTCAAAAGTAGAAGTTTTATATCTCTGACGTCAGGCTCCCATGAGTCAAGTCCGATGTTCCGCTTACGTCTACAAGGTCTCAATTTAGATCTGTCTAGAATACGATATACTTTAGTATCGAAACTACTCGAGTATATGTAATCCTCACATATGTTACAGTATAGCTCTCCTTGGGTAAGCTCAACAGCGAAATGATGCTGATTCTTACGCAGATGCTCCACAATGTGACTGCAGTTAACAGTACAGTTGTGACAAGCTAGATACACACACGACAGACAGGCATGCATGGTAGGCCCATCTTTCTTACAAGTTCGACATATACACATTAGTGCTATCATTCGTCTGCCTTCCTGTGTGAGACAGGAGGGATGGATCTTTTCTACAAGGCACTCATAAACTATTTTGTAGTTATGAAGCATGTCTTTGTTATCACTGTCGAAATGTTGACACATTCTATTTCACAACCTTAAATCATAAAATTTGAATACCCTACCTTATAAAATGACCTAATTTGTGTTGTGATATTCAATTCGTATATGTTTCATTATGTGCGCATACTTCCTAGTATCATAGCTATGTCTAGGATTCCACCCTCTACTCATTTAAATAAGAACATCCCTATGGAAAAGAAACAAAATGCATTATGTAATAACGAATAAATAGTTTGTGATCAAAATTCAAAATATTATGAAAGCACATTATTTTAACAAGAATTGAAACTAAAGTATTACTCTTGATAAAAGCTAATCTATCGTAAGTAACCACTTTCCCAAACACGTAGACAGACAAAATAAAAAATTGTATCATAATTAATTAAAACAGTAATTCAGCATTTGTATATTTCCCAGAGTTTAAAGTTTTCTTCTTCAATATGATTTGCAGGAGTAGCATTTCCTTCACTGCCGTTTGAAGTAAAGAAATAATCAGCATCAAAACAGTGGAGAGGAATCTCATCACACTCTAACCCCCATCTCCTGAACAATGTATCAAGAAATAAGGTCTTACCTACACTTCTATTCTGATATGTTGTCCAGAAACGACAACTCGGATTTAATGTTAAAAAGAATGAAACTGTACAAATCAAATCTTCAAAAATATTCCTATCATAAAAGCAGTCAGAAGCTATTATATAATCAAACTTTGGTAATTCAAACATTTCTTCAGTGAATTCTGCCCATTCAATTGGGAATATTCTAATCTTTGATTCTACTTCATTTTCCTTAATATTACGTCTTGCCAATTCTTCCCATTCCGTACTGTCTATTCGATCACTAAGGAATACATTGCATCCTAACATGGCAGCGGCAATTGAAGGGAGACCAGCTCCACCTCCAAGCTCTAATATGTTCTTATGATTACAAATTTCGTGGTTGCGAGATATCAAAAATTTAACAAGAATGGGAGCTGCTGGCCAAACGAATTGAGAAAAAGATGGATCAACTTTCTCAAATATATCAATTTGTAGAAACGGATCAACTTTCTTTTCCTCCGACTTGCTTAGGGGAAAGAAGAAAGTTCTCTCCATTGTATTCAGAATAAGTAAGTAAAATAATCAGAAATTACAATCTGTGCCTACAGCTTGGCATTTAATAAATTCGATTTAAAGTGGTATTAGTAATTGGAGGCACCAAAACAAGAGTGGCTGAGTTGTCCCACATGTGGAACGTTAATTAACGTTAATAAGTGTTGATCATATGAATATTGGTAGCACAACGGGGTAAAATATTTGACCAATCTTTAAACGAAGCATTTAATTAACGCGTTAATACTATTTTAGGGCTGTAAAATAATAGATCGTCCAATTGATACTTAGTACATATAAAGTGAATTCAGTGATAAATGGGATATAAAACTAAAATACAGAATAGCATAATTCTACTGTTTCTTTCCATACATTACCCAAGATATGAACGTATTCCATACTATTGAGATAGAATTAACCCACACAACACGCAGACTAAGCGGAATGAATGAAAACGTAATAAACTGGATTAGTGGCCAGAATAAGTAATTGGTTTTAAGTACAGTTAAATATTCAGTCGACATCACTTGTTTGAACTCTTGGTAGTTAGTAGATTTCTTCAGGAAATTAACTATTGTTAGTATTAAAATAGGTGCGAACAATAGTTGGTCACAAGCAATCTTAATTAACACTCCTCTTACGCCAGATATCTTTATACTTTTCTCTAATATCATGTACCATGTGTTAATCACAGGACCAACCCATATAAGCCCTAGAGTACCCATTCTCATTGTTTCACTGTATTCGTGAGCTATACCCTTTTTCTCTACGATTTGTTGACGCGCTATGTCTCCGAGAGCAAATAGAATACATCCAGTAACTGCTGACGTGAATGTAGGACTCTTCTTATAGCATCTGCCATAGAAAGTCAATTTCTGTACTGAGCTATTGGAAGCTGTATTATTCCCAGATAGCAATCTGATACAAACTCTAAACATATTTCTCATCACTAAAAGCCTCAAGGAACACAACTCACATTATACATCAAAAATCATATCATTGCCAAATAACATTTCATAGAAAAAGATTGGATGATTGTAGGATAATCAGTAAATATAATTATTTTACTAATCATATAAATCACAGTACAAAATAAGTTCACAATTAATAACTACAATTAATAACTACAATATATATCTAAATATTTAACTGAACTGACTGTATAATCACAATGCTAGAGCTTATGTAAATGCATTAGGATTGTTTCTTCTGCTTCAAGCTTCTAGTCGGCATCCCATGTCTACTCGAGGTAGTACTGATGTCATCTGATTCACTGTCTCGTTCTCCGTCTATTAGAGTTTTTGATTCAGAATATATTGGACGGAATTTAGGGAGACCTTCTCCTTGAACATCCTAATAAGGTTAAGAAGGATAAATAGGTTGGGAATATACATATCTCTAAGTGTGTAGCATTAGTGGAATTTATTGAAATTATTATTATGATTTGATATTGGATTATTTGCCATTGTTATTGTTTACAGATAACTAGAATCTAGTCAGATGAGGATGTCCTAAATAAACAAATTCTGATAATACAAAAGCATTTTAATCAGAATTACGTAAACAAAATTGCAATTATAAATAATTGAATGAAACTGAGTAATTATAGGACAGTAAGCATATTAATTGGAAAAATCATTCTGAACATTACTTTAACTCTTGGACAGTTTAAGGTCATCAAGACATTTTAAGACTGTCTACTAAAAGTTTATGTGTACCTAAAGGATCAGGGGAACAACTATCACCCTTCATATGACTCTCTGGCCCCATCAACAGACCTGGATGTATATTCATCTTTCCAAACTTGAGTATGTATTAATTTTCTTAATTATAACCTGAGTATGCTGGTATTTTCCAAAAACTTATGTAATTATTTCAATAATTATTGAAATATTAACTGAAAATCCCCCAATTAATTAGAATACTATACATTGAAAAACATGTAAGTAATTGGTATTTTCTACATCGTAAGAATTAGAAAATACAAAAATGAGGTAATAATACATTATCTATAAAAGTATTTTTAGAATTTAGAGCAGAAAATACAAATATTTATCACGATTACGGAACATAGAGATACTGAAAGTTGATGTAAGATAATAGTAATAGTACTGCTTAAAGCTAATACCTCCATAAATATTAATACTGACAGGATAAGAAGTTAGAAATGACAAGAAGTATAAATAGACAGAGATGCAACAAATATTAATATTAAATATGGCATTTATTGAGAGCGAAAGTGAACTACAATCTCTTGAGGATAACCACCTGTGTGCTGATTGTAACACAAACAATCCTACTCATTGTGACGTAGAATATGGTGTATTATTGTGTGGTCAGTGTGGACTTGCACATAAGGACATGAAGGGGAATATAAACCATGAAATTAAGATATTAGAAGACGATCAGTTGACTCAAAAAGACATCAGATCTGTTCTGGATCGGGGAGGAAATAAACAAATAAATGACGAGTTTGAAAAGTTTCTACCTAGCTCATATACGAAGAGCTTAGCACAGATAAACATGTTTATAAGAAGACAGTATATTAAAAGGAAATATGCCTCCAGAGGATTCGCATTTGAAGACTACGCTAATACATTAAATGATAGTAGAAGGATTGGCATATTATCAAAAAGATCTGAAGTCAGTGATAATGAATGGAATCTACAGTATATTGTGCTAGACAGAGATAGGCAGGTTATAGAATGTTTGTTGAAAGGTGGAGCATTTGAACCTGAAGAAGTTATTCCACTAGCATCTGCTGAAGTGTTTATAGAAAAGCTAGAGGCTAATGAGGGTGCCGTTGAGGAGCATTGTATCAGAATATCGTGGGAGAAAGAGAAGTATGGGAAGAGCTTACGAGGAGCTGATTCTCAAAAAATAATTAGCGCGAATCTTAGCAGCTCTACGAGATGGAAAGAGAGAGTAATAAAGCATATATTCCTCACGAGTGGGCAAGAAGAAGAAATCTTTGAATGGTATTGTTGTATTCTCATAGCACAAGGAGCTATTCCCAGATCTAAACAGAGAATACATATACCAAAACCAAATCAACAAAAACTAACTATGAGCAAATCAGCACCTACTATTGAAATAAAACTACCTTCACGTATAAATACAGAAATTATCAGTGCTGCTCCTATCTTCTTCAAAACAGGAAGGTTATGGAAATCTGGGCCCGATAAGCTAAACGGTTGGAAGGAACGCTGGTTTACACTTTATGACAACCATTTAGTGTATTCTCGGAGCAAGCTATTTCCTTTTGCTAGTGGAGAATTTCATGTAGGGACTTCTATAGACGGATACAAAGTAGAGAAAGGACATATGAAATACACACGCTCTCCTCCAAACGATTTCACATTCACAGTCACTACACCCTGGAGAAACTACTGTTTATGTGCAGAGACTGCACAGGAGAGGGACGAGTGGGTTGAGCAGGTTAACAAGATGCTACATCGCAACAATTCTACTATGTTATTAAGATCAAGAGAATTCAATGTAGAGAAGGATAACGGATCAAGAAAAGCATGTTGCTCTAACTTGATAAATGTGTTTAGCTAATATAACCAGCAAAGAACACGTATACTGTTTAAAAATTAGTTATGTATTTAATTGAATTCTATTATATTTATCAATGAATTAAAACGCAATTCATAATTTAATACACTTTTAATAGAAAACAATATATTATTCGTGTATTTAAGTAAATCGGTAGAGAAATAGAGTAATTAAATATTTATATAAATTGACTAACCTCATTACTCCCTGAATTTTCAAATTCAATTTCTTCTTGAATTAATATCACGAATGGTCTCCATAATATTCCTTGTATGCTTGTGAATGGATCTCCCCATTGATAAACCAATGATCCCAGCCTAATAGCTATCATAACAGTAGACAACACAGGGAGTATAGCCAGGGGATCAAAGGTAAATTTTCCAACTTGTGACAGGCCAAATAACACGCCCATGATTAGGCACAGCCTTGTAGCTGCTACAAATTTGATGAGCTCGTGTTCTCTAGCGAGAGGAGAGTTTGTTATCAAACGGGAGAATGTGATACCCCAGTTTGTGCCAGATCCCCTTATGGTTCCGATAATAGCCATTACAGTCCAGGCCTCTGGAAACACTTTAGCAGCTTGTATGACTCCTAAATGCACGTTAATAGCCCTCTTAATCTCATGTAGAATTTCTAACATAATCCTTAATGGCAAGAGATTAAGAAGATTGAAAACTGTATCCCATGGAGAGAAGAACACGAGATACCAGCATAAAAAGGATAAGAACAAATTTTGTGGATTAGTGCATACTCCTATAACAGGAATGCCGAGCAGAAAGTTACTTAGAATAGTACCGAAGAGAGAGACTATAAAGTGTGTAGCACAAGAAGCAATGGGGTATTTCAACGCGAATAATCTACTTTCTTTCTCACTTTGTCTTATCTTATACGCAACAAGTATAGAATGTATTATAAAGTGTATTTTAGGATCAATTTCTAAGAGCATCTCTCCAGCAGAATGCAATGAATCTACTGCAGTAGTAAGCGGATCAACTGCTACATCAGGCATTTATTCTGTGATATATTATACTAAGAAATCAAATATTCCTGTAACTATACAATAAAATAATGTAGAAACGTAGTATGTCAAAAATGCTATGTAAACATAAAATATCCCTAATGAAAAATGTAGATAAATGGCTGTATAAAATCAAATATAAGGTATCCACAAATACCACAAAAGCGCAGTTGTTATATGGCATATGGTTTAAGTCAATTATGAATTCTTTGAAGTAATTCAAGCCAGTAATGTTCCACTTTCACCAAATTTAAAATTCTAGCGATCCAGGTCACAGGAAGTAACTGAAAGCTGAAAATCATTTCATTAATTAGAATCTTTGCTAAGCTAAGAAGTTCAATTGAAAATATGTCGATTTTGTGATGAGATTGTTTACGTAACATACATTCCTTATGGACATGCCACATGGCCATATTCCAACGTTAAATATGTAAGAGAGAGAAGAAATTATTGAACTGAAATTTGCGTGATGAACCTACACTTTGAAAGTATAATGTATAGCTTACGTAAATAACAAATACATATTCGTTTATAACTTTATTTTTGCAATTTGACATCTCGTGTATATACGTTTTACACTGTAACTTTTATTTTCTTTTGTAATTAATTAATGCACAAATCATACAAAAATACCTGACCAATAATTGCAAACAGATAACCTGATGAAATACCAACACTTTTAGAATTTTTCTGATATTATCTATTAATTATGACGTCAACTAGTAAATTGCTCTGCAGCTTAATATTTACGTGGCACACTAAAATGGAGTGGATGATTTCAGCTATTTTAAACTCAACACTTTTGTACTTGTTGCTGCATCCGTACGTATTAATGAATTAACAAAGTCTGGTCAGTCTAACTCAAATTTATATGTAGGTTGACAACATATGTTAGATATTTGTAATACGCATTCTATCAACAATCTAGTCTCGTCGTACTGAGACACATGGCGCCAAGTTCGGGTACCTGGGGGTCTGGAGGCTAAGTCTTTTGTATTATCAAAATGAATAATAAGCAATTTATTGCAAGTAAAACAATATTAACCAAAATTATCGTTGTAAAGTTCAATTTCTGAAATGTAACAATCTCTATCAGAGCTAAGATCACTTGAATATTTAATTTATAAATTGAAAAGTTGTAACTGCTGATTTTTAAGGATTAAGAGCATTCACTTCCTGTTCCTTCTTAGCTTTTTTTGGACTCGTGGCCTCACCTACAGGTCCACTTGTCACCTCCTCCACAGATCGCTTCTTTCTCACAAGGTGTGAAATATCGTTAACCTTTACAGATTCTAAGTCAATACTAACAGGTTTAAGAATTACTTTAGCATCTTTATCACCGTTAGAGCTGTTGGTAGGTTTATCAGATTCAGATCCCTGTTTCATTTGCTCAATTTTCTCTCTAGTTTGGTCAATAGCTTCAGCTAATCTCGGCTTAATATCATCAATCAGTTCTTGTAGAGAACTAGCTTCACTGCCCTCACTCTCTCCTAACAACTTAGTTAGTGCATCCAGTGATCTTGTTAATGCTTCTACAGCCAGCTGATAATCTCCAGCTAAAGATAAAGCCATGCCAATACTAAAATGTGTCGCACCAACAAGTTTCAGTGTAGATATGTCAGGGTACTTTCCTAACAGCTGTAGACATTCTTCAAAATCAGCTGCTGCTTTTTCATAACAACCTGTCTCAATTTGTAACTCTGCAAGACAAGTCAATACTTCCAACAAAATGTTCGCTACCTCTATATCTGAGCTATTAAGTTCTAATGCTTTCGAACAGATAACTCTGCTAACTTCTAGATTCTCCCAGGCTACTTCAAAGTTATTCGGTTCTGTTTCAGTAACCTCGTCAGTAGTCTCCACATTATCATCACTACTCTCCTCTCCCTTACTGTGAGTGTGTTTATCTTTCAAGACTCCCTCGCCAAGAACTCCTGTATTAATTCGAGCACACTCAAACATGCTCTTGCCATAAAGATAGTGTGGTTCTGCTAATTTAACGGATAATTCTCCTTCTTTATCTGTTATAGTAGCGAGACAGGATGGTAGAAGTTGCATAGCATCCTCGTAACGGCTTACTATAACAGCCTTTCTAGCCTCTCCTAATCTCTCCTCAAGCTGTTCTGGATCTAGTATTTCATGCTTACTATCCTCTAGATCACCCTCATCAGGGGATTCCTGAGAATCTTCAGAATCCATTTCCTTACCTTGTTCATCTCCTTCTCCCTTGTCACCAGCTGGCATATCAGCTGGTGTATCAGGTATCTCTGTTTGTGGAACTGTTCTACTACTAGGTTGATCCTCTACAAGGTTATCTGTAGCTTCGTTTGTAGAATTTTGTGCTTCTGCCATTCAATTCTAACAGCAAACACATCATAAGTCATACACGTATAAATGCTCATAAAGTCAATTCAGAATATTATTAGAGAGAAATATTAAAGCACACACAATATACCAATAGCTAATTAAAATTGTTCTTTCTCCTTTTCTACTTTCTTTTTGTATTGAAACAAACCATAATCTCCAATGTTTCTTATCATATCACAGAACAAATTAGACTCTACAGTCAGCTGATATTCACATACTCTAGGCTCTTCCAGATATAATGCAACCTGTTCCATACTGCCGGACAACAAACATTTCATTTTAACAACAACAGCGCGTGCTTTTCCAGTTGCCTGACACATCTCTCCACCAATATAGTAGTGTAGTACTGTGCTTTGAGACACTAACTTACTGGAGGATTCGTTCTCTTCAAACCATTTTATATGTGCCTTCTCATCCCAAATTCCCAGAACAATCTCTTGTGAAGTTGTTTTGTCTTCATGAAACTGTCTAACATAGTCTTTGTAACAGAACTCATACTTCCACCAGCCTGAAGTCCCCCCTTGTAAACATATCTCCCCAGCTAGGAACCGTTCTGCCATATTATCAACCTTTAATCTCTTCGTTTGTTTGAAAGGAATTCCATCAGAGTATTCCATTTCAACGGGTCTCTTCCTGGCGGAAAATCCTTCATATTGAATACTCTCCTGTTTAACAGCTGTAGCTGATATAGGCTCACCTATACCAGCTGTTTCTATCTCTGCAATACACTGTATCTCCTCAGATATTAACTGATTTGTGTTGAATACATCTAATCTACATAGGAAACTAGTACCAAATATAATTGAATAGAAACAAGTACTGATCTCTTCTATCTGCAGGAATTCATTGTGTTCACCATTTGGATTACAAATATATTTGACAGACGCTTCACGGGCTCTTCCACCTAACAAATCACAGGATGACCCCCTACCTAACAGAACTTCATAGTAGGGGAGGGATAGACCGTTAAAGGATATACGAGGTAGAGGAATAATGTTGAAATGGTCAGGGGGTGTGTCAAAATACCCGAGGAAGTAATCAGATGAAACAGCACCCAATTTCTCACCCTTGGTCTCATCTTTATGATATTGACTCAAATGCTTATTATGACAAATTTCATATGTCCAGTAGCCTTCAACTCGGTAGTGACATCTCTCTGTCAAGAAGAAGGGCTGGAGTATTTCTGAGAAATAAATACTGTCTTCTCTAGACTGTTCTAGCCCTTCCTCTTCTGGAGTGTAGGGGGATAAGGGAATGTAACAAGTATACGCCTCATTAGCACTTGTTCTCATCTCCAATCGCTCGTAACGAGACGAGAGAAGTGATACCATATCAGATACATCATTAGGATGTATCCAGGATATAGAGAATAGGGATTTATCTTCATAAGGATCAAATGGTATAGTTGTGAGTGCTGGTTGTAAAAACAAGACCAAAAAGCAAGCATACTCGAAAACCATAATAAATAAATAATAGGCTAAATGGGGGAACTACATTCAAGGTTATAATTAACTAATAAAGGCCCATAAGCAATAGAGGATAGGTTGTTATTAGTTGAATAGCTAGCTGATGTATAAATCAGAGGCAATGAAGATATCTTTGTTCAGTTCTGCTACTGACTATTACATGGAGAAATAATATCTGAGCCCTTTTATTAAGTGTGAAATATACTACAGTTGCATAGGATTCAGAAATAAAATGTTATAACATCTCACACATAATTAGACAATTATAAACAGGGCTGAACTCAATGCCATAAAAAATCCCACATGGTCTATACGGAGACTTTATCTTCCATTCGCCATTATTCCTTATTCCTCTTTTCTTTATAGAGAGGGTGAATATATGAGTATCATCATCTTCCAATTTAACACAGGCAACTTCAGGTCGATCTCTCTGACTGATATAAATTCTATTAAGATAGTGTGTAAGGAATAGAGGAGTCCTGAGTGATATATTATCGAAAAAATAATTTAAGAATTTACCATTGAAATCAAATACTTGAAGTTGACATGGACAATTAATGAAAAGTAGAAATAAACATTCATTGCAGATTACAAAATCAATGATTAATGTCGTCTCTTTCCGATCTTTCACATCTGGTTGAATATTAGAAATTATTGTCATATCTTTATCAAATTCATGAATTTGGTTTAGATAACAAGCTGCACTGAATACTCTATCATTATACACGGCACAACCTCGTAGCTCGAAACCAGGTTTGCAAAACATTGGATAATCACCATTGAATCTGATTATCCCATGATCACATATGACATATAGAATCTCATAATCGTTATTGAAACAGATATTCCATGGCTCTACCATACCATTAAATTTGAACCGAGTTATAAATTGGAGAGTGACATCGAACACAATTATTGAATTATTCTCTCCATCTGAAACAAATAAAAGTTGAAGAGGGAAATGCGATGCGATTCCTCGGGGCTGTTTCAGAGTATATTTATCGAAGGAACGAACAAGTTTTGATTCCAGATGATCTTTAGAGAAATCTAGAGCAGAAATAAAGTTCATACTAAATCGCTAGCAGTTAATAAGATGTACTATTGTTATAAATATATGGTTAATAAAGTATATCAGCTAGCCCTATTGTAATTTAATAACAATAATTCTGCAGAAATGAGAGTATTAATAGAACACACAATTAAATTAAGTAAAAGAGTACAGTGCTAACTAGTTCAAGGATAATTGTAGTAATTAGTAAGAGATCGGGTAGCGTGTTACACAACTGGATAAGATGCCATTGTAGAGATGCCACACTGATTGTCGGCACCACGGGTCATCTTAATGTACCCATCCTCCCCCCAGGATGCTCCCCAGCTGTTCTTAACTAACCAATACTTGACTCCATCTTCTATTCCGTAGCCTACCACCAATACTCCATGATCCAGCTCACTAGAGCTACAATCAGGCTCTGCATATACCCCACTCTCATACAGCTGGAAAGAAGAGTGACTAGCATCAATAGCTACAGAGATGGGTCCCTGAGAAGCTACCGCTATCAACAGCTGAGTCTCATTTTCTGAATTAATATCTACCCAATCTCTTAGTGTAGCACCAGATGCATCAGACTTGTACTGACAATCAGTTTGATCTGCTACATAGGGGTAATCAGCTTCTGTATCAATTCCTCCGTTTTTCTTAATGTAAGCAAAAGCATAATCCATCACTCCTCCGTTACATCCCTTATTTCCGTAGCTACCTGAACAGTCAATCAAGTTCTGCTCTGATAGAGAGACCAGTTTATTCGTCTTTCTAAAATGTTGTCCTTCTAGAGAGCCAGTAGTAGAGAAAGACCAACAGGAACCACATGCTTCCTGGTTCTTAACATCAGTCACATATCCCTTCTCTCTCCAATCCACGCAGTCTGGTACCAACAGATTGCTCGGCTCCAAGAATTTAGCGCCAGTTAGAGAGGGGGAGAATTCACTCAGATAGAGATTTGAATATTCAGCCTGTGTGAGATCTGCAAATCGATTAGCTCCCAGTTTGTGGGAGTGAGTAGTATCAGCATTATGCTTCTGAATATATCGTATGTTATCACTCCATATCTTGAGACGGTAGAACTCTTTGTATATATCAGTGTAGATTTTAGAATGTTTCATCTTCCACATCTCCCACTCCTCAAGTAGTTCCTCCAGGTCAGCTACCCCACGTGTTATCTCCAGGACATCCTGTGCTATTTTGATTGTAGTATTTTGAGCAGACTCCAGGGCAATAAGAGGAGAGCAGAGAGCAGTAGTCAGGCATGTCAGCGCTAACAGAAGTACGAATTGCATGATCTATGAAGTGAAGTTGCTAGTTATAACAGAAATAAGTTAATAAAGCAATTACAAGGTATTTATACGATTGTCATTATCTATGAGATCTTATAGATCTGTTCCTAAATATCCATAATGCATACCAATATCTATAAAGATTCTGGAAATTCAACTTCTATACAGGTAAGCTGAATGGGATTCCAGAATAAAGAAAAACGTGTGTACTATATACAAAGATTGGAACAATGTCTAGTTTACAGGCCAAATATAATGATGTATTCGCTTTATAAGTCTCATACCCATTCCATGAGATCACTATAACTATATTGTGATAAAGCATGCTACTACTTTGTATCTCACATTGAAACAATGCAGCATACAGACAAGTGAATAATTATCATAATGAATTCACAAGCAAGAAGCTCAGAATGATTGGAGACAATTGTTAACTTTCTCATCACATATAACAACTTGTCCTAGAGGTCCAACAGCTACCCCTCTAGGTGTCAGCAGCTCCCCTGGTTGATTACGTCCAGGTGTCCCGATGTAACTGAGGAGATCTCCTTGATTAGAGAATACTTTAATTTTCTGTACATAAGGACTAGTAACGAGTATGTTACCAAACATATCTAGAGAGAGGAAATGGTAAGCTGCTTCCATTTGCTCTCGCGAAACTACACACTTCAAGAACCTACCCTCCTTAGTGAAGCTTTGTATTGGATAAGGAGAATCTCCAAAGAGTATATAGAAGGAATTATTTACCAGTTTAAGGTCTCTAGGTTTCCTAGATCCCCTCACAGACCCTGATCTGTTCTGTTGAAATGAATGGGTATATGGTTTGTATTGTATCGAATCTTGTTGCTCTAGAAATGGAGAAAATCTGAATACAATATTGGAAGCTGAATCACAGGAATAAATATATCCTTGTGTGTCTACTGCCAAACCCTTCAATCTATCTTCCAATTCTAGCGTCATAACTTCATCACCAGATTTCTTATCTAACCTCACTAATCTCTCAAAACAACGTACAAACAAATACTTTTCATATATAACGAGATAAGCAGGAAGATCAAGAGATTCGTTACGAAAAGATTTAAGATAGCCACCTTCTGAGTCAAATACTTGAATCCGATCTGTTTCAATATCCGCCACGTAAATATTCCCATTTCCAGGATCAATTGTTAAGGAATGTGGTCTTAACAGCTGATGCTGAGGACGCCCCTGTGACGACACAGCCCAGATAGGTCGGGACTTGAAGGTATAAGGATTATAAGTAGTGTGAAGTGTACAATTATTACTAGTCGTCCAGTCCAGATGTAAATGCGGTGTAGGTAATCTCATATAGGCTAATAACTCGTGATTCAGAGCTTGTACACGTTCATTAATAGTGTGTGTAGATCGAGATGAGTGTTTGGAAAAGTTTTGTTGTAGCCAACAAGCTTCATCTCTCAATCGAGTTCTCTCTTCAAATTCGTATCTAACTGTTCTGAGTATTTCAGATATTTTATTCATAGCTATTATGCTATCTTCTATTGCGGTTATTGTTAAGTTAGATTCATTCTTCAGTTTGTCTATAATTTCTCTGTTCTTCTTCTCAAAGTCTCTCTCTAGTTTGTTGAGTTCTCTCCGATAACAGGAATCAGATGGAATATAACCCATACCAGTATCACATTCTCTCTTCATTTTGAATATAGAATCTAATTATAATTTCACTATATAAGAAATAATACATAAACTTGCATTGATGGATGAGTTCATCCATTTTATTACAGATTAAAAATAGCATATGTGGACACAATTTCTAAATTTTTCACACCTTTCCACTCATAAGTAGATTAATAGTACAAAATGATTATATGTATCAATTTTCAGCAAACACACGTAACAATCTTACGGTATAATGCACAAGATATGCGTTATCAAAGTAATGGGTAATAGAAATATATAAAAAGTTAACTTCCGATCAAACCTTCGGATCGCCAAACTGCATAGCTGGTGCTCTATCTAGTTTCTCTAACATCTCAAAGTGCTTCCTAGCTGTCTGTATATTGAGTGATATAGCAGCTGGATACACCAATGGATCAGTTATTACCACCATTATAGCTGTATTAGGAGTCAGCATGTCTAAGAGTATCTTCAGATCTCCATTGATTATTTCCATACGCATTGTATGCAGGTTAGCAACATATCTACTCGCATTGAGTTTGAATTGTTTTATGATATTACTGATCTTCTCAAATCTATGACCATCAGGATGTTTCCTCCTCACAGAGTGCGCTATTATGAGATAGGTAGCCTTCTCGAAAAGTAACACTTCATCAGCTCGCATTATATCAGCAAACATGTTTAGACTTGATTCAAATTTCGCGATGTTAGGCACAAGACTATAAATAATGGATGACCATGCTTTATAAAGAGATTCATCCCAAATACTGGTAGGATAGCATGTAACTTTAAGAGGTAGTGATCGCCTCTTAATCTCTGATTCTCTTACCGAGAATTCTTGTTCACGTTTCTCATCAGCAATAAGGTCCATCTTGGAGATGAGACAGACAATCTTTGCTTCAGGAGAGAGGTGAGCTAAAGCTTCCAGACATGACTGATATAATCTCAAATCATCTTGCAGTTCCTTCGTCTCTACAGAGATAACGAATATCAACACTTCTGCTCCTTTAAATATTTGTTCTCTCTGTGGAGTAATATAGTTATCAAAGTAATTAGGTTGACCTCCACAGTCCCATAGGTTTAGTACCATGGTACCAAGGAATCTGATATAAGAATGCTCTACGTTCATTGTAGGACCGAGACGTCTCGTGTCGCGTGCTACGTAGTTAGCGAATATGATAGATCGCATACTTGTCTTACCAGCTCCACTCTTCCCCATCAATAGAACTTTCTTCTTATTACCCATTTATTTGCTAATTAACAATAATTATATAATTACAAATAGAAATATGAAGATAAAATATTGAGCAATTTTCAGCATAAATTAGAAAATACTAGATTTGAATTGTACAACTGATTCATAGTAAATTCATTATTCAATGAAATCTCTAATGAAACTATATCATTTCATCTAGGTCTGGTATAGGACATCTCAATATAGCTGCTATACCGGTGTAATACTTCAACTTCTCTCCAGAGGTATGAGAACTAGAGAATATCCGTGTCTTACCTCCATGTCCCCTCACAGACTCTACTAACCCCACGTAAGACTGTCTCTCCCTCATATCAGGACTCCTAAACAACGAATCAGATACCAAGAGAGTATCTACTGCTAATAATTCATCAGCTTTGGTAACCTCCTTCATGCCATATGCTACTTTATCTGGATCTTTGTCTAAGTATCGAGTGAATGTGTCTAGAGATCTCATTTCCTGTGCAGCACGTGTGTCTTGTATTAAATGGCCTGCTGAAGTGAATATCTCATCTAATGCATGCTTATGCCCAGATGAAGAGTGTACTACTACAAACTTAGCCTTGTTTTCTAGAATATTCTTATCTTCCTTGGATACTGCAGTCTGTATTAGGAATGTATGAAACTGATCCTTCAGGAATCCTGGACTAGCTATCACTACACATTTTACAATAGTAAAATCTATATGCAAAGAGATAGATTGGTATACAGCCTCGAAGAATCGGGTTAGACCTTGTTGGTGTTTGTCAGCAGAACTGTGCTGCTTTCGTGGTACAGATGTCTCTATCTTAGCACGTGTAAGCACCATGCTGGGAGTAATTAAGAATATATACCCTATGCCCTCCTGCATTAGTACTACAGATAGATCAGCTGATTTTTGTGGATTAGCAGCATGGTTCAGCATTTCTAATGCTATACTGTCCCAATTAGATTTAGCTAAACCAACTTCTGAACGAATGGACAATTCAACAGTGTGATATGCTCCCATTTTAATATACTCATTCTCCACAATATTCCTACCCCTCAATCGAACTGAAGGGAGGTCTCCGTAAAAGTCTATATGCTCAACCTTAATTACAACTGTGGTCTTAACTCTGTAGCTTGAACTTGAACCAGTAGCACTCTCCTGCTGGACCTTACGCATTGTGACAGACCGAATACTGTCTCCTACAGACACCAGGTTATAGAAGTGCCAGACATCTTCTGTATCTTTTAAAACAAGATCTACTTGTCCTTCTTTCGTTTTCTTATCTATTCGTTTGAACTTTATCAACATTTCATTAGTATTTCAAACTATGAAATTTCTAGTAACTTTGAGATTTACAAGAAATGTTTGATAGTTTAATTAGGAATACTACAAAATTGTGTAAAAATGATACATGTTATTATGAGAGAGATTAGGATTATTTGATTAGTGATAATTACCTCAATTCTCTTGAAGAAAGAGTTGCAAATAACTTATACGTGGTAATTATTAGTAAACATATGAATTGATAATTTACTCTCCATTCTGATAATCATATATATAAGAGCTCATTTGAATTGGAATAAACACAATTATTAATGAATTAGTTAGCTTTGGATAATTATTAAACATATTAGAAAGGAAAATATTATCACAATAGATTATTTGGTGAAGTAAAAAATGCTGATGTTGGAGAACTTTGGGATTCACAATAAACTATTTGAAAGGGGATAAGGCCGATAAGCATCTTCTTTATTTCAACAAACAGGATACCATGATTATATCTATTAATTAAATTACAGTAGAACCTCTATACGTGGGGGAGGTCGGGACGACGATCTCCTGATATGCTCCCATTCCCCAAGTATCATATCAACCTAAAATGTCCTATAAACAGAGATTTTGAGTCAATATGTATATCCACTTCCTCCAACGACTGTTTTCGATGATATTTAATTATTAAAATGCTCTATTATATGCCAAAAGGTTATTGGTTGAATTTATAAATTTGAAATAAATTTTCTTCAGAGAAACTCCTAAGATTTCAATTGATAATAGCGATATATACGTTTGTTTTCTAAATTTACGGGCAAAAATTGATTATTCAAGAAATTTATCGTAGTAGTTCTCACTTATAGAGGTAAATTTCAATGGTGTGAGGTATAATTTGGCTAAAGTATGCCTCATTCCCACTTCTTCAGATCCTGAATCATATAACTGCGATTACTAAATTTACAATAAAATTGAATCTAGAAAAGTTATAATTCTATAAATTACCAAAATCTACTGCGAAATTACATTATAATACATATCGTACTTTAGTTGATGCAATTATTTAATAAATTAAAATGTGAATTATATCATGTGAGCATAGTACTATACGAATCATTGAAAAATCACAATAATGTGGTCAAATAATTGTAAATATTTAGGATCGGATTATACTCATAACCAAGTTTGTAAGTTGCAACACAAATGCAATGTACTCGTTTATGATATCTCTAATTCGTATTCTGAATAATTAACCTATGCTGGAAGTTAACTAGATTTGTACTGGTGCTATTTGAGATAGGATATATATAAATATGACTTACAAAACAATAAGCAGTCAGGCATATCTTATATCCTACCCTTCAAATACGCAAATATAATAAACTAATAAAATAAGTGATCAGCAATATGTCTGCACCTGATAGAAACTATAGCCTCTTCCTCTTAAGCAGTGAAGAAATAGTTCACTTAGACATTAAAGACCTTAACAAGATATTGAAAGATGAGAGGATTTCCCTCACTGACCAAGCAGATATAAAGAAGCTGAGGAGAAAGGAAAAAATGAAAAGATATAGAAGAGAGTGTCGAGAGAGAAAATCGAGCGAGTATTCATTACTCGTTCGGCAGAAGGAACTGTTATATGATGAATGGTCAGACTTACTAGCAGAAGTAGATATGCTAAAGAATAATAAAGCTGCATTGGAAATACTAAATTGGAGCGATAACACTGATTTCTATGATTATTAACACACAAATCGACTAATTATTTTAAAATTATATTTGATATTACATATATACTCATTTAATTATTTGAAATTCTGTAATATATGTATAATTAATGTAGGGAATATATAGATTTATTATTACAAATAAATCTTCGATGTAGTTATGTTTGGGGTGTAGAGAATAATAAAAATGCTATTACACTTCATGGGGTACTAGCATGTGAAAGACTCAATTAGAGCATTGTTCATAATCTTTAAAGCATACTATTTGCTTATTAATTATTGAATATAAAACAATCTTTCATATATTCAGGAAATAATAGTTCAAAAACCCCTAGAATGAGATAAGTATACTAGTCTGTTTCAGTCAATCTTTTCGTTAAGCGCAAAAATACGCATGAATTTGAAGCCTTACGTAGTGTTTGAATATGGACACTTTTCGTAAGTTTTTACGAATACAGAATTCTGTGCAAAATTGAATCCTACCACAAAGGCAAAACTGAGAAAACTTGGGAGTATGACAAGAGCAGCAATGTTAACATCTTCAGCTGGGATCTTCTTACAAGAACCTTTCGTTACAAAAATACAAGTAGTCTACTGTCCTAGTAAATTTCATCATTTAAAGAATACAAACAATGAAAAAGTGAAATTTACTCTGTTTAGACTTAATAATCTTCTTGAAATAAGCAGATAATATTACTGTCTCTTACAAGTTTGCTAAAATCAAATTTTCTACAGGAGAAAGAGAAGCACATTCTCTGATCTAGAATTAAAGATAAGAGTCATTACACTGAAAAAAATTAGATTAAAGGAAAAAGGAGAGAGGGATATTATGTTTTCTGGGAGTGATTAATTAAGGATAAACTAAACAAGCACATAAGTCTTCCTTAATGCTCCAATGGTATAATATTCCATCACTGTATAAGGCACTTTGCACCTAACAAATATCACACGAATATATCATGGTAGATTAGAGAATGTTGCAAAATGCAAACTTCCCAAATTTAGTCCCCCTCTTCCTAGGTCATGCATTGTCAGAAATTACTTAACCATTACACTCTAGGTATCATCCATACACCCAATAAATACGAAAGAGTAATCAAAAATAATGATCTCTTCATAGTTAACTGTCAGAATTAAAATACAGATAAGTTAATAATCACAAACTAATAGTTTCAAAAATCTGTGACATAAAAATATACTTAAATGAATGATTTCGTTAGAAAATTGAATTTCTCGGAATTTTTCTTGTATTACAAACTGATTGTCAGCTGTTGTAACTAACGGTTAAGATTAGTTGAAATTCTAAAGTTGATAGCTTGCTACAAATTGTGTAGATTAAATGCCATTCTACATTGTGACTACCTGATAAACACATCCATAAGTGATGAGAATATGCGAAATAATTCTTTTATCATTACTCTATGTGCGTCAGTAGCGGTAGAAAGCAATGAAAGCATTTTTGAAAGATGTAAAGTCTATTTAACGAAGCAAATAAAATTCTTATTCAAACTTGCGAAATGCAACACAGATTTAATCAAACTAATGATGTCTGTACAGGAAATAGAGGGATTGGAGTTCAAAAATACTCGGTTGATAATTTGAACATTTTCTATAATTACAAGAACAGAAATAATTATATAAGTTAGCCTAGTAATAACAATTAATAACTGTCAAATCTTTGAATAAGTTTTAGAGAAATCAAACAATTCATCCATAGATGTCCACTGAAGAAAGAACTAAAAACATGTGCTGAACCATGGATCTAGACACATAGTACAGTTATTTGTCCCAATTAAACGTATTCTTATTAACGAGAGGCCTCTCTATCCCAGAGAAAAAAAATCTGTCTTCATACGTATACATATATCTTGTTATGATAGTTAATCGTAATCTAGTATCAAATGACAACCGACTTAATCGATATGTTATATCTTTGAAACAATCCTTAGGTTGTTGATATGAGACGTTATGATACTTGAGAAAATAACAAATATGAGGGAATTAGTTCATATATGATCTAAGCATTACTAAAAGAAATCTTCCTTGAGTGTTGTACAATTGAGCATTATATAGCGAATTAATATCATGCTTGAAAGAATGTTTAACCTTGCAAAAGATATGAAATGGGGTGTGATGTGGTTGCATAATTCGGCCCTTCAATTACAAATGCCACACCAATTGTAATTTAGGTAACCAATATCAAAGCAGGCCAACGCTTGACATGATTACTACTAAGAAGACATAGCGAATACATTTATGCTGGTACTACTTATGCAATTCAGTAGATTAATATAGTCAGTCACAAGACTCAAAGGATAAAACTAAATATTTCTAAGGTCAATAGTGGGAGGGAAAGGAAGCTGAAGAAATTGAATCTAGAATTTCATAGTGTCGTTCTTAGAGGCCGCTTATATTGTGACAAGTCATTGTAGGAAAGGTTGCTTAATAAGGAGCTCCAGATAGCTTAATGTAATCACCACAGCTACATCCATGCATAGATTATTGTCTACACTATCTGGCATATTAATGATGGTTATAATAATAATTTTCAGTATTACACTTTATTTCCAAATCTATCATTTATCAAAATCGTGCTAATTTTTCAATGGAAAAAATTAGGAAAACAGTTACTCTAAAGTCTTATATTTATCGTCAATACGGAATATTTGTAAATAAATACAAAGTTAGAATCAGAAAGAACTCGAAAATGTTATTGTAATCACTCGAACAATTAATCAAACAATAACCGGGCATTAGGGGTAGATTCATTTTTTGTAGCTTCCAAATCTTTTTAAGTTAATTCCATATAGAGTATGTGTTAGGTCGAATTTCGGGGAAGTGATTAGATAGAACAATTGAAGGAATGTTAATTAATTATATTTCAAATTTGTACAACTAAAAGCAATCAATAACATTAATGTATTGGGTCAATGTAATTACCTGTATATCCGAGAAAAATGATTAAACGAACACAAATTGTTACGAAAACTAAAACAGTGAGAAACTGCAAGTCTAGAACTCCGGCAAAGTCTACCAGAATTGTGAATTTTAAATCTTCTAATCAGTCTAGTGCAAAATCATTGAACTTTCATAATTAAAAAAAAACTGTAAATTATATATTTGCAATGTAACAGCCACATCATCTTCCAACCAAACGGCGCTAGCGAAAATCTTAAATAATTTATAAATATTAATAAGCACAAAATTAAACTTCAAATTCAAAATAGTACATAGCTAGGTTTTAGCTGGTTAGAAGCCATCGTAAAATCGGACCAGAAAATTTTCATTTCACTGATATTGTCAACTGTAATATAGGTAGAAAAGATAATATTGTTCTCATAGGTTGAATCAGGTCTCCCCCATGAACTTAGATGTATTTGATCTATCACCCCTGTAATATTAAAATCATAAACAGAATAACAAATAAATACTGAACTGCTATTAATTAGAATGGATAAATACTAGAAAAGAGAAATATATAATTATCTCAAGAATTTTGATATATAAGCAGGCATATATAAATATGTTGTATAGATTGACATCAAGATAAATAGCAAGACTAAGAAATGAAAGATCTTCCTCTCGTGGGGCATCATGAAGTGTAGACTGAAATTAGCATAATATTTACATTGAAGATAGTAGTCGAATTTACTACTAAACCCATACTTCTTCCAAAGAGGGATTGACTTGTCAGTCTTGTTATCCTTCCAGTATTGATAATTATCAAAGATCTCAGCCATTATTCTCTAATATTTCTAGTATAAAGTAGACTAGAATATACAATGTTAATCCTGAAAAAGATAAAAGTATTAAATTGAGTTATCAAGTGATAGGGGCGGCTATCTATCTTGATACTAGTTAATAAAGCAAGTAATTATGCACCTAACCCATTATCCATCACATTCATCCTAAGACATACCCAACTGGTACAAATGAATATTCATAAAACTGTAAATATACTTCAAAGCAATCGATTCCCATTTTCTTATGATTTTTTAATAATTAAAACAAAGTTTTCATAAATTATGCGTGAAGAGTAAATTAAAACAAAATTTGTAAGAAATATGAGTGGAATCAATAAATATTTTGCTTAGCAACCGATTACAATGACTTTAGTGCAGATCTCTACACTCAAAGTATCTATTTACAAACTTAAAGTGTAATTAATCTGTAAAATATGGATAGGCTTTATATCTTAACAGAAAAAATAATCTATTGATTCGAAACTTATTTTATACATTTATTTTGAAACATTATAGGCCGAAAATTCAGGAAATAATTCAGGAAAATAAAGATTAAAACCTTACAACTCCAAATAATTGAAGTCAGGATAATGTTACCTCAAAACGCAGAATCCTGTTTGAATAAGGAAGGGGGGGTGTCCCGTTAAGTTACTGTGAGGGCAAAAACGTGAAGACAACAATTAGAACAATTCAAGTTATTAAAACGAGAGTTGATAATATAATGCCAGGAAATAATAAAGAATGTAAATATTACGGTGTATTCAATAAAATAAAGTAATTGTATTATATATATCCTCTAAATCACAGCAATTGCTCTCATCATTCCGGCTGGGTAATTGTTGAGGCTGCAAAGTAGAATCAGCGATAGAGTTATACACGTAGTAAGCTTGTATTGCTATAATACATTCTTTAGTGCATTTAATTGATCATCAATCTATAATATCATTATCTAGGGGATTAGGTAGGATAGAAAGTACATTCAAGGATTGTAAGATGAAATTCAATCAGTGTATCTAAGTTGTTAGGGGCGGCGTTTCGATAGATTCTTGAGAAATTAGATATTGTAAGAGGGACGGATTAAGGTTATGAGAATTTGAATAATGAATTAATGAATAATTAAAAGGTTTCTCAGTTCAAACCTCTGTAACAGAAATGGACAGACAAAAGACTCTCAAAACTAGTACTTCAATTATTTCAGCGAAATATGAAAATTCAATAACCAAGAATTCGAGACTGAAAGTAAATAAGTCAAAAATATAATTGAACAAGCTGTATTAACTTGAGACCATCGTAGTGCAGCAAATCCAGTTCAAATTACAAAAAAATTAGCAATAAAAACTGCCATTTCTTTTTAATGTAATATTTTTGTGCTCATCTTACTCTAACTAATAACTATTATTAAACGCAGATTCTCAAACTTCTAGAAGGGATATATCGCTGTATCCCTCGAATATAGCTCTGTAGCAAGTTATACATTGATAATTCTATGTAAAATTGTACATGTATATTTATTGGATACGTAGAGAGAGAATAAGAACCAAATTAAAAGGTTTTTGGTGATAACATATTTCGGATAATATCCTTTTAATAATATTACGCGTGATACATGCATTATAGTATTAATTAGATAGAAAAATAAGATATACTCGGCAACTAAAAATTAATTAACAAGAGTATATCTAATTAACTATGTATGAAACTATGACCTATAGCCCATATAATTTATCCCAGAAACTACCTTGGAGTTGCATCATCATGTATACATGTGGGTACTCCCATTTTTTTGGTAATTTAATTGAGAATAATATAATGGGATATTTACGTATGTATGATTGCCATAGTTCATATAATTAATCGCGAAATTACATCATGTTGTAAACAAATAGATAATAATTTGTAAAATCTACGAATTTACTGCAACAGTGGTAATACGCATGCGGTAGACTCCGTTTAATTGGGACACTTTTCTTGAACAAAAGTGTCCAAATTCCTAATTAAGCGAGTCAACTGTATCATAAAAAGAATATACTTCTACAGAAGATAGAATTATATATAGTGAAATTCGCTTATTAGCAAATCTTTTTCCGGTCCCAAGAGTATACTTGGTATTACTTTTGTTCCCCTATTAGCAACTGCTATAGCAAAAACCGGGTTGTTAATAAGCAAACCTCCACTCTATACGTTATTTAAATTTTGAAATATAAGTAGCGTATGAAAATTAATAAGAAGCATCTTTTGGGAAAAAATTAATGATAATGTATGTAAATGAATTGGTTCTAGATAGGTGAAATTCAATATAATCTGAAATAACTATGATCAAATAACATTACCAATATATATGAGGTGTAATTAGATACAAGCCCTATCATTAGCAACACGTGACATTCTGATCCAGCACAAAATACGCGTTGTCTTCTCTCCTATTGTAAGATCAATCTCAGACACGCCCTACCCCCGCCCATAAGAAATGAAATGAATTCCAATTCAGTTCAGAAGCAAAACATAAATAATTTTGGAAATTAATTATCAAGAATCAGACAACAATATTTGGAAATGATGGTATTAAGTGTATTGCTGTAAGCAAGAAATGATAAGTAATGAAAAATCTGAACTGCTAATATGAGTTCAATCTAGAAAACTACGAAAACAGCAAATCATCTACTTTAGCTTACACATTTTAGGGTTAGACGTATATGCTTAGCAGATTCATAATATATCCAATTATTGATAGTATGATGTTTGACAGATCTTTCATTCAAGCTCAAGCATCAAAATAAATAGTAAAGTAGTATAAGCAAATATTTAATCAGATAACAACGTAGAGTTTAGATGCAAATCAGCATAATTGTGTAAATGAAACAAAAGCCACTTGAGCTAGTAACTTAAACTGTAAGTATAGTATAGCTATACGTGTGCAACTCAAAACTACGTATAGCACGATGGCAGATTTACCTATCAATCTTAAAGATGCATCACGAAGTGTCTCGCATACTTAAGGGGTTTTAGTTTTAGGCGTAGTTACCATCTGTACGTGTAAACATCATAACTGAAGAATTCTAGGGGAGTTACCTCAAAGTGTAGAAAATATTGCCTCTAAACTGGAATAATTATTAATAAAATTAGTATTTAGCTGCATAATTAACAACAACAATATCCTAATTAATAAATAATGAATTCCAATATTATGCTAAAGGTGACAACTACTTCTCCAAATATTAAGAAGAAACACTATCATGACAGAGAGACCATGGAGTTGTTATAATCTATACTTCATGGCATAAAACATAATAATCCCAATTTTGAATGGATAATCACAGTAAGAGCAACATGAGTTATAATTATTTATCACTATATTCAATTCAAATATTGAGATCATCATCTGGGTCACTTTCACTATCACTACTCCCTCTCCCCGCTAAATACTGACTGACAGGTTCTTCTGAATCCAGAAAAGGATTAGCAAGCAAAGTTCTCTCTGCTTCCTCGTATTCATTCGTATCAAGGCGAAATGTACTGCTTGGCTTCATAGATGTAGATATTGTACTTATAACATTGAATACAGTGGATATAGTAGATGTAAGCTGTAAGGAGGGAGATATTTGATATTTTTCTAATACCTTATGTAATCTAGGAGGATTAGAGTGAAGTGTTGTGGCAATATATTCCCCATCTGTAAGGTTGAGATAAATGAAAAATGGTGAAATATGCTTGAGGGAAGCTATGATGGAATCAGATTGTAAATCTCTGTGAAGAAGGGCAAGATAAACTTTAGATCTCAGAAATATAGAAATTGTTTCTCGACTACCGAATTTATCCAATGAATAGCTCGCATTATCGAGTACTAATAAATCACCAGCACAGTCAATGCAAGATAAATTAGAAATATGGAATAATTCATGGTACAAAACAGGGCATTCATCCTTTTGAATAAATTTCGAGAATATAGACTCCCATTTGAATCTATTATTCGTTATAATGTGACTTCTTTTATATCCAGTTTGCATATATTTCACTATTAGGGAACTTAATAAGGGAAATCCATTGTGATCCTGAGAAGAGAGTATTATGACTGATTCCTCCTTCACATTCTCTAATTTTATTGATTTGTTAAACATCATCTTGTAATATGAATAATATAAATAAATCTATTCGTCACAGACAGTATATTCTTGTTATAATACTATACCAAGAATATAAGTGGTCATATTTTCCTGTGAGAGCACTTAAAACTGGTCAATAGAAGCTAAGGACAATATTAGGGAATTAATTGATAGCAAATTACTTTTACAAATTGTAAATTCTTAGAAATCCTTATCTCCCAAAGTTACATTTGAATAACTTGTAATGGATTCAAACAGATGTTTCCCCTTTCTCGGAATTCAAATATAGCTCAAATGCCGAAAACAAAACTGGAGATTGTCTAAAACACATACTGTCCAATTCTCTACCAAAATTAGCATATTAAGAAATTGCCTAAAGGACAATCAACAAACTGATAAACCACTTTTGATGTATGTTTGTCATCATCTTAAGTTGAATGCATATCTAGTTACATAAGATACATATATAAGAATAAATGCATTTACTAACATATAAGTTTAAAGGATGAAAGGTTCCATTATGCAGAAAAGGAACTTTATTGCGCTATTACTAATTATGTTACTCTATAATATACAGTCAATAACTGGACAATGTCGTCTCACGTGTCTACAAACTGGTAACGAGATCGAAGCATCTTCCTACTCAAAAGTGTGGTCGCCATCTTCTCTCGTGTTCATAATGGACACAACTGAGAGTATGATAAATGAATTATATCTTGTACAGAGAGAAATTAACAATATTCTGGGAACAATTAACCAGAAGGCTGCAGATAGGGCATGTAACCCAATAGACACATACAATATATATCCATTTAACGACCCATACGTGGGACCCATGTATATCGCCAATACCATAGAGGGCTTCAGGGAGAATTTCGCTGAGGTTGGAACGCAAGTGAGTGGAGGTGGTGATTGCCCGGAACCAGTGCTAACAGCAGTTCTGAACGTATTAGACAATATAACTGACAATTCATTCGTGTTCATCTTCACAGACGGAGCGGCAAAAGATGCGAGAAAAAAACTCGAAGTTATTCGGAAAATCCAGCAGACAAATAGTTACGTAGTGTTTGTGTTAATAGGAGATCATTGTTCAAATGAAGGACTTGACTATATCAGTACTCAACTATACAATCAGATATCCCATGCTTCAGGAGGGAATGCAATATTCGTGAAGAGGACAGAGTCTACTGTAGGGAATGTTGTCAAACTCATTAGTTTATTCGTAAAACCAAAAAGTGTAGCAATAATCGATATAAATCAGTTTACACCTTCAGACTGTATTAATATCCCAGTTGATAGTAGTCTGTGTGATTTAGTGGTTACAATAAAGAATCCTACTTTCAATAAAGTAGGAAAAGCATCGTTACAGAGTCCTGAAAATGACAGAACGATACGTCATGACCTAAGAACTAGATCGGTGAAAGCTTGGGAAATTGATGTTCCCACAGCCGGAAATTGGCAGATTTGCTTCGGTAGGTCTAGAGGTAGAGAACTGAGTCTACAAGTTAGAGGATCGAGCGATATAGAATTTAAGGTAATTGTAAGAGAATGGAATAGTAGAACAGAGCTGGAAGTTGTAAGAGGAGGGGAAATGGTAGAGATAGAACTCACGATATTCGGAATCAGTACAAATAAAGTGCGAACAGTAAATTTCATTGACTTAGGAGGAATAGTTATCCAATCATTAGGGTTCAGGAAGCAAACATCAGTTATATTCATATCAGGTGCAGAACTACCTTCAGGTATATTTAAGATACAAATAAAAGGCACTGATAATAGGGGAAATGCATTTCAACGTATCTCTAACGGAATATTCGGAGAACCAAAAGAGCCCACATGGGTTGTGGAACCTTCTAACAAGGTATACGCAGTACTGCGAAATAGCTTTACCATAGAAGTAGTGGTGACGGGGGACCCTTTTCCTAATGTAGTATGGAAAAAAGATAACGTGGTGTTAAACGCGAACAACAGAATCCAGTTAGCGAGGGAAGGAACATTAACACTTTCAAGAGTAATTGATACAGATATCGGAATCTATCAGATAACAGCTTATAATGAAGTTGGGAATGTCACTAAAAATATAGAACTAGCATTGTGGACAGCTCCCTACTTCACTAGGGAACCTATAAAACATATTGTTAAACCAATTAACAGTCCAGTAATTATCGATCTTAGTCCCCAGGGAAATCCTGAACCTACATGCAGATGGTTGCATGAAGGTTCCGCAATTCAAACAGAGACTCATTGCCAGTTAGTTTTAGATTCACTAAATGATCAAAATTGCGGCGAATACAAAGTTATAATTGAGAATAGTGTTGCGACTATTTTGATATCAATCGATGTAACATTCCAGCCAATATGTTTCTTGGACGTTTGTCATTACGAGCCTCCAAATTCAGGGAGCACACTAATGTTGCAAACAAACTGCTTGGGCTGTCCAACTCGATGTCTATGGTATCGTAACAACGAAGAGATAACTACTAAGGAGAAGTATACTATTCATAATAATTGTTCATTAAAAATTCATAATTATCAATCAGCTGATCAAGGTAGTTACAATTTAAATCTACTCAATAAAGATGATAATATCGTGAAAGGTTATGTTCTAAAGGTTATTCCAAGTCATAGTTTATCAATAATAGAACCAGAATGGGAAGAGACACTTGTACAGGCTGGCACTGTCTACACAGTAATATGCAGAGCAGAAGGTTCTCCCCTACCAACCCTCTCATGGTTACGTAACGATAGACCTATTAGCAAAAGTATACCAATGTGTACAGAAGACACTACTCAGACTTTAGGGCTCAACTTTGAGAGAATTCAGAACGGAGATGAAGGAGAGTATAAGTGTATTGCAACAAACAAATTCGGTAGCGAAGAGAAGACAATATCGATAAATGTTAACTCAACTTTAGATGTGCTAGTAAGCCCAGTCGGAGCTAATGTTATCATTGGAGATGTAATGTATATACATTGCCAGATAACTAACAGAGGACATATGCCTGCTACTATTACGTGGTATAAAATGGAGAGTGAATTACAAGATAATGATAGGATTACAAAATACCCGAATAACACGTTGAGGTTCAGTCCCGTTTTAGAAGAAGATGAAGATAATTACGAGTGTAGAGCTATAACAACTCGAGAAGTGACTTCGGGTTTTAGTGAGTTAATTACTACTCCTAAGACCTTCTATTACAAACCTTTAGATGCAGACAGAGATAGAATATGTCTTAAGTGTCCACGACTAGCTGGTCAGAATCCTTCCTGGAAAAGAGGAGAAACTCAACTAGTAGATAATGACAAATATACAATTAATGCGAGAAGAAGAGAGATCTGTATAACTAACGCAGATTGTGATGATGAAGGTACTTATACATGTGAGAGTGCATATTCTATGCCAGTTAGATTGAGGGATACAGAAAATATATGTGAAAATCTGGTGAGACAGAGAACGAGATTTCGTAATAGACAAAAGGCATTGGTAATAGCAGCAGATTCAACAGCAGTGATGAGGTGTAACGTGACGGGAGTACCTCCTCCTAACATCGACTGGTTCAAGAATGGAGATGAGCCTATTATGAATGACCACCGTACAACAATAAGTCTAAAGTCAAGCTATACTCCAGGTGATACGTCATATGTATATAGGTCGAAGGTCGTGATACAACATATCACATTAGAAGATCAGGGTGATTATTCCTGTAACTCTACACAGCCTAGATTAGGTTATGCTAACCACACCTTCTTAATGCAAGTGACAATATCAAATAATGCTAAGATACCAGAGTTTTCTGGAAAGAGTGAAAATACAAGAGTCTGTGAGGGAGAACATTTTTCAATTTTTTGCGATTTTGACAGTACCCTGGCTATCAGTAGCTATATATGGTATTTTGATGGGACACCAATAACTGCCTCTAATAACATAATCATTACCAATGAGAATAATGTTAAAAGAACAACTTTACAGGTCAATAGTCCTGCTACAACACAGACTGGTAGTTACACTTGTGAGGCTAGGAACCTGCTTGGCAGTAGGAAGGACTCTATCCATGTGGAAGTGGTTGAGCGCAGAGAAAACGAAATAGTTTACTTCTCTGGTGATACAACAGCTTATATAGGCACAGAGCAAGTTCTGTATTGTAGAGTAGAGTCAAACTCTCCAGCTATAGAAATCATATGGTATAAGGACAATACAGAAGAAAAAGCAAGAGGAGAGAGACTAATATTCGAGTCAGTTGAGAATAGTGATGAAGGGAGTTATACTTGTAGAGTCGTTGGGTGTGGTTCTAACGTGGAAGAAACTTTGTATCTACAGATTAGAGAGATGGCAGCTCCTGTGATAACACACATCTCGGTTAAGAATGCGACATATTTAGGGACAGCTTTTCTACACTGTACAGCTACTGGAGAACCAAATCCTACAATTACATGGAAGAGAATGAAAAGGAGTCGATTAGTAACAGAGAATAGTAGAACCAGTTTATTCACTAATGGTACTGTGATAATATATCCAGTATACAAATCCATAGATGAAAGTAAATATGATTGTATTGCAGAAAACACAGCTGGAAAAGTAAGCGAGTCAATTTATTTAGGAATTTATGATCCTAGCTAAGCTAAATTGAACAACTTCCCTTCTGGAATCTAATAAGTATACCTTTGAAATTAACATAGTACAACAGTATACAGTATACAATATCTGTATGTGTATGTGCAGTGAGTGTAAGAATTTGTTGAAATGATGTATATTGAAATGAGAACCCATAATTTATTAGAAATAATATTTCTCTATTTAATTAACAAAATTATTTAGAGTATCAATTGTATTTTATAAACTAGCTATTTAGGTGTTTCACGTATGTGTTTAAGTTGTTCAACCCAACTTTTCACTTGATCTGTTCTAAACAGATCTTCTGTGGAAGTGAAAAATTCCTGGAGATCCATGTTTTGACTTGTTTCATATTCGTAAGCTTGAAATATCATATCAAATTTATCAAGATCCTTAACATACACAGATTCAGGAGTCTCTCCTTTCTCATATTCCTCCCATAACTGACTTATCTCATTACCTACTGATTCTGGTAACAAACTAGATATTCTCTCGATAGCAGATTTCTCCTTTTTATATTTTTCTTCTTTGCTGACGCCATCAAGCGGAGTTATGTCTCCGACTATGCTCTCACCGAGGTCATGCACTAAACTAAGCTTAATACATTTGTTTCTGTCGATGGATGGGTCGGTAGTAGCTAGGAAAGAGAGGAGAGCCATACGGTACATGTGTCCTGCAACACTCTCTGGCTTATCAACTCCTTTTCTTACCCACCCGGTCCTGTCTAAGTGTTTCAGAACTCCAAGAAGCTTACAAAACTCGAACACACCCATGATAGCAGTGTCTTCTGTAGCCATCTGGTATTCTCTATTAATTCAATAAAAATTGTGTTACAACAAGAAAAGTACATACATAGTATTTGAACTATAAATTATTTTCGAATTAACACCTATTGCTAACTCTGTAAACACGTTACCCACTAATAAAATCAAGTATAAATGCAGATAAAACGCAACGTTTATTCAATTGTATACAAACTATAGCCATGAAATCCACGTAGGACAAACAATAGCTAGACGAGCTACCTCTTGAGATTCTATTATCAAATTCTCTATAGGAGATTTGGCATCATTGAAATTTGCTAGATTGCTAATCCTGTTGACAAGGAATGTAACTGATTGTGTTACCTGTGAAAATAACTCCATTGAAATTCTATCGCTTGATAAAAACTCAACTGATTTCTGTTGTATATAATAGTCCATCAGTTCATTATAGATATACACGCATAGCAAGTTTGTTATACCAAACTTTGGCTGAGCATAACAACGAATAATCGCAATCATGTTTGAGAGCATTGGCCCAGAAATATTATAGTCATTAATAAAATGAGTAATGTTAGGAGTCAATCTAAACGGGATATTATGAGAATAGTGCAGATTAGGAGGAGTGTGTTTCGTATCCAAATCAAATGTCTGTTTGGATACAAAGAAACTGCCGGTATTGCAAGTAATCTCCAAGTTTTCTGGAGTAATGCTAGTGAGACAGAGAGCGTATTGTGTAATATTATTAACAGATAAGTAATTGGTAAATTGCCTTCTAAATGTCCAATAGTCAGTTGGATTGCTAAACCTCTTCTTTGCCCATTCTTTGAGGATATGTTTAGGACAAAAATTACGCTGAATTTCTGAAAACAAATTCTCATAATATAGATCACCCTCTGATGCAATCTTTGCAGAATCCTTCATTACACATTCGTAATATTGATTGAAGTATGGCTCCTTTGGTAGGTTATTTGCTTTTGTAAATTTATTGAATATTGCATTCAAGGTTGTTGTATTATTGTTAGATATTTGTAGGAGAGACACACAAGGAGCGATTTTAGCCCAATAAGGCCGGTGGTACTTCAGGTATCTTTTCGCAGTTTCCTTAGTCTTATCAATATAAGGGTTGAGTCTGTCGAGTAATTCGTTAATTCGTTCTACACGATTACAATCTGTAGGAGAGATGTATACCTCCAATTTGTATGTGTAGATATTGCCATCATGTCCTAGAATAGCTAGGCTAATGCCAGGCGAGTTAACTACTGTATCATAATTATGTAAAAATCTCTCTACAATGACTGTATTACCTGGCATATCTAAGTTAGGAGGTAACCCAGGGAGAGATAGGTTAGTAGTAGAACTAGTAAAGTTAGATAGTACATTATACATACTAGTTTCAAATGGAATTAAGGTTTGAGCTTTTTGTCTGTCAGATAGAATTGTAATCCATTTTCGGATATTAGCAATAGCTCTGTGTACGATGTTAGCTTGAGGAATTGATTGCGAGGAGAGAGGAGTAAAGTCATTTAGAAAATTTGATTTTAGTTGCTGGTTATCTCCTATTGAGAGGTCCAATTCTTCTTTTAGTTTGGCAGAGAAGTTTCTCATGGCTCCTACTGGTAATTCATTACAATCTATTCCCTGTTTAAATATGCTGATTAGAGTATTGATGGTGTTATCTTGCCCTTGAGTGAGTTTAGCAGTCATTAGAGTTGATGTATTTTCAAAGGCTAGTTTCTTAAAAGAGAGTAGGAGATCTCCTAGAATTGTCAGAAGATAAGATTCCCAATGAATACCAATAGTCATTGCGTCAGCAAATGCATTGAGTGAGAAATAATTAGCTGGGTGTTTCAGGAGAATAGTCAAGTTTACTTTCTCCAATCGTGAGGTTATCGCTTGCATTTGAGTAATCGGGGTATTGAGATTAGGAGGAGGAGGAGGGTATGGATGAGAATTAGGAGTATAGGGAGTATTTATTGGGATAGCATTATCTTCACTTGGCATAGACACATCTGCAATAGTAGAACTCTCCAAATTAAGTTCCTCCTGCTCATCCATGGCTACATTGTTAACAAGTGTATCAGTACTAGAGCAGGGCTGAGTCTCGTTATTCTGTTCATTTGTCTTTACATCTGTGTGTGTGGAGAGAGAAACATCACCACTACCACTGGGGTTGGTGGATAGTGTTGGATTCATTAGAGTATCTAGATGGGGCTGTAAACTGAGGTATGCAGCACGAGAATGGAAATAGACTGACTGAGGGTAAACCTTAGCTACTTCTATTAGCAAGTCTAACATGAAATGCTTATTCTTTAAAAATGAAGTTTTGATAATTTGCTCTATCCAAGATATCCATTGTTTAACAGCAATACCGGATGCAAAGTTCTGGAAAACTTCATCAAGATTCCCCCTCCCTTCCTCTTCATATAGCAGTAACCAGAATATCCGTGAAATGAAAAGAGATGTTTTAGTGGATACTTTACTCTGTCTACAGCTCTGCATATAGCTTGCCATTGCGGATTTAGCGTAGGATATCCTGTTCTCGTCACCTTGTTGCATAAATAACTTGTCCATATATTCTCCCCACATCCCCCAGGCATTAGTATTATCGTCATATAGCTGAATAGCTGCACTAAACATGTTGTTAGCATCCTCAGCTCTTCCTATGTGAGAGAGTAGAACAGCTTTGTAACTAAAGAAATCTGACTTAGATTGTGAAGTGAATGTAGTGACATCTGTAGCACTAATGTTCTCAACAGCTTCTTGTAGCTCAGATTCATTCATAATGTGAGCTATTTTGATGTAGCATTTTATCTTCTCTTTCTGCTTAACAAACTTATCCTGTGGTTGTACTTGTGGAATACTCATAATACGGACTAATGCGTCCAAACACACATTAACCAGGTCCTGTTTACGAGCTATTGAAGCGTACTTAACAAATGAAAAAGCAGAATTATGAAATGCTGTTAAGGTAGGACTGTGTTGATCACTCATTGTCTGTGTGAATCCTTCACAATTTGAAACGATAGCTTTAAACATGTGCTGACGGAGATTGAGAATGTCACTCCAATATGACAGGTCATCAAACTTGTTAGGCAACCTATCTCTCCAATTTTTCGGGATGACCTTGAGGTCAGCCAGTGCCTGAGGTCCCACATTATTCACTTGTTGCAGAGAAGTTAGAATTTGAGAAGCCTCGTTAACTTCAACTACTTTGTGTGACAGACGCAAGAGAGAAATATGTATAGGACCTATTACACGGGGTAGCTTCTGGAATTTACGCATAGCATTGTCTGTTATTGTGTCAACATAGGTTTTAATTTCAGTAGGATTACTGGTATTATCCTGACATAGAGAGAGATAGCATTTGTGAATATTAATGTCAATGACGTCATCTTCAAAATTCCACATTTCCAGCTGATTAACTGCTTCTTTAACTGCATTCCAATCCGCCAATCTCCATGCAGAGTGTAGTATGGTAAGTGGTTTACCTGCCACGCCCTGAGAAGTACCAAAATCATTAAGCAAGTCCCATTGACCTAATTCCTTTGAACAGCGAATCCATTGCTTCTCCCAAAGTTTGTACTCGGGGATAATCGAAGGAGGAGCATTTGCATTGTTGTGAACACCAACAGCCTTACCCATAGCCTGTTCGTAACATCGTTGTGCCTCTTCATAAAATCCCTGACTCTCAAAGGAGACAGCTGATATAGTATCTGGGAAGAGAGAGTGGTTCCTCCAGAGCCCCGCCCACAAATCTTCCTCGTTAACCAAGAGATAGAGATGTGACAGACACTCTATACTCTCTATTTTCAAAGGTTCCAGTAATTCATCCTCATACGTACCTACATAGATACTCTTAGGGTCCTTTGAAATGTGCTGTAGACCTCCGTTGGTATTCATGAAAGACTCAAGACAAATAATTGCTCTGTAATGAGTATTGTGAGTCTTTCCTAGATAGTGTAGGACTGGCGGTCGCATTTGTAAAGTCGGATTAGAGAGGGAAACTGCTTCTAGAAAGGTTCCTAGAGCAGAAACAGAATTGGCAGCTTGGAAGAGATGAATTCCACTCAGAAGGAAGGGACTAATCTCTGACGAGAGAGTGTTACGATCCTTTTGATTAAAAGCTTCCCAAATCATCGGGAAGAGATGTATCCAAGTCCAATGACAGAATTGTGTGTTGAGATAACACAGCTCTGCTATTGCATTAACAAAATTACTCGTGTAATTCTCTTTTATAGATTCTAATAGAGGAGATTCCTCTGATGAAGGTGGACTTTGAGCAAAGTTCATATCTCCTTTGAAGCTGGCTTTAAACCTAAACTGAGATTGCAATGGTCCCTGTTGGTAACCATCTTGAACCAATACACAGGTTTCCAGCAGGGCAGTTTGATTGATAACTGACAGAACTATATGTACACAATGTTTGATCCAATAATATTGACCAAAGTTCTTCCAATTCTGTCCAATCAAAATATTAATGAGTCTATCATAAACTGTAGCACCTAGATTAGACTGGTATAAGTTGAAAAACTTTTGTCTTATAAGTGGGAACTCAGACTTCATGCCATGCAGAAACAGTACTTCTAAGTCAGTGGCTACTTGTGAGCCGCGGAGATCTTGAGAATTGTAAATATCAAAAATAATATCAAAATATGCATCTGCAATTGTATGATTCTTGTTGAATCGGTTCGTTACACATTTCATCCTTTGTAAGTTTTGAGATTTTTCTTTCCAACAGGGACCTACAATGCTAGAATCAGTGGAGAATACGATTAGCTTGGTATGTTCGAGAGCTTTGACTATCAGAGCTTCAGCCTGAGAATTCTCACAAATCATAATAACAGAGTTCAGGACTAATCTCCTAGTCTCGCCAGACATAGAAAGGATAAGTTGATCTAGAATTTGGAAGATTAAGTTAAGAATTTGGTTAATAATATCTTGTGAGGCAATTTCTGAATTGTTTCCCTCCTGCGCAGGAGTCGTTGCTTCTCCAGAAACTGAATATTGGTCCTTGATAATCTTTTGTAAAATCCTGACAATGATAGATAGAAAAGTCTCAGCGAACTGATGGTTAGATCCAGTAGTTGTGTTACATAGTAGCAGTGCAGTGTACATGTTCATGGAATGAGGATTCTTCTCAAATCCAGATAATGTCTCTTTTATGAAATCATTGAAATTACTGTATATGCTATTTATCAGCTCAAAACTGGGTTGGTTCGAGCTAGGAGGGAAAGCAAGCAGCAGCTTTGAATAGAACACGTGTATGCCTTGAATAATCTTTGAATAAGAACTTGTTAGACATTTAGTAATACATTTAGATATCGGTTGAAGTATAGTGACTACAGATTTGAAAGGAACTTTATCAATAATATTAGCAACTAGTTCTAAAGTACTGTGTATCGTACGGATATAGAGTGTAGCATTTTGTTCATTCAGAGGAACACTGAATAACTTTTCTAACCACTGAGTTTTTATCGTGACATTTCTAGATATTTCAGGTTGCATTATTGCCCTCTTAAATAGGTTCAGACATCTCTTCCAGAGGGGTTCATTAGCCCATTGGTTCTGAGGTCCAGTTATACCATGCTCTCCCCTATAACAAACAAATTTGAACAAATAGTTCATAACAAACTCAAGATAAAATTTTTCATGCTCAACACCTTCAATTGTTTGATAATCTGTATTGAATTTATTACTATTATCATATTGATCTATTTCCATACCAGTAGCTCCGTACTGTTCTCCAGAAACAGTACCTCCCTCTCTTGAATTCTTTTCATCTTTAGCTCGCAGTAATTCCCATTTGAGAACAACCTCTGCTATGTCTAAACAAATTTTTCTATTCTCTTTGGAAGGCATTCCTGAAGATATTTTCTGCATAGCAGCTATCATATAATGTATAATACTTCTGTATATTGGGTAGTATAGCTGATTGTGCTGGATTATAATGAGTATAACATGCATCATTATACCACTCTTACTCTCCTCTACCAATACTTTACGGGTCCAATGTAGCAACAGAGTCTGTCCATCTTCCATACGATTAGGCAGTGCAGGTACTATTATGTCTAAGGCCTTTTTTGCTACGCCAATCACTTCTCCTGTATGAGATTCAAGCAAGCTGTTGAATACCTGAATTACAATCTTTCGATGAATAGCAAATTTTGATATTATGTGAGCAAGTAAGAGATGACCGTGATACTTCATTGAAGGTTCAGCGAATCGCTTCATATGTAAACATGGCCAAGCGTAGGTCATCAGCTGACGTAGTTTAGTACCATGTTTTCTGGTGGTAGGGTCGTGAATGTGAAGGAATCCGTATTCAACGAATAAACAAGCAAATTGTAACAGAATCAAACGGATGTTGTCTGGTTCGACCATAGAGTTATCGCAATCAATAAAAGTACCAATAAATACACTAATAATATTGGTTTCACTGTCCTCGTCGGGACAAGGAAGACCTCCGATAATCTCGTCAACTTGTCCATCTTCAAAACTGCTACGAATCATTGGAATAAGAATGTGTGTACACACCTTACACTTAAAGGCATTATCTATCGTAGTGTCCCGGTATAAGGGAACAAATGCGAAGAATATAGCTCTCTTCTTCTGACAAGAATAATTAACCACAACTTTGTAATCTATAAACGTTTTGAGTGCCTCCATAGAACACAGATATTTATGGTCATACGCTCGCAGCAGATAGAATAGGGTATCAGTATCTTCAGGTGTCTCGTTGAGATAAGCAACTAGACATTGAGATAATAGTTTAGGAATCTTCCATATCAGAGGCGAGTTATTGAAGGTGTCAATCTCTTGATGGAAATTGTCAGATTTCCATACAGCCTTCATAAAAGATATAATAGCCAGTTGTTCTGTTATCCAGCTGGGATCTTGTTGAGTAATACAATCACAAATAAAGTATCCATAGTACCTAGTCAGATCATGAAAGTGTTTCAAATGTTCCTCTGAACAATTATACATTGATTTCATTTGCATGAAACATAAAATATCATCTCTGCAATCTTTCAAGTAATTGAGAAATGCTAGACTATTCTTTTGAGTTATCAAGAAAGAGAAAAGTTTGAAACAGTCAGGGTTAGATGGCAGACAATCAATAAACATCTTCATAGTACGTTCTGGGAAGCTCAGAGCAAATTTAGTGACAGCATCATATAGATTTCTATCAAGTTCACCTGAGAATAGTCTATCCAGTTGTAGAACAGCTGTAACAATGGTTTCAAAGTGTTTGAAGGTAGCAGCTGGTAGGTAGTGGAACATATTAATTATTAAAATAGTTTTCTCTAGTTCTACTTGATGTCCCCTATTCTGAGTACTGAGTAGACTACTCAAATGGTTAGTGATAGGATTCAGGAGTTGATTACAGAATTTCTCATTGAAGGAAGCTGGAAATAAACTAATCATGCAAGTTAATCTCTGTAGTAATGGGGGTGTGAGACTGGCATGTACTCGTAGTATGCTATTTAAGAATCCCCGTAGACCATCATGAGCTAGCTTTTGATCGTGATGATCTTGTAGGAACATTTGCATACAAGTCTTGGCATCCTCCATTAAATCAGGATTACCATGTCGGATAAATTTACACAAAATTTTAAATATATTCTCTCTAAGGCCAGGATAGTAGCACAATACAGTAAGTGCGTAAAGACCTGATTTTATCAATTCTTGATTTACGATATCTGTCTTCTGTGGCTTATTAACCACGAGTTCTTCACAATCACACAACACGAACAAGTCATTAATAAATGTGTTATGTAGTATGTTAGTGGTGTCTATTGAATATACCCGAGGGTTCTGTGAGCTACAGAAGTAGAATCCATCAAGAAAACCGATCTGAACTGACTTAGGTAGAATTCTAAGTGGAGATTCTTGAAATGAAAAATACTCATGAATAATTTGTTTGTGAGTGATTAGTAGAGTAGTGACTGTAGTGTTTGGGATAATTAAAGATAGAAGATTCAGAGATCTAAATACGATCTTTCTTAGATATTTGTTAGGAGAACATATCTCTCTAGTCAGTAGCTCTACAACACATTCCTGGTACTGTTGTTGTAATTCAGTAATACTGAGCTCTGTAGCAGATAGAGGAGAGTTACATCTATCAATAACAGAGTACACTAGCTGACTAGCTAGCTGTATTATCCCGTATGTAATCTCTTCATCTAGACTACCAATGAGATTAAATAGACCTTTTAAGAATAAGACCTGATGCTGTATAACCCATTTTGTAGATAATCTCTCTGTCAACATTTCAATCCCCACACAAGCTCCTCTCTTCTCAAACCAAACTAGCTTGTAGCAACATATTGTAAGGTTATGTGCTAGCTCTTCAAAGAATCCTAATTCACTAAATTGTTCTTTCTCATTTAACAGCGGCATTATAGTTTCCAAAATTAATAAAATTGTTTGCTTTCCTAGTTTTATAAGATTATCATCAAAAGCACATAAACATCTTACAATAGCTTGTGTAAGAGAGGTTAGTAGAAAGCTGGATTTCATCCCACACTCAATTTCCGATGGAAAACTCTCTGTGATTAAGTGCATTAGAGAAATGTGTTGTACAAGACATTGAAAGAACTGCACAGATTCTCCTTTCAAAACATAAACAGCATTGAGTAGACCGAATAGAGCAGTGTTAAGCGTATGATCATGTTCCTTGATAAAAATATGTGTTATAATGTCTGTGTGCTTGTGTGTTTTATTTCTAAGAACAAATTTAGAATTCTTAGTTATATTATTCACAAACTGTATTTCTTCGCTGTTAACAATAGATAGGAGATAGCCGTGTATTATATGCCATGCAGCTTCAAGATAGTTAGACTCTAGCTTACCTTCTTCCAGTATCTGAGTAGATTCTTGTACTAGTTTAGCAACAGGTAGTGTGACTATACCGGGAATATTAGAGAAGGATAGTACTGCATGTTGCTCACAAACCTCTGGCTCGAGATAACATAGCTCTTGTGGGATCTTAAGGACATTTCTACTGTTCCCTCCGAACTTGCCTAGAATCTTAAACACAGCGCGACTAATCTCCTTATCCGGACTGGCAAGGTTCCTATAGAGAGAGCACATTAGAGGAGCTTTAAGATTATGGAAAGTATCGAATAGTTTGTTTGGAGCTACAATGTCCAAGAATGCGTCTAGGAACTTTAGACCCATTTGTATGTAGTTAGGGGATGAACTGTCCAAGGCTGATACAAGCGGTCGCATTAGATATATTATATAGGGAGCATATGGTAGTGCAATTGTAAATGATCTGAAGGGAATTGTTAACGAGAGTTCTACTATGATATCTCTGAGATGCTGAGTTTGTGCTGTGGAATGGAATTTGTTTAGTGTGGAGAGAAGGTCAGTCAATTGAAACCTGAATTCATTGTAGGTAGCTTCACTGGCGTTACCTAGTCCTCTATACAGTGCCTTTATAAGATAGAAATAGCCCATGGGGTCAGTTGCAGACTTGCAATATGTGAGGGATTTAGAAATGATAGGAGAGATATACGGCTTGAGTAGCTGTTCATTTTCCTGAGGGAAGTATGCTATGGAAGAAAATGTCAGTTTCAATAGCTTCAGGTAGAGTTCAGATTTATTAGGATTGCTTCCCATCTCTTCCAGTCTCTTCACTAAGAAATCTAGCATTATAGAGCTGAATATCGCGCAGGTACTGGGTTGTGTGTAAAATGTTTGGGGAATGAATTGTAAAGCGAAATTCTTTTGAATCTGTTCTATCAGAAGATTTATATGAGTTGAAATAATACATTTGAATGTGCTAGGAGTAAGTGTAGTGAAAATATGAGCAAAATTCTCAAAGACTTCCTTTTCTTCCTTGACTTTAGTAACAAACACAGCAGCAAGATAGTACTTAGGATTTGCTATAATGAGAGCTCCAGAAGAGGTGGAAGATAGTCTATATAGCTCTAGAGAGCGTAGCATACTCTCAAACAGATTATGGAATACTCCCTCTTCATAGGAAGGGAAGCTCTTGAGAGAGGCAATAGAAACGAAGCTGTGACTACCAGATTGGATAGTTAACGCAGTTACTATTGCCTTGACTGAAAGAACGAATAGTTTAAGCAGTGACTTACTCTCACTGAGTAGAATATACCCAGGGACACTGTACTTATTAGCAAACCTCTTTGTTGATGTAAAACTAAAATCTTCATTGTAGTCATCCCTCTTATCTTCAGATATTGATAGAGATGGACCTGCTTCAGAAGTAGACCGTGTTACATCTCCCGAACATTGCTCAAACAACTGAGGTACAATCTGTTCGGATATAAACTGAAACTTCAATAGCAACATATTCAACATTCTTATCAACAGGTCCCTATTACTAGCTTCATCTTGTTTCTGTCGTAAGCACTCAGCAAGACCTAGCATAACCTTAACGGATACTTGATGTATCAGTGTGGGATAAGATGGCTCATACATTGCACGACCGAATAGATCAACTGCCTTTCTTAATTGAAAAATTGATAGTTTAGATTTGAGGTGATAGACTAAATCTCCAATGCATTGGTAGTAGAGAGTCCTGAATCCTTCGTAAGAATTAGGTCCTAAGAAAATACGTTCTTCTAGAAGCACTTCAACATGTACCAAGAAGTAGACACGTAGATCCGATAAAATAAGACTTTTAGTAGCATTTATTAGCTCTTTCCTAACTAGTATCACCTCTGAGGGAAGGTTTTGTAACATTTGTATTACACCATGAACAAGATTTGTAGCATGTTCAGTTAGCTTCTCAGGACATGATCTGGAGAAAAAACTCAAGAAACTAACATACTTAACCTGTGTAGAAATGAAATCAATGAGAATATCTTTACTATTCGGTTCAGGGATATATGCCTGAGAATCTAATTTTATCGCTATTATTAGCTGAGGGATCAATTCTATTATAAATGGCTCTATTGTTGGTTTGTAGCATTGGTATGCTAATAGTAATACTACAGGCAATTCTGCTAGTACTTTAAGAGATAAATGGGAAGGATAGACACGTGTCAGCTGTCTAGAAGCATTGACATCTGATTTTGATTCTTCAGCAATTTGTGAGGGTTCATTAGATTCTTGTATTCTAGTTTCATAATTCAATAGTTCATCTTTGAGGTTAGGTAGATCAGCTAATACTTTCTTAGTGAAGTGTAAGAACTGTTGTAGCTCAGAAGATAGCTGAGGCTTGTAGTACTTTATGTGCTCTATTATAAGCCATACACAAATGACTGCGTTATCCTCATTGTCATTAACTATAAGGTTGAATACCTTATGGAGAATGTCATTGGAATAAGGCTTCAAACTGTCGTTAGTCGGCAATCTGTATAAAATGTTGATTATCTGTTTCCTAGCTTCTTGCTGGGGCGTGTCTGATGTGAATTGTATTTCCGTTTCCCGAAGGAATTGGAAGAATATGGGAATATTGTTATGTAGAAACGTATTGTATTGATCACTATGTATCGTGTCATCTAACGACTCTATTGTATCCTGGATACATTTCAGTTTATTTTCAAAGTTTTCTGAAGTATCTACAAGCAGATTCAATGCATTAGGAGATTGGTTTGAACCTTGTAGCTGCGACATAGAATACTAATAGATTACAGAATTAAATCATTTTATAGCTAAAGGAAATACATTAATCTACTGACAACCTAATCTAATAAGAAACTTTTCAAGATAGTGATATTGTGTAGATATTAAAATACAAAAATATGAAAATAAATGGTATAAGTGATAATGCACATAATCATGATAAAACTGAATTAACAACCAACAATTTAGAAGCCGAACTCACTATTATTAATGATTCAATAACCAATAAATCCCATATATTATTCCTGTGGTAGAAGAAAGAGCTAGAGTTGTAGAGAGTGCATAAAACGCACCTCTAGAAACTGTATATACTGTCTTATCTGAGTCCCAGAACTTAGAGTAAGTACGGACATTCAGGCCTTTGTAAGTATTGAAATAACGAACTACATCTTTAAATGATCCTCTGCTAGATACAGCTACTATAGCACGCTTGTTAGATAATATCTTAACATCAGCTGATCCGAATTGGTAGAAATGGTGTAGAACCTAAAAGAGAAAATATGTAAAAATGTGTAAAATAAATCAAAGAAAAACTGAATTTCTCCTCACTTCATTCGGTAAGAAAGTAGATCTCCGTGGAGTAACTACAAACCACTTGGGTCTATTAGAAGGAGGATCAGGTCCTGCTAAGTAATAATAGTCAATCGTTCCTCGAATAACATTAATCCTATTCTCAAACTTTTTCATTAGGTGGAGATAGGTAGCGAAGGGAGCAGGTTGTGCTTCACGAGAAGATTTTCCTAGTTTGATTAAACCAATTATAAATTAGTAAAGGTATTCCATCATTATAGCTAGCAGCCATAACAAATTCTACATATATTTCCCTGTATTAGTCAATGTAAGGTAAATGTAGTAATTATAGGATGTATAGATGCTGCAACGGATCGAACCATTAGGAAGCCGTTAATGCAACAAGAATGACGATAGTTGACGATAGTTGACGAAGTATATTACTATAGTATATAAATACAGTAGAGTGAGAGAAGATCAAACAATATAGCAATATGTTAAGTCTACTATCAGCTCTCTATTTGGTACAGCTGTTCCATGCTATGGTGCATTTAATTGGGCTGTTCTGTACAGGAATACGTCTCTTCATCTCGTTTCTAACATTTTTCGATGACCTAAGTATTCTGTTGTCATTATTCGCGCTTATTCTCTGTGTCATAGCACTGCTGGGGGTAACACTCTCTACATACGACAGGAACAAGAAGATAAACAAGACTTCATACACGCTTCTATCTCTACATATATTACTGACTCTAGTTTTACTAATCTTCCACATAACTTGTCTTTCTATATCAACAGTACTGAGATACAATCCAGATAACAGTGATATTATACAACAAGGCAATGGTTCAACTCCTGTTGCACATGAAGGTAGAGGAATGATGGAAGCAATTCCTGACTACTTTATCCTCGATCCTGAATCCGCACTGTACAGTGTATATATGCCAGATAGACTTCTCAAGGCTTATGGGATCTGGATAGCATGTGAGGTTCTATCAATGGCACTATCTTCCATTCTAATCCCTCTCAGCTATCGAGTTAAGCGGAATCAGTTCAATCATAGCAAATATGTTGAATTGGAATAATCTGTTGATATTCTGTTAATTATGGGACAAATATGTATAAATTTTCAAGCTTAGTGTGTACGCATAATTCTTCAGATGTGTGTAATTACGTATCATTGCTTAATTCGATATTGTGTAAATACTTTTATAATATATTAACAGTAAATATGTAGTATGTGTAGCTCGATTTACCTGGAATTATGCAAGACTTTGTATTTTAAATTAGAATATTAATAAAGGTCTTGACCAACATGGATCCTAGAATGACATAGTTATGTTCTTTCCATTTTCGTAAACAAACTGTCCGTCATAGTGGCTGAAACCTTATATTAGCCATGTTATATTGCTTCAAGTTAAAATATTCTACCAACGCAGACAGATACTAGCAAGGTTAAAATAATTATTGCATTAGCTCACCAATGATCAATTGTGATGAGGAATTGTCAAATGTGAGAAAATCATTAATCTTAGACACTGGTATATTTCCATTCACTTAGGAAGTTATTCGTAGATATTTGACTCTATACTTAATTTCCTAGAAGTATAGTCTATCTGAGGTTAGGATGATCAATATTACTAACAAAGAATCCTAAAAATGCTCAAGTTATTCAAGTTAATAGAAATATAAAGGAATGTCAAAAACAGTTGCTATATAATAAATAAGCAAATTAAGTGTATGATATAATATCTGGAAAAGTTACGTGTGTGTTAGGTAAGAGTTCGGTGCTGTTGTTATAACAATATAACTAGATTAGTAAAATGAGCGTAATCAGCTTCGTAACAGCTGTTCTAATTAGACCATTTCCTTCTATGACTGGGTTAATAATCTAGTTTTAATATCAAGGTAGTAAACAGGGGAGGGGATATTTAAGCCCCCGTTGCCTTATACACCCATTAGAAAACATTTATGACTGCAGGATAGTGGAAGAAAGTAGTTAATAGTGTGTCCTCTATCAATGATTGCATCAAAACTCACCATTTATATACAAGAAGTGTCCAATACGTAGAAAAACAAATCCAGCTGAATAAGCATCATTTCCAGCTTCATGAAATAACGTCACCTTCTTAATATTAGAATTAGAAATATTTACATCAGGAGAGCAGAGAGAAAATAATGACCATTGATTGCTAGTCAGCTGTTTGTATACTTCAGATAGAGATGTATCATTCAACACATTATATTCCTTACGAATAAATACACATAATTGTTTAGTATCTATGATAGGATTAAACAGCTTAAGCATGTTACGTTTGAATTCAACCAGTGTGGGAGGGAGAGGCTGATAGAAGTGATTATACATTAGCATTATATCCATCATTAAGTTATGTCCAACCATTGGTTTACGGGATTTAACTAGCATCTTGAATACATGAGAAAACCCAATATAATGTTGTATTGTATTAGCCCAGTTCATTTCTTGGTTATTATTAGAAGTATTGCGTGTATTAAGTTTTACTATTAAACGACCGTCTGCATTGACATATGCATGTACATCTGGGAACTGAGCATGGATCTGTTGGATAAAATCACCAAGAGATAGACTGGGATTGGTTTTGAGATCCAAACAGCTCTGTTGATGTAAAATAAGATTCTTATCTCGCCACTCTTTAATGATAGCCATCAATCTAAAATATTGTCAAGTCAGAACTAAACCAGGATTCATATATGTAACACAACTCACCGGTCACCAGAATGATCCATTAATTCGACATCCTGAATATTTTCAGGCTTCAATTTCATTTGATACTCTCTTCGAAGTTCTTCCTCTATGGTTTCATTTAAGTAGGGTATCCCTCCGTAGAAATATTTATTAAAATCAAACGAGTTCTGACAGAGAAACTCTATGCTAGATACTTGAACTTTGAACCTAGGGTCTAAGTTACCAACAGGTCTGGGTAGCAGAAAGAAATTAAAAACATGAGCTGTATATTTATTGCTCTGAATATCTTGTTGCTGTGGAGAGTAACAAGCTAAACCGAATTGGCTTATTGTAAACGCTTCTGCGTTTTGTTTCAGTTTAATATATCTCTCTTCTGGAGAATCAAATAATGTCTTTTCTGTTGCACTAGAAGACTCAAGTCCTGTGAATTCAGAGTCAATTGCAAAGAAAGAACATTGATCTATTACCTGTTGAACTAAAGGCAATGTTTCTTGGAAGTTAGACCGAGTTACCTCTACCATTTTTCTAAGGATCAAACAGATTCATACAAGAATAATTAAGGAATATATTTTAATTGAAATAAATCAAATCTGCAAAATAGGAAACGAAAATATCAAATTTATTGAAAAGTGAATCGATAGTATCGCTTTTAAAACTAAGAAACTATATTTTCTAATAATAACCAATAATATGCTAATCCTGGTGCTTCTTTTTCTTTTTCCTCTTCTCGCTGCCTTCTCCTCCCCCAGGAACTATCTCCATGTCAACTGGGTCTTCACTCGTGTCTATTTTCCTCTTTTTGCCAGGAGTAGGAGTTTTAGATTGTCCAGAATCATCAAACATGAAATCTGCTCCTGAGTCATACTTTTTATGTTCCTTTTTGAATTCAAACTTCTTCGTATCTCTGTGTCCTTTTCCAGTCCCACTTACCTGTCTCAGCTGTTGCTTTTCGCACTCTCTCAATCGTGCTTCTACTTTCTGTCTGTTCAGCAAACCCACTGAATTGTCTTCTCCCTCTCCAAGTGCATCAACGCGTGCGCTAATTGATGCCTTAGCAGCGAGAGAACGAGATATCTTACCTAGATAGAATTCACGTAAGACATGAGATGACAAATATGATTTATCTTATATGGTAAGTTACCTCTGAATTTGTTACTACTCTGTCCCACTAGAGAGGCGTGATACAAGAGTCCATATTTGGGTGTGTTCTTCTTACCCTTGAGAGCTCTAAACAGAGCCTTCTCTGCACCAAGGATCTGTACAGTAGAAGCTGGGTACTTTGCTAGATTGATAAGAGAACCAGCATGTGCTATCAATCTAGCACCTACCAGCTCTCCTACAAGTACAGTTAGATTAGGAGCTATAGTAGCCATACGGTTGGTCAGGTATTCAGATAGTTGTTCTCTATAAGCAGTAAGCTCTAATACTTGTCTACACAGATGCTGTATATTGATGAGATCCTCTTGTGCTATTTCAGTTCCCATTGATACTTCACTTCCTGTTACCACTTCCTCTTTAATCTCCACAGGCAATATCCCATCCAACTCTGCATTCTTAGCTTCAACACGCATTCCAATTGACAGAATAGATCGTACATACGCTGTGTGGTCAGTTACAATCTTCCCCAGCTCTGGGAAATGCCATCCATACCTATAGGACAATTATAGATGATGTATGTATGTGCAAGTAATTAGAGAACATATTCACTTACCATTCTCTACATCGCATAATGTAATTGTTTAGCTCCTTATCAAGATCATCCAGTAGATTAACAGCTTGTATTATCATTGTATCAACCTTATCAGGACTGAATTTAAGTTTAAAGCGGGACATACCATGAGCTAAGCTCATTGCCATAGTCTCCATCTCCTTCTTATCGAGTCCAACTAGCAGAGCTTCAGATTGTTCACGAATACCTCTCATTAGTGCTTGTACTTTTGTACCATGGATACACTCCAATCCAACTTTCTCCTTGATAGCAGATCCCAGTTTAGGATCAGCTACAGCAAAACTATCATTCATACCCTTTGATACGCTAGTTATTACTTTCTTCAATCTTTTAGTTAGTTTACCTTCCACAACAGCTGTAGCAGCTGTCAGAGCTTCTGTGACATCTGCGAATTTCTCAAAGTGTTGAAGTTTGAGTAGTTGTGTGGCTGTGTCGGGGGATTCAAATTCTTTGAAAATATTGTCAGATTCCTGCAATTTCTTCTCATCTAGCAGCTTGAAGATGGCGTAACCAGCTGCCGTTTCAAACAGAATTAACATTCTGACTGCCTTCAATAGATACGTAATAGTATAATTATGGCATAAAATTATAATTATAGAATTAATTGTGTGTGTATAGATATGTAAGATCGGAGTGTAACAAACTTATCAACCAATATCAATAATTATTTACTAATAAATGATTGGATAAACGTAAAAATACATTGAATTCATCGAAACACTAGCAATATCTAATACAAATAAGTATTATGAACTAAAATAGTATAAAGTACTAAATGATAGATTCAAGGCTGTGTATAGGCAGCTACTAGTCTCTTTCGGGTCTCACACTTCTCAGCATCTGAGATGAAAGCTGATTCTAGAGCCATGAAATTGGAGAGGACAAGCAGTTGTTGAGGTATTCCCAATATCAGAGAAGAGAATTCATAATTGTACGTCAAATTAGCAGCGATCATAAGCGGGTCGTCTGTGCTTATCCCGAATGAAGCACCAGAAGTAGCAATTTGTTGTATCGGATTATTCAATGCAGGAGAAGATCCAGTTAATATACTACTGATTGGGCACATTTCAAAATGTATTCTCTCTTGAATACATCTTTGCAATAATGCCTTATCTGTGGTGGTAGCATAACCATGTCCTATCCTCTCTACATGGAGGAGGTCTAGTGCTTTCTGCACATGACTAGCTGGACCTGCCTCTCCTGCATGAGCAGTGCGATGTATTCCTAGTTTCTCAGCACGAAGATACGCAGATTCATGCTGTTCGTAAGTTCCGCAGTTTTCATCTCCAGCTATGTCTAATCCAACTGCTCCACGTGACTTGAAGTCTGAAATCAAGTCTACACATTCATTTGTCCACTCAGGGTGATCCCTGAGACCACACAAGATACTCTTAACTGTAATATCAGGAATAGCCTTACACCCATCTTCTAGCCCTGAGATGATCGCATCGGTCACTTGCTGAGCTGTCATGCCTCCTGTCCCCCTGAGGAGGTGAGGGGAGTAACGTGCCTCTACATAAATCACACCATCATTAGCCTCATCTTCTACAAACTCACGTGCAATCCGACGCAGAGCAGCAGCATCCCCGCCTAAAATCTGTTTAATTAGGTCAAATGGTTTCAAAAATTCCACCAGAGATACGCCAGGTGTTGGACTCATTCTTTTCTTCATTGTTGCTACATCACTCACTCCGATATCAATCCCCCTCTGTTGCATTACTTCAAACAGGGTGTTCACTCTGACAGCTCCATCTAGATGTACATGTAGGTGTACACGGGATTTAGGGAGACATACTTCACCAATACTCCGATGTAAAGGATCTGATTCTAGAAATTTCTTCACAGAAATAACTTTCTCCACTAGTGCATGACTCTGAGCTGATGCCATGATAGAAGTTGTGAATAGTTTCCTAATAAACAGTTTGCTAGCAGATATAGTTATAGTGTCTACACGAATACTAGCACTACCTCCCTAGCGAATAATCGCTCCCTCGAGATAGAAACTCTGCATGAACGGCCAATACAAAAACAATTACTTAAAATCATTAAATCGTTTTCGTTAATAAATACAAGAAAAGAGAATAATTCATTAGAAAAAAACGTACTTGTTCTCCATCTGAAATATACACAAATGTCATTCACGATTCTTGTTAAAGAATGTCTTAATAGCACAACTGGATACATCATATGAAATTAGAAAATAAGCAGAACTGATACGAAACAACTTATAGAGATATAATTCGCAGGATCTGATCGATGGCTAATCGCAATAACACAAGAAGAGAGGGAATAATTATTTGATTCAATTAACAGTTTGGAATTATGTGAGATAGGAGTCGAGTTGTTTATCTGCTTACAAGCTTTGTTATTATACTGGGGTAGAGAAATATTGACAGAATCATGAACAAAGTACAGTCCACGAGGAACTTTGTTTTCCATCAGTTTCCTTGTTGAATGCAATACCAATAAAAGAGCTACTGTATACCTGTGGAACAATACCGATTAGAGAAATAGCTCCAGGAAGAGAGCCATTGGTATTTGTCCCACTCGAATACGCTATACATCTATCATAATAAGTAGTAGGTTGATTAATAGTATACATTTGATAGCAATTAGGTTCCAATGTATTATCACACGAGTATAAGTCAAGAGGAGAAGGAGTATACTTGATAGAAGGCAATATGAATAGATAACTTGAAGCTGTAAATTCAAAAGTTGTATTTTCGATGGTAACATTATCGTTAACATTAAGATCTAAAGGAAATTCCTTGAGACCTACTAGAACAGAATTTGTATCGGGAAGAGCATTGAGAACAGTGAAAACAGGTGCGGATAATACGATAAAGTAATATAGAGTAATAACCAGGAAGAGGAGTATCCCAAAATAGTAAGGACATAGAAATAATAATATCTTGAATAGAAATGGAATTTGTTTAGATCGAACTGGTTTACTGATTATATCAGAGGCTGGCTACGACCATTAGGAAGTAGTGTATCTATCTCTTCTGATAAATTATTTACATTCTCATCTGCATCAGCAGTTATTACGGTCTCCACTAGGTTTATTTTGATAGATTAGGGTAACATGCAAACATAAAATAATAAGAATACATGCAATAATAATGTGTAAATATAAAAGTGTATTTAGACTCTTTGCAAAATCATTAGAGAAGAGAATCAATTATCAGAAAAACAAGAGTAGCAAATATTACAGTAAATGTAGTTAAGTATATAGAATCTACAGATATAGGTTTGTTATAGCTCAAAATAGGTATGATTCTTACTCTCAGAGTGAAGAGTTTTCAAATTAATTTGGATCGGTTCTGAATCTGTAACTGGTAAAATACCACTCTCAATATCTCTAAGTCTCTGTTGATAGTCTTCATCTTCTTGTCCCAGTTTTTGTTTCTTTCTCTGATTCTCTCTTTCAAGTTCTTCAATATCAACTTGTAGCTTTTTCACGTGAGTTTCCAACTCAGAACATTTCTTCTGAGCTTGTTCTAGATTCTCCTTACTAACCTGAGGTAGATTACTATGTGCACATATTAAGTTTTCATTGAATAGTAGAGACATTAAACTATGATTCTTAGTGTATCTAATAAAAAAATTTAACAAAAAATAGTGCAGTGTATAGGTATATGTAAGTGTGTACCTTTGATAAGCAATTTGTTTGTCAATAGCAGATTCATCTGGTTCATCATCTGGTTCCTCTAGTACCTGGAGACCACTACCTCTAGGATCCTCCTTGTCACGACCCATTTTATTCTTGTTCTTACCCGCTTCTTTGTTTCGCTCAGCATCTGCCATTTTAACCCTCTGATACTCGTGATACTCGTCTGACTCTCTGTAAGCCTTCAGGTTAACTGTGTATGCCCTTTTATCTTCGTCGTATGCGTCAAAGAATATCTTACATACATAGACTAATGAATTACAAAATAAGGATTAGTTATATATACCTTAATTATAATATATAGTTACAGAATTATGTCTGATGAGAGAAGCAATAGTAAGTAATAATTAGTCTCACCTGCTTTGACTTCTTATCTAGTTCCCTCCACATACCTCCCAGTATCCTGCTGACGTCAGCAATTTTGGCTTCAGAATTCTGTGTCTTCACTCTATCCCAGTGTTGCCGAGCATACCTCATGTATGGCGTAACTGGCTTGTCTGGAGCATTCGGTTCCTTTCCATTAGCTTTGGCACCTCTGCCCGGACGCCCTGGAGTTCCGACTAGACCGGGAACCGTGATGCCAGCTGTAGGGGACGGGCCCCTGAGGAGGGCAGGGGGAACCGAAGGGTTTGTGACCATGTTGGGACTGAGACGGTGTGGATGTGAGTGAGTAGGAGGGATAGGAAGGGAGGCGTGAGGAAGGTAATTGGGTGTAGTTTTTGATGTGTTTGAATGTGGATAAAACTGGGAATACTCCATTAAAATATACTAATCCCTATTAAGAGTTACAATAAGCCAATAATTACAGCAATAACTAGAATCGGGTATTAAGCGTGAGACTTCAGGCAATAATGTACATGATGTGATAAGGTATGCTAAATATTCTCAAGAAATATACGTATTAGTGGTAAACTGCTTAGAGTTAGGATGTTTAGCGTACTGATTGATCGTTTATCGAGCACTTATCACTGTGGATCTAAAATCATAGGAGACATTCTAAAAACTCGAATTCGTAAATATTAGTAGTCATAAAATGCTCTCTATAATACCAGACAATTCGGAGCATAAAATCAATATACATACGTAGTTGTAATGTTCGCACAATCTTTATAGACAATAACAAGATGATGACACAGTATATTAATATCTTATTCCATTTTGCCGTTTGGGTATCTAACACCCACTGCCTCATGTAGTTGATTTGTTGTGTCTGAAGTTGCAATAATCATTAACAAAGTAGATAGACACACACCTGTCTCTAGACATAATGTAATACTGTAGAGCACCGAATGAACGGGGCTTAGCTTAGCTTTGTAACTTATTAAATTAGGAGCCTTTGGCTCGTCGCTTCGCGATGAGCTCGGTGCATTGCGCCTCGAGGTATTCAACAGACAAACAAACAGACAAACAACAATTGAGATTTTATAATATTGATGTTGTTTACGATATTCGGACTCAGGATACTCGATTACCGCAGGATAGTTGTTGAAAGTATGATTCTACCTCAAATTTGAAATTTGTTTACTTTATATTTATAAAAACACCAAAATAATTTACATATAAGAAACTTGAAAATGCGAAATTCGGATTCAGTGTACTTTGTTACCCCAGGGTGAGGGTGGACGTTTAGTGCAAGGCTGTACGTATATATTGAGATTTGGATTATTTGTTTACTTTATATTCATAAAAACAACAAAAAATTTACATATGAATAATCCAAAAGTGTGAAATCGGATTCAGCATGTTCGATATATTTAGTGAAGTTTTATTGAATTCTATTTGCTTCATTGATAAACACGATAAATACATAGTTATGCGACAATTTCAAAATTGCATACCGTAAATCCTTTCCTTGACAACAGACAGACAGACAACAATTGTGATTTAATAATATAGATTTCATCCACGTGTACATATCTCCGTGTATTGCATAAAGCTAGTCACATATACCCATGGTTATTTTAGTCAAATGCAAAGCTGTTGGCGCAAACGATAGTATGTTGCTTTTTCCAAGAATATTTGATAGTGTAATCTCATCCAAGGTTTGGTTGAAGATCATAATGAGTAAAGTAAAATATTGAAATTACAACTGATATAGATTAGTTCTATCAAAAGATTTCATAATTGAGCACAAAAATATTTTCAAAATACAGTAGAACCTCTATACTTAAGTGGGGGAGGGAGGTACGGCCAATCTACTGATAAAACCCATTTCAAATTTGAAATATAATGTCCTTCAACCAGAGATTGTGGAGTCAATATGGATAGCCTCATACAGGCACTTTTACATCGAATATGACAAACATTGCCTCGAACCATACATAGATAGTCAGATACTTACTGAGGTCATACTGTAGTAACATAGTTATGCCATCTTAATAACAATGAGCAGGACTTAAATTTCATTTTACGTGTACATAAAGTCAATTAGGTGAAATGGTTAAATCAAATATAACAATTATCTGAAATAACCAATACAATATTACAGAAAATCACTATACAAAGTGCATATGTCGTCACGACAAGTGCCAAATGAGAAATGCATCATTCATTGCGATCATTACAGCATCAGCTCCTCACACTTAACGATTAGTTACGAATGTCTAGTATTCGGTATTTTTGGTACAAAATTGCAAATTTCTAAATGAGGTAGCAAATTTGTCATGCAAGGTAGTAGAATTAATGATTTATACCAAATCGGGTATTATTACGAATATTTTTCTATCCGACTAGACTTATAAAAGATAACACAAATCCTATGGAGGAAATCTCATAGGTAGAGTGTGGTACATACATTAACACAAGAAGTATATTATTGGAAATTAAATCAATTTATGAATATCCAATAAATAAGTACTAACAAAAGTCAACTGTCAATAAATTGAATTTTCTGAAAGACTAAATCTATTTCCCAAAGTAACAAAATAAGGTTTCAATAAATATTATGCTAAATAGGATATTATAAAGAAAAAAGTTCAAAAAGTAAATGTAAAGAAGGTATATGTTCTATAGCTAAAACGGCTAAAATTCACAACAAAAATATAGATAATCGAACATGTATTACGTATAACGACAAATCTCTCTCTCTCTCTCTCTCTCTCTTCGTAATCAGAATTGGTTTCCACATAATAAAGTTATACTTCCTGTCTCTGAGGGTTAAAATAGGAAATCAAGTGCATAAGGAAGATAACAGTTTGTTACTAGAACTAATTAATTTTTAATATAGGGAATTCAGCAAGGAAATCCATCTCAGAAGAATGAAATTTTCGTGGTCAAGTATCCGGTTGTGAATTAATATTAGAGAAATTAAAGATTCAATAGATAGAATGGATAAATTAATAAGTGAAGATTACAAGAATCTAGCGAGTATCAGCATTACAGTGGTCGAAATAGACTAATCATTCAGAAGAATATTTAATTACAATCTACGACGCAGTATTCGGGTAAGTATACCTAAATTCTGGTGTCGAAAAATATAAAAAGAAGGAATTTTCAGTTATTCAAGAAACAGAAAAAACAAATCTTCAATAATGACAAGTAAAGGAAGGAACGACCAGATGCTAAGCCAAGCAGATATCACGGGACTCGATATAAAAGAACTGAACAAAAGACTAAAGGAAGATCGGGTCCCAAAATGTGAACAGCAGCACATCAAGAAGCAAAGGCGAAGGATTAAGATGAAGACGTATCGCAAGGAGAGCCGCCAGCGCAAAGCTAATGAGTACGAAACGCTCGAGCACGAACGCGCCAGGCTTGCGGCATATCTTGCGATATTGCAGGAAGAAGTAGTGCAGCTTAGGGAGAGCAGAACTTCTATAATGCATCAGATCACGGAACATTTTGATGGGAGTGATGAGGAGTTCCTGATCGTAGATTAAGCTGCACCTTCATATCGCCAAATTTGTATTAAATATTATATTTAGAATAATTCGATGTTAATTGATATTAAAAGCAATAAAATTATACAAAATGTTAATTTTTCAATTCAATATTCTTATTCGAATGGGTATTCTGGTTTTGTACTACAAACTTTTGAAATTTGAGCCAGATATTCAAGGATAAATTAAGTGAAAATAAGAAATAGAATATAATAATCGTGTAAGATTAAATTAAACATCTGCTTAAGGACATAGGAGGAGCACAGTTGTAACATGCACTGTGTAGTTAATTGAGAAGTGAAGATAATATAATATTACCGTCTTCAGCTAGCATTAATTTGCTCCTAAGTATATAGCTATATTGTCATTTAATTATTTTATGAATTCAAAATACAATAAATAATCATAGAGTTGGATGGGAATTTAATAGAAGTACAGATCGCTACTATTGTTATAAGTTATAGGTATTTCATGTTGGGTTTGTTTGCATGTAAAGTGGGCTCGCTTAATTGAACCACATCAGTACAGGGTTTTGTCTAATCAGCAAAAGTGAACGATTAACCGAAATTGTTGTCTAGGTTGACTAATTAATGAATAAATAATTCGAATATTGTATAATTCAATATTAAAGAAAATTCCAAGAAATATTTTATAATATTATATTTCCGTGAATAATTTTAGGCGCTTATTCTTTTCGAGGGCATTTTTACGTATACAATATTTCCCAACTTTTGAAAATACAAATGATTTTAGGAAATTAGCTATCTTAATTTGTTGAATGGTCAAATGAGGTGTAAATTTCATTAAAAAAATCTCCTATAGGATGGTGATAATTTTTATCCACAAGCTTTGGAGCCCTATTCTTGCCTTCGGCACTTATTCTGAGAAATACGGTATTATTTACAATTTCTAGATAATATTCTCAGAATCTACACAATGGATTTAGCTGAGAAGATACGTAGATTGCTGTATGATCTGAATGATCCTTTCATAATCAGCTCACAAATCTAAACAGATTGCGTGTGACTGATTAACAGTTGCATAAACGTATAAATTTGTTGTTTTACCATAATTTTGAATGATATATGTCGTCATCATTATTTCAACAATTGTAGAGCACAACGTAGGAGCAATTTCCTTACAGCTAATGGAAATATGTGAAAATGTTGCTGAATATTAACTGCAGTATAACATGAATAGTAAACTAGTTGTGAGCGATAATACACTAGCTAATACACTTAGTTATCATAAACTATAGCTCTAATAATCACCATTATTCAATCAATAAAATATCTAAGTTTAGTGTATTGTTCGTTCATGCCACAAGGTATTACGTTTGTAATATGATCATCCTCAGATTAATATCGTCAGAGTAATCTAACCAATTAGGATAAGTTAATATATGTACGTGTGATGATCCTCTAACAGCACATATTATTACGACAGGGTTGCCAAGGGTACAGAATTTCAATTCCATTTGTATTAATTTTGTAATATTAATAAACACTATGAAAGAATAGTGTGAGAAACACATTAGTCGTATTCCTATTTGCATGAATTGAATAGGAGATTTTCTGAATAGTAATTAGTCAAGAGATATTCGTATTGGTAAATAATCATCTCTTAAAGTTGACAAAAACTTCCCTCTACACTACTACCTCCTCCCAGAATAAAACCAACAGTTTAATTTAAAAAAACTCAGTAAACTTTCTGCCAATATTCTAAAAGTGTATGCTAGACGTATAGAAGCCCGCCTACATTGAACAGACCAGTCTATACTATGGTCTTGTTAAATAACAATTATAGCTTTCCAAGAAATAATTTCAAGGCGATAGAAGTTAATTTTTTGTTTGTTAAAAAGTCAAAAATAATAGACTATGAACTGGTAGTCATAATACCGACTGACTTCTCATAAAGCAAACAAGAACTATACAAATTAATTAAAATTTGCCATAATCACCAATAGAAATCTCATACCAAATAATAATTAATTGATTTATAAGTTTCATCAAAACAAGAATTATAGCCTGTTATCAATCATATACACGTGCAAGCGTAGGAAGTTTGATTAAAGCGAATAAATTCATCCAATGTAATTGTCATCTCATCACAGCCACAGTCTATTCGTTATATAATATAAGTTCAAAAGTTGAGCATAATACAAACATATGTTTGAGATATTGATTGCTATAAAATTTACTTAAATAATAACGTGCACCTAATCCAAACGTGTTAAATATGTGAAAATATAATTACAGATCAAATAAGAAAAGAATATAACATTTTCCTTGCTTATAGATGCGTAGCATGTTATTCTGACACTCAATTAAATTGAATTTTAGGTTAATTCTTAATTATTTTTGTATCACAAACTGATCGCTGATAAATGCAAAATATAGAATGCAGTGAATATTAATAATTTCTAAGAAACCAAAATGAATTATCTACAAACCCGATTTAGAAAATGTATTAAAATTGACAAATATACACAGTACATATACAACAAGTTAATACTTTTCAAACAATTCGATGATATCAGAGTAGACTAGTTTAGCTGCATGAATGCTCCAAATAAAGTCTAAATGTTCAAAAGTTTCCAATTCTTTCTGATATACTATATTAGGTAATTTACTTAATTGCTGATAATCCTTAGGTTGTACTAACCAGTCGTATTTCCCGTGATATAGAGCAATAGGTATTTGTATGTTAAATGGATCATATGCTGGAGGATAGGGTAGATTATATTTTTTCATATTCTCTTTCTTCCCGTAGTCAAAATGTGTAACATTATTCCTTAATGCTGCTTGTCCCCAATGCAGCATATTTTGAACAGAAGTGCCTGCAGGGGTGTGTGATACGTAAACTACAAGGCGAGATTTGTTGAATCCTGTTTGATCAGGACCGCAGATTGCAAAAATTACATCTTCACAAATAAAAGCATCTATTTTTCCACAAAACAACTCAGCAGTAGTATGAGTAAGCTTACCACTAGGTAATAATTCATGGAGACCTAGCAACCATGATAGAAAATCTAAGTCATAGTAGTTTTCTGCAATAAACTTAACCAATCCTTTAATGTGACCTACATATAATACAGGAGCCATGGCTGCAAATATCTTAATCTTAGAAGCAAGTTCTTTGTTAGAAGAGAATCCTAAAAACCCCATAAGAGTACCTTGAGAATGAGCTATGTATTTTAGCTGTAACTTTCCTGTGTTATTGAGTACATAGTCTATCATAGCTGGGAGATCTATGAGGGAGTGTTCATCGAATGAGAACTTCCAGAAATCTGGATCTGAGGGCTTGAGAGTCACGTGAGATCTGGAATAGAAATTCCCACGAATATTTCCTAAATATAAAAGTACACATAATACACACAATCAATTAATTAACCAATCAAAAATTATAATATTCACCCATCCAAACATCATATCCCTGGTCTGCTAGCATAAATCCCAATGATTCAGATGGTAGGTTGAGTAGGAAATCAGCACTGGAACAAAGCAGACAATGTTGTAAGTACACAACTCCTTTAGTAGCAATAGAGTTATTCCTACCGTGAGGAATACGGTGAATAGTTAGATTATATCCATCCTTTGTTATGACGTGATGTTCCTGCCCTGGATACTTCCAGTAAGAGAGGATCTGTATTACATTCATGTGTGTTTCAGGGTCCTCTTTGATGGGAACTGGATGCACTCGGGCATTGAGTATACAAACGAATGAGAATAACAGCAATATTGCTGATAAGAGATGCATGGATGTGGTTGTCATGTTATGTCTTAAGGTTTAGCAGAGAGCAATTTAGACAATGAAATCCCGTTGTGTTTTTCTTTCTACTACAAGGTTTAGAGTATATGAATATTTGTTGTTGTAAATTAGACACGAATAAGATCACAAAATTGTTTCCCTATGTACCTGGAGAAGATGGTACATTTATCTAGCTATGTCTAATAGGTTAATTAATAAACTTAGTCGGATTTATAGGCGGTTGAGTCTACACAAATTAGATTTTGGTAAGGATACAATATTTAACAATATGCTGATAGACAAATTGTTTGTCAATTATATACAATTATGGAACCATTTACAATATCCCAACCTACTCAAAAGCTTAGTTCAGAACTTAGCACTTGACAAATATTGCGTGGAAAACACGTAGACAACCATAATTAATTTATATCGTAATCAATTCGATAAGACAGACAAAATAATTAATTTACTACGGCAAAAATATATTACAAATAGAAAAGTTAAAGAATAAAGGAAATTTCAAACTAGTCGGCATCCTAGACACTACTTTATTTCGTATCAAAGTGTTTTCTTATCTTGTTCGTTATAATTTGTAACAATTTGTTAACAGGGCAACCTATAAACAAAGAACGACTGTTCGGAACTTATTTGCAACAATCAACACATCAAAATCAAGAGCTCAAAATCATAGAAATAAATACAAACAATATACAGTAAATAAATATTCAAACCAAACTAACAAAACTATCCAATTCAATAAATACCCATAAAAAACTATATAATGTTTCGTTAGACTTTTTAATACTTTTCAAACAATTCGATGATATCAGAGTAGACTAGTTTAGCTGCATGAATGCTCCAAATAAAGTCTAAATGTTCAAAAGTTTCCAATTCTTTCTGATATACTATATTAGGTAATTTACTTAATTGCTGATAATCCTTAGGTTGTACTAACCAGTCGTATTCCCCGTGATATAGGGCAATAGGTATTTGAATGTTAAATGGATCATATGCTGGAGGATAGGGTAGATTATATTTTTTCATATTCTCTTTCTTCCCGTAGTCAAAATGTGTAACATTATTCCTTAATGCTGCTTGTCCCCAATGCAGCATATTTTGAACAGAAGTGCCTGCAGGGGTGTGTGATACGTAAACTACAAGGCGAGATTTGTTGAATCCTGTTTGATCAGGACCGCAGATTGCAAAAATTACATCTTCACAAATAAAAGCATCTATTTTTCCACAAAACAATTCAGCTAAAGTATGAGATAGCTTACCACTAGGCAGGAACTCGTTAATACCTAATAACTTAATTAGTAAATCTAAGTCATAGTATCTTTCTGCAATAAACTTAATCAATCCTTTAGTGTGGCCTACATATAATACAGGAGCCATGGCTGCAAATATCTTAATCTTAGAAGCAAGTTCTTTGTTAGAAGAGAATCCTAAAAACCCCATAAGAGTACCTTGAGAATGAGCTATGTATTTTAGCTGTAACTTTCCTGTGTTGTTGAGTACATAGTCTATCATAGCTGGGAGATCTATGAGGGAGTGTTCATCGAATGAGAACTTCCAGAAATCTGGATCTGAGGGCTTGAGAGTCACGTGAGATCTGGAATAGAAATTCCCACGAATATTTCCTAAATATAAAAGTACACATAATACACACAATCAATTAATTAACCAATCAAAAATTATAATATTCACCCATCCAAACATCATATCCCTGGTCTGCTAGCATAAATCCCAATGATTCAGATGGTAGGTTGAGTAGGAAATCAGCACTGGAACAAAGCAGACAATGTTGTAAGTACACAACTCCTTTAGTAGCAATAGAGTTATTCCTACCGTGAGGAATACGGTGAATAGTTAGATTATATCCATCCTTTGTTATGACGTGATGTTCCTGCCCTGGATACTTCCAGTAAGAGAGGATCTGTATTACATTCATGTGTGTTTCAGGGTCCTCTTTGATGGGAACTGGATGCACTCGGGCATTGAGTATACAAACGAATGAGAATAACAGCAATATTACCGACACGAAATGCATGGATGTAGTCTGTAGAATGTGTCGAATATTTATTAACAAATTATGGGAAAGATATATTAGAATTCTGATAAGAACGCTCCCCAAGCGACAATAATTAATATATTAATTATTGATAATTCAATGAGTCCCCACTAATTAAATCAAGTTTTATCGTTAGAATTTTAAGGATGGAATAATAAATTTGTGACTCTCTCTATCAGCGTGACGAAACACCGCAATATATATTTATTAATATACTATGATGATATCAATTAAATTCTATCGCTTTATTTAAATAGCTCAGAGCTAAGTTCATGTTTGCTCTGGTAACTTTTCTGTGTACCAGATCTTGTAACAGATAGAGAAGCAATGTGAGTTGATCTCATGATCTTATCCTCAAGAGGCAATTCCTGTTTACAAGCTAAGAAATAAGCTAGAGCTCCTACAAATGCATCTCCAGCACCAGCAGTGTCTACAGCCTTGACAACTAGCGCTGGAATGCTAACAATCCTCTTAGGGTCTTCTTTCTCACCATACACTACACCTGACTCCCCAAGGGTCAGAATAACACAAGCTACTCCTAACCTAATGAAGTGTATAATAGCTTTGCTACGTTCATCAGTACTATCTGGCATTATACCACATAAAGCCTTACACTCGGATTCATTCATACACAGAATATCTGTATATATGTAGAATTCATTGAATAGAGGTATAGCTGGAGCTGTATTCAGAATCGTTATAACTTTTCTATCTCTAGCTAGTTTTAGAGCATGTAAGGTAACTGCTGGAGGTATTTCTAATTGACAGAGTAATACTTTAGAAACGTTAATCATTTCAATAGCTCTATCAACTTCTAATGTAGTAAGGAAATTGTTTGCTCCTGGGATTATTACAATTGTATTCTCTCCTCCAGGTGTCACACAGATAGGTGCAACACCTGAGGACACGCCCTCTGCAATATAAACAAATCTTGTATCCACTTGATGTGATTTGAAATTATCAATAGTCTGACTCCCGAATACGTCATCACCTACTTTAGCTACCATGCCTACCTTAGCTCCTAGCTTTGATGACATTACGCACTGATTAGCACCCTTACCACCAAACCCTACCTCAAACTTGTCTCCTACTATAGTCTCTCCTAGAGAAGGCATGCGTGGTACATAACTAATAAAATCTGTATTACAAGATCCGACTACTGTTATGTCAAAGTTCATTCCTTATGTTTGTAATTCTTTTACTAAATAACAACCTGATGAAGTCAAAATCATTGTATGATAATGGATGTATGAACAGAGGGACAAAGGAGAGGGATTGAAAAATAATAACAAATTGTACAAAAGATGTCTGGGAATTGTTGGTGTTCTAACCATGGATAAGTGATTAAACTTTAGCGAATCGGTTAAAATTATATAAAAACTATATTTATGAGGAAATGTTATAAAACTAAGCTATACTAGCAAAAATAGTCAAAATAAGTGACTAACAACAAAAGTTGTAAAGTGAAAAGTTTCGCTTTTAACCTAAAAATTATTTCGATAATAAAACTAAAAAATAAGTACCGTCTGTAGTCACATCTCGTAGAAAGTGTTGTACCACAAGTCTCCAGATTCTCGCATACTCAATACGATATCAGCAAAGGCTCGATAGGTAGTCTTGACTGTGTAAGTAAGGTGATTCTTTTCGCAGAATTCCTTTACGTGTGGAGCTATTTTGCAGAAATTATGTCGTGGCATTGTAGGGAAGAGATGGTGCTCGATTTGATAATTGAGATGTCCGCTCCACCAGCTGGTAAATGCAGTAGCAGACACGTTAGTAGAGGCAAGGGTCTGGAGGGTTGGCCAATCATTTTTTTCATCATATGACACATGCATTGGAATATGTGACATCTGTGTAGCCCATGTAAACCAATGACTTTCTAAGAACCTCACAAACATGTACAAACCAAGTCCTCCCCCTATCCCTAAAGAATATGAAGCTATCCCTATAAACCTGACTAAGAACATACCCATCAGGAACAGGTCCATCCATTGCTTGTATTTGATAACGTGACGAGTTATCTCGTAATGGAAATACACTGGTAAGAGCATTGGAGGTCCTAGAAAAAAAAAGTATAAATGTTGCCATTGATAGTATCGAGCTATTTTGTGTTTCTTAGCCCATAAAATTGGAAAGTTTTTGCCGAAAATGAATAGCTCTGGGAAGGTGATATCAGGATCCTTCACTACTACGTTGGGCTTAGAGTGATGTCTATAATGTCTCCAGTTCCACCAAGAAGCTGCCGCACCCTTCATGAAGCCGATAACGAACTTGTGTGCCATATGATTCAATCTACTGCTCTTTAGTACTGAAAGATGTCCGAAATCATGTTGTAGCCAGCCAGCCTGTGCCTGTGATGATGATAGGAGAATAGCAGCTAGCAAATACCCTAGCCAGGACTTGTAACCTATCTTATGCAAGATATAGAAGCCTAATACCTCTAGTATGATAATATGCACGAATACACAGGCATAGAAAAAGAAATTTGTCTTGAATAATCCCATGTCGTGAGCTTTCTTTGTCAAATCAGCAAATTCATATGCTATTGGGGTATCCTGCAGCGCTTTCCTATCTTCCTCATCAAGTACACCAATCTGATATGTCCTCATATACTTCTCAACAACAGACAAGTCCTTATGGAAAGAGAGGAATGCAGTGGTACCATCCTGTCCAGCGTAGTTTTTCAGCACCCATGGACCTCCAGGATGTTTATAGAGCCAGTTAGTTATGTCATACACACCTCTACGAATAACAACCCATTTCCTCTGATGCTTCCAGCTGTGCTCTGATACTTCTGACATTCTGTATACAGGCCACTTCTTATCTCCATTTGCAATGACAGTGACGGGTTCAGTGTATTTATTCGAACGTAGATGTAATTCTGGGTTCCCATCAGTGGTATCTTCCTTCAATACTGGCATAACTACTCACAGACAGGCTAATGAATAATAAATAACATGTACAGATGAGTTGATGAATAAATTTTACTACTAGCTATATCAGTAATATTTGAGGTACATAAAAAATGCGATTCACAGTTTCACACTAGGAACTCTCTTATATACGAACTATTGTTGTATAAACATAATCACATGATTTAAAACATTTGAAATAGGGACAGTAATAAAGCCAATATGATGAAGCATATATCACATGAGATAAAGTTTATGTTGCATGTTATTCATGCTACCTCCAATCCAAAATGAAAATAAACAATAAACTTTAGTGTTGAATTTGATATACACGTAGTAATATTGCAGGTAATGAACAAATGTAGACTAATTCATTTATCAATATAACAATTAAATGATATTTTCATCCATGCCTCATCAAATAAGCAGATCATTAAAACACACCAATATTTAAGACCTTGAGAACGATGAAGATAACTACTATTAGTGCTAGAACACAAGTCAATACTATTATAACGTACAAATACCGAGATCTTTTCTGAATCTTTTCTGCTTTGACAAGTTGAACTTTAGCCTCAGATATTTTAGTAGCTGTAGACTCAATATTATAGTCAATACGGTCTAAAATAGTACCTTGGTCCAATACCATGGTACTCATATCTTTGAACATCTCACTGATGTCTTCTAATGACGTCACGATACTCTGTATCTCTTTATCTCTGTGTTGTAGGATTTGTGTGTCCTTCTGTACCAGCATCAGCTGATTACCAGTGAACCCTTTGTCTACCACGTACATATCCTCTTGAATGTCTGCCTCCGTAGACAAATTCAAATCATCTGCGAAATTAGCTCCTCCTATAAAAATATAATATTATACGTATGTATAGTGTAACCTGCATAAACGGTTTGTTTCACTGTACTATGTGTATATAAATTTTCATGAAACTATATCCATCAGAACTTTTGATAATAACTAATCCATTGAATTAACCTCACCTCTTGAGAAGTTGCTATCCATCAGCTGACCAGCTTGTTCTTCCCGTCTCTTCCTCTTCTTCAGGTAAACAGACTGACTGATTTTAAAATCAGTACTAAGCTCCTGCATCTCAGAGGCTACAGCATGCATAACATTCTTAGCTAGTCTAACCTCCTGCTGGGAACCAGGCTGCTTGGTGTATGCAGTGATTAGTTGTAAGTTCTTATAACTCTGATGGAATAACTTAGTTATATCTGCAGTTATTATCTCAATCTCTTGTTCCTGGTCTGCAGTCCCTAGTTCAAATGAGATGGTAGGTTGATGCAGATGTTTATCATGAAGAGATTTCAAGAGTCTTATCTTATCACGGGTCCGTTGCATGTTATACTGCACCTCCTTAAGGGCCCCTATCCAACCAGGAGGAGGTTTAGAAGATGGAGAACCAGGTCGAATCCTATCAGATCCTGTTGTACCAATAACTAGAGCAATCGTGTCATCTTGTCTGTCATCTGAATGAGTAGTAGAATGATATATATTACGCCATTGTTTGAACCTGGGAGTAAGGTCACGATGGATAACTCGTGGCTGAAGATGTTCCATTTCTTATAACTAATTATACCAATAACATCATTATAATCTAATTAATACTCATACTACATTACTTATTGAATAATTTAATAAAAGTACAGCACAATATTAAAAGTGACCGGGTATTAGTATGACGTCATTCTGCTGGGATAGACTGCATGTTAGCTGCTCTCTGTTTGTGAATAGACCTCCTCCTCCTGGCACCTGACCTCTTGACCCTCTCCCCTCCCTCAGAGTCAGAGGTAGAGTACAGGGGTGTGTGATACCTCACTAGGGTATGTTCCTTAATATCAACAGATCTTTCTAACATTTCTAAAGTTAGTTCTGAGTCCATAAACTTAGATGGAGACTCGAATAATTCATCTAATTTATCTTCTGTTTGTGTGGTAACATGACCCCTGAATAGAGGGGGAGGAGAGGTCGTGAGGGATCCTAGGGAGTCCCAGCTGGTGCTGACAGGTCTCCTGTTAGCAGTGGGAAGGAGGTGATGAGATGACGGGATGGAGTTGAGTCTCTGTCTAATTTTATCTTTCATCACTACCATAGCTGTGTCATTTAACGTATCTCCACATACAGACGGTAAAGTGGGAGCTGTGCCTGATATAGCACTATTATAACTGTAAATTTGAGGAGTGTATTTAGATATCAAGATAGAACCAGATGTTCCATAAGTACACATTGCTATAATGTGGTCTAATGGATGGTAATCTACACATACTATACTAGCAGATGGTATAGTTAACTGCTCTAGAGATAAGCTATGTATCTTACTTTCATTCTCAATATTCCATACACACAGTTCTGTATCAGTTCCTAAATATATGTTAGTGGAACAAGGGGATATAGTACAACGCGAGAGGGGGTGCTTGTTTGGGGAGTCTACAAGGTATCGCTTGAGTACACCCTGTCTCCTCATGTCAACAAGTCTAAGGGCTCCGTCATTAGTATGTAGTAATAATCTCCTTTCAATAGGGAATATACTCCTAATAGATATTCCTCTAATTTCCTTCAAATCTATCATGTCTAATTCTCTCCAGGTCCCTACCTCTTCAACACAGGGGGAACTACTGCTACTACTTAATGACATCTGCCATATATAAACACACCCCTCACTGTCTCCAGAGAACATCTTGACACCTATCATATCAAAAGTCAGACAGTTTATATATCCTGAATGAGATCTGAATTCTCTCAAGATCTGACTAGAGTTTACACCCAATGCTGATATACCCCATACTCTAACCACTCTGTCAAAACCAGCTGTTAGTAAGATTACCTCTGAGGAGGGATGGAAGCTACAAGCGTATACGAAAGAGGGATGTGGTAGCATTTTATAGCAGGATACATGATTATCTGAGTCTGATAGAGACCAGACACGAGCTGTTGTGTCTTGAGAGGCTGTTACGAGGAGGAGGGAACGAGGAGACCAAGAGATGTCATATATAAGACCCTGGTGCCCTTTGAGTTTCGCCCCCTCGTCACAGGAAGGAACATCATACACACATACTTCACTCTGTTCCCCTAGAGCAACTGAAACAGCTAAATGGTTACCATCTGGAGAGAATTTGAGTACAGATCCTCCAGAACCTGACAGGGAAAAGGAGAGGAGAGGGGTGTTAGGGACCTGACACTTCTCTCCAACTTGTCTACTCCAACTGGTTTGGAGAGAGGAGGGAGGAGTCTTGAGTCGTGCTGCTGCTATCTCTGGTTGGTTAGGAGCACATGATCGTAGAGCTGCTACTGTATTCTGTTGCATTAGCACTGGTTTAGCTGTAACATGTAGGGTAGAGGGATATTTAATTCGATGTCCATGGTACCAAGCCTGAAAACCTCTATCATCTCGTGACTCAGTATGTTGTCTGTTAGGATAGCAATACAATTGTAAGCGAAGTCTCTGTTCCAAGTTTACGCGGTTATTAGCACCCCGTAGCTTAAGGAACGCCCAAGCTATATGCCTCCATCCTTGTCTCTTTGGATAAGAGGCTAATATAGATCTCTCTTTAAACTCTAGCATTTCAAAGAGTAGCACTAACGAGGTAGAGGACAACAGGTATGATAGGTCCTCATTAAACACAAGTTCCTCTACCCAGCGAGGCGTGAACTTGTTAGAAGTGTTAACAACCGCAGGTTCTGTGAGTTGAGGCAGAATATAATCCACATTATCATTTGCTGTCTCGTAGAAGAATGAAACCGCGCGGTTTTTCTCACTCTTTTTGAAATAAGCACACGTCTTGTCACAATAGAGTGTTACTTTAACAAGAGGATGTGAGAGGGAGATATGAGGCTTCAAAGAATCACTGCCTAATATCTTTATGCACAGTACATTACTTGTGTAGATAGATAGGTCTAAGGAGGATACAGGAATAGGTTCAGAGGTTATTGGTTCTTCTGATACAACTCTTGAGTATGCTTCGTAATCATTGATTATATCACCAAGTGATGTGTCAACATGTGTAAGGTCACCAGAGGTCAGATTGACACCAGGGACCTGCGGTTCATTAAGAGGGGTATCTGATAGAGAGGGGGATTCAAGAGGATGCTCCTGTACCATGCTGGGTTTGCGTTTGAATTTTATCTTATTAATTCTCTGTTTGAATTTACCTCTATGGGAAAATCTTTCTATTGGTTCTAACCTTCTAATAGGATATCTCTCTCCCTCAGGAGAAGGAGTACGTTGTATGTATTCTGCAGAGGTTTGAGAGACAGGGGATTGGCATACATCATATTCTGATGACGTAATGTCTTCAGGGGAAGCAATAGTTATAGGCAGATCATCTACGGTTGCCATATTTACCCTTCAAATAAGCTGAATAAATAATTGCAAATGAATCATGTGTGCTGTACTGCAAAGTTGATGGTTCAATGTTCATTTGAATTGTCTCAAACATGAAAAATTATTAAAATTCTTCACTCATTTGTACAGAAATATATTGAACAACATACGCAAGCTAAATAAATCTAACTCATTACAAATAAAATAAACATCATTCATCTGTTTACTACTAGGTTACCTTTACAAACGCAGACTCCACATAAGCACTATAGAATAGACCAGATTGGTCACGAGCTTTAAGAGTTTCAGTGTCTAGCAAATCACCTATCCACCAAGTAGAAGACTCATCAGGGTCAGCTACGAGTAGCAACTCTCCTCGCTTGAAGCTGAGCTCATCTCCTTCCTCCCCCTTGAAGTCCCATTTACCGACGTATATCTTGTCGTAAGGGAAGCCCTCCTCTTCTGTAGTTACATATACCCTATCAGTATTAACTACAACCTCTCCTGAATCAGAGCTCTCCTCAGTTACAGATGCGATAGAGTTAGGCTGAACCTGTTGTATTTTACGTAGCTGTTCTACAGAGACCCCTGGTCCTGAGGATAGAGATGTGTTCCTGCGTGTTGGGGGAGGGGGAGGTTTATCCTCGAGTAGTTTGTTACTGACAGGGGGAGTGCTAATATCACGAACAGGCTGAGGGGTCTGTACTGGAGCAGAGGGTACCAAATGGGTAGGAGGTTCACTTCCAGGATGGGACAAAATGATAGGAGGCTGACTGCTAGGAGGAGGGGGTTGGTTAGGAGGGGCAGGGGGACCCCCAGAGGATAACTTCTTGATTGCCTGAGGAGACTTAGGAAGTCTTGAAGTTGGAGGAGGAACAGGAGGAGGAGGAGAATCTTCACGTATCGTACCAAGAGTTTTGTCATCACCTCCTTCATCTGATGAGCTAGCAGTAGAAATGACGTCATCCTGATTGAATACCATCGTTTCTGCTCTCCCTACGAGACCTGTTACACCTAGTGAATCACGTCCTTTAGACAGCTGAGATATATTATGTAACCATTGGGAGAATGTATCAGGATTATTCACACGAAAATAATAGCTCTTTGATTCTTTATTGGCACTTAATCTGAATGAGTAGTGTTTGTCGTCACCTTTCTCTTTGACAGGGGTGACAGTAAAAGCAGGTATGTATATCTGGTTATTCTGCTTCTTACTCTTAGAGTTCTCAAAAAAGTATAAATGCGTGGGTGTTAGAATACAGTATCTCTTCTGCCATTTCTCTTGGTTCTTGCCACCCAGCTTCTCAATAGTTCCTTCATAGAGTATGGACCCACTCAGATCTTTAGTACATACCTTCTTCACTTGTCCTGGGGGAGGAGCTGTCGGCAGTTCTGGAGTAGCGGTGTTTGAACTCGTTTTAACCCTTAGAATAGGGTCATTAGTAGGAACCTGTAGACGAGGCAGAGACTTAGATTGACTCGACTGGAGGTATTGCCCTAACCTAGCACTGAGATCATCTCTCTTATCTTCAGAATCCTCAGAGAGAACTTCTTTTGCTAGACTATCTGTCAGAAAATGTTGGATTTCTGATATCAGCTTGTGGAGCTCTGCTGTTATGGCCATTTGATAATCTTCCTAATAGTAAAACCAGAGAAGAATATTTCTGCCTATTTTCGGGGGTAATAAGTGGAATTCAGGGAATATATTGAAAATCAATGGAAATTTGTGTAGGGGTTGATAAATACTAAGTACGCAATTTGTACAAATCATATGGCACAATTAACAGCCCAAAATTTAAGAATTTGTGGATGAATGCATTTTTAGTAGATTGATTTGTTTGCTGGATAAAAGGTCAATGCCGAAGTGGTCTATAATACTCACAACACACGTTAAATAATAGTAAATATAAATGCAAGGCATACTTATTAATTTCACCACAAAACTACTAAATGTAAGATATAAATACTAAGCTATTAGTTGATCTCAGCTATTTGCACCTGTAAGAATATCTTATTATCCAAATTAACGGACCCTTCAGGCCGTATTTAGTAATAAAAAACAACAACAACAACAACAACAACAACAACTAGGAAACAATTTACATACAATAAGAATTTCGCATTATAAGTTGTTGAATTTATGAATGGTGTAGGGTATGAGTATTCTAGAACCTGCTAGAAATTGCACGATTAAGCTTAGATCAAATACAAATATAGCACAAATTGATTAATGCAAGGCAGAATTAATCCTTAATCATTAACAATGAATGGGTGCTAAAAATGGCACAACCAGGCCTAACTAAGGCAGAACCAGAACTAATTTACTAAGTGGCGGAATGAAAAGTATAAAAGAAAACTAAAATGTAATATTTGCAAAAAGACAAATCAAAATGAACACAAGCCACTCAAATGCAATCATCATTAGAAAGGAATCAGAACTCTTGTCCTCCAAATTCAAAGTAGGTTTCATTAAATACAAAATCATTATCTACGCGAAATTCTTATTCAAAGTAATATACATAGAAGGGAATCTAATAACTTTAGGACAAAAGTTAGGAACATATAAAATTATACCGCTATTCTCAGGGATAGCGCCAAAGTATTTGAATTGTATTGAAATTATTAGACTAAATGTATGTATTCATATGCGAAACTTGAATTATAGTGGAAGATGGCTTAGTGATAGGCTGTAAGATAAATTGGACATTGGAACGCCCTCCAAAATGGCCAGAGGGGGTCCATTTACAGATCCAAATCACTTAGGGTACCTGCCCTGGTTAAAGTTAAAAGAAGTTGAACTAGTGATATACTATCTATGAATTCTTATCAGAATCTATTTATTATAATAATTATCCTATTCTACAGGCTGAGGATAAGATAAAGAGCCCTAGAGTTATTTGTACATTGTAATGTAATTAAGTACGAGGCTTTGGCTCGTTGCTTCGAGATGAACTCGGCGCATTGAGCCTCGAGATATTCAACGGGCAAACAAACAGGCAAACAACGATTGAGATATAATAATATTGATGTTGTTTACAATATTCAGACTAAACATGCTCGATTACCCCAGTACAGTAGTTGAAAGTATGATTCGACAACAATATTGAAACTTGTTTACGCTATGTACCTAAAAGTAAACAAATATTCACAATATGTTGTTTACAATACCATATTCGGACTCAGCATACTCGATTACCCCAAGATAGTAATTGAAAGTATGATTATACAACAATATTGAAATTTGTGAACTTTATATTCATAAAAACAACAATAAATTTACATATGATTAATCCAAAAGTGTGAAAATCGGATTCAGCATGCTCGATATATATAGTGACGGTGGGACACGGTAGAACATGGTAGAAACTGCTGGAAACTGCTAGAAACTACTGGAAACTGCTGGAATCTGCTGGAAACTGCTAGAAACTGTACCTAATGGACATGTCTACTATTACTAATGGGCATGCCCACTGTACTTTTTAATATATGCAAATTCTATAAAAATCTCCTGGAAACTAGCTAACTGTTACAAACCCCTCTACAGTAATATTTCGTGGTGTACCTGGCAATGGTAAATAGCTAATGTTATTAGGTGTATAGGTCATAATTGAATGTACAAATTACGTAAGAGCTAATAGCCTTATAGATATTCATAAAGATAATACAAAAAACGTAACTGCTAAAGCAAACATGAAGAGTTCCCAACAACACTGAACAGAGTGCAGCAAGCAAGTAAGAAACCTATTATTAAGGACTTGATGTTCTTCATTATAAACAATATATACAACTAGCATTACAACATGTACAAATATTATTCAAAATATACAATCTAGATCTCACAAAACAAGTATGTGAGTATGGAATGTTTAGAATTCCTGATCATTGTCTCCAATCAGCTCTGTGTAGTCCCTGGTAATAATTTCTAGAGACTCTCTAGCATCTATGAACTCTCCTTCTTCCATACCCTCACCAATGAACCAGTGTACAAACGCTCTCTTTGAAAACATCATATCAAACTTACTACCAAGTCTGACCAAAGTATCAGAGATAGCAGTGCTGTTAGAGAGGAGACAAGCTGATCTAGGAGTCTAAAGGATGTAAATATTAATTACAGGTTTGTAATGTTGTATTTTAAATTATATATTTGAATTGCATAACTAACCTGAGCCATCTCGGAGTCAATAGGAACACTAGGAACTTGTGGAGTAATCCCTACCTTGAAGGAACAAGGTATCCAGTCTACGAATCTGAAGTTTGACTGATTCCTGATGTGTTCAATAGATTTAGTTGCATCTCGAGGAAGTACATCACCTCTGTACAACAGACAGCAGGACAGATACTTATGCATTCTAGGGTCACATACAATCATATGGTTACTTGGCTCAAAGCACTCAGTTGTTATCTCTTTGACAGAGAACTGACATTTAGATGCTCTCCCCTTAGAGATGATAGGGGAATAGGAGGAGAGAGGATAATGGATCTTTGGGAAGGGAACAAGATTGACTTCGAACTCACTCAGATCAACATTCAGTTGGCCTGGAAACCTGAGTGATGACGTAATAGATGAAACATTCTGACAAATAAGACGATTGAGATTTGAGTATGCAGGCCTCTCTACTTCCAGATTATTTTTAGAAATTTTATAGATGGCTTCATTATCGAACAGAAATGACACATTATAATGTTCTATAGAACTAGACTCCATGGATAATACTGCATTGTATGGCTCTACCACTGATGTGCTGACCTGTGGTGCTGGGATTATTCCGAACTCAAACTTAGATGTTTTACTGCCAAACTAGAAATAGTAATTATTTTCATAAAATATGATGTTTTAAGAATTTGGGTGTAAAGATTAATTATCTAACTTACCTGAGTTTGTAATTCACGAGTAAGTAAACTTCCAAACCCAGCACCAGTTCCACCACCAAGAGAATGGAAGATGAAATACCCCTGAGGTCTGTCCTCACATTGTTCAGCCTCTTTCCGGATCCTATCCATTGTGTCAGCTACCATTACCCGTCCCGCTGTGTTGTAGCCACGGGAGAAATTGTTAGCAGCATCTTCCTTACCAGAAATCAGCTGACTAGGATGGTACATTTTACGGTATGGTCCTGTTCGGATTTGATCTAAAGAAACAGAAGATCGATAATAAGTAGTATAGAAACTCAGCATAAAGTATCATGACAACAGTGATTAACTTACCAATAACTGAAGGTTCAAGATCCACGAAAACAGAGCGTGGTACCCATTGTCCTGTTTTAGTGTCCTGAAAGAATGTTCCTACTGAATCCATATCTGCTTTAGCACTATTATCACTCATGGTGCCATTACTGCTGATCCCGTGCTCCAGGGCATAGAGTTCCCAACAGGCATTTCCTATTTGACACCCTGCTTGACCAACATGGATAGATATTATTTCTCTCTAGATAAAAGAAGAACGTGTAAAGTTTACCTATCCTTGGTAAATTATGATAACTAAATTTACAAAATTGAATACAAATGTTTTTGCAAATTTTTTGTTAGATCTAGCTATCAGGGTAGGGTATAGCTTATTTATGATAAACTCACCATTCTAAGAATATTTGAAAACTAATTTGCGTCTCTTAGAAGATGTGTTTGTTGTTCATTTTGAAATTTCTCCATCTTATTTATACCAAAATGTGAAATTATTAGATAGAAATAGAATCTGCATCAGTAACCTTGTAATTACTAATATATTAATTGAGTCCATTATAAAAACTACCACCAATTGTTCATTCAGCTAATTTTCTTCCTTTACAGTTGAGGTAGTCTGCAATGTAACTTGATGTAGCAGTTTATAAATTCTAGAATACTCTGAAATTACAAACAATTTTGATCATAACTAATTGTCAGTGAATAAATATTTGTCTCCTTGAAGTAGCGGAACAATAGTGTCACATAATTACAAAATACTACCATAAGGTTATAATGCAATCATATTAGAATAACTAGTGTGACATGATCTCTTTACTAGTTGGTATATATTGCAGAACTATATCATGTTATCTATTCTGAATCAATTTGATATAATCTATAGTGCCATTCCATAATGCGTAGATGGTAACTTAGTAACGAGAGAAAAAGTATCAGTCACTGAATACTGTAGGAATGGGCAAACGATTGTTTGACCACATTTGGCCTGGTTTATTCCACTGTGTCAGTGTATGACCGAAGCCTGATCACTTTACAATAGATCAGCCAATGGTCTGATCCCTAATTAACACCATCCGCCCCGTCCTTGATTCTGAACAGGCCCCAATATTGTTTGCATACAAATTTACTACACCGTATACGTAATATGAAAATTTAACATGACACTTTATTCATACAAGCAAGCTTTGCTTACTTGCGTTCCGCGGAACGCGAACGGTCTGAAGAGAGGTAGGGTTTACTTGAGGTGAGTACACGAATAGAGATTAAAATTATGCACACTTGGCCAAAAACAAGAGTTTCCAAACTTTTATATCACTACCCTTTATAAATTATTATAATTTTGGGAGTTGAGTCATTAGCGACCCTTAAGGCTTAGACATAGTGTAAATTTCCCATTTGTACTCGTTTATATATTGTCCCCACGAAGCGACACTTCCCAACTAAAGATATATGGTGACACCACGCCACGGCCCACTTAGCTTTGAGAACCACTGGCCTAAGGTTTATGTCCTCTAGAGATAGCATTGGGAAATGGAGCGGGAAGGTGGAGCACGCTTCATTATGACATAAAGACCTGAGCTGGAGCACAGTCCAAAAATTGACGAGCGCTTAATTCTCTGTCTCCAAGACTTGTGACAATTAGTATGACTTATTCCGATACATTAACTTTGTAATGGGTCCCTATTTCCTTGGATTGAGCCTTCGATTGCTAGTGATTTAGGGCATACACCAAACCTTTTTTTTAAATTCTCACTATTCTCATGCTCGGATACAATATATTTCAAATTATTTTACGATACTTTTCTAGCTGATTAGCTTTATTAGGCTTCGTTTATTGACGTTACTCTAAATTCGTACTCCATCATGTTACATAATAAAGACTTCTACTTGCGCTACTACGTTGGGCATAAAGGCAAATTCGGACATGAATTCCTGGAATTTGAGTTCCAACCCAATGGAAAACTTCGTTACGCTAACAACTCTAACTATAAGAAAGATATAATGATCCGTAAGGAATTGTTTGTCAGTCAACAAGTTTTGGACGAGCTCTGTCGATTTGTAGTGGACAGTGAAATATGTAAAGAAGACGACGCTCTTTGGCCTAAACCAGATGTTGTAGGTAGACAGGAATTAGAAATTGTAATGGGAAACCAACACATCTCATTCGCTACCTCAAAGATAGGTTCTTTGATGGATGTGAAGAATAGCAAGGACGAAGAAGGTTTGAAAGTGTTCCACTATCTTGTACAGGATCTGAGGTGTCTGGTATTCTCTGTTATTGGTTTACATTTCAAGATAAAACCAATATACTAATCTCATACATTATTTACTTCTCTAATTTAAAGTAAATACTTTTGTTATCTAATTATTAATTAATAAGTTACTCAACTGATATATTATTGTATATTGAGTACCAGCTGGGATCAACTAATTTAGAGGTGTTGGTATGGATAACATTCATTATTCGTTTTAAGACGATATTTATTGGCTTTGTTTCACAACTCTTTGTACTTAAATCCTGACTAAATTCTTTAATTAATCATTCATAAATATAGTATGAACATCGTATATGAGTTAATTGGTCTTCTGCTACCATGATTGGAATATATCTAATCAGGTTTAATTAATGTCAGTTATTCGTGAATAATAGCAAATGCAAATATTTCGTTATTCAACTGCTAATGAGACCCGTAATTAACTTTAATACTCCGCAACATAGCATAAATGGTTGTTACTCAGGTATCATTATGCCTCCATATGTGTTAGATTAATGGCAGAGAGTAATCTCAAATTCTGCACCCTCGGTCCTGAACTGAAGGAAAAGTTGAAAAAGTTTCATATGCGTAAAGACAAGGATAGAGCTGCTATTGTAATGAAGATTAACAAAGGTAAGACTACTGTAATTGAGGATGAGTGTGATTTTGATATAGCTGACAAACAGAAAGGCATTTCTATTGAGGAGATAGTACCAGAGCTTCCGGATAATGATCCGCGATATCTAGCGTATAGCTACAGCTACCAGCATGCAGATGGGCGTGTGACTTATCCTCTCGTATTTATCTATATCTGTCCAGAAGGAGCACATCCAGAACAGGCTATGCTGTATGCTGGCTCTCTTAAGGGTATTGTCAATGAGGCTAAATTTACCAAAACCTACGATCTTAGAGATGCGGAGGAAATGACGACAGAATGGCTTAACGGGAAGCTAGGTTATAAATAATAGAGTGTGTTTGCAAGTATAGTTTGTAAAATTATATATACTTACAAGTTAGTTGCATTATTGTATCTATGCTATATTACGTATTATCTCGTATGTATGTTTGGCTATTTCCAAATTATCTTACTGTTAAATTTGATTACTGGTATAAACACTCAGATTATGCACATATGTTATTTAGCTGTCGTATACTGCCAAATAATCTGTAGTTTGTATAAACGCACAGTATTAATTCTTTATTAATTCTATTCTTATTACTTTAATTTTCTAAGTATAGTTGTCAACTGCAATGCCAGCTATCACTTTCAATAAAAAGATTTATATTGTATTGGCTTTATTCGTCTTTACCACCATTTGGATCGTTTCATTTTATTCCGTGAACAAAATGACTATTCAAACTCCACCAATTGTCTATAAACGTAGTATTGAGTATCGTCAAGGCCTATTACAGAGATCTCAAGAGCAAAATAGAATTAATTTCGATACTAAAATTTCCGATTCGAGGAAATATGTCAAAAAGATAGTTAGAAGTTCAGATACACCATCTAAGGAATTAGATTCTACTAAATATGATTCTCCAAATATTTCCGATATTTTATCAGGGGTTACAGGAGAATTAAGTATATATAGATGGTATGATTTCTGTTCAGTCTACACGAACAGACTCAAGAGTATTCCAGGCTTCCCTTTCAATCCAAGTGTTGAGTTAACTCTCAATTCTCTTAACACTAAATTCTCAGCTAAGAACTTTGGTCAAAGAATCTTCGGATATCTAATAGCGCCTGCTACTGGGGTATTCACATTCTCCATATCCTCATCTAGCGGAATCGAGTTTTGGCTATCTTATGACCCTAATCCACTTCATTCTATCCTAATTGCTGCAATCTGTGATTCAGAACTCAAATCAGGCAATTGTCCTTATAGTGCTAGAGAGAAATACTCTAAATCAACTCAATACTCCGACCCAATTAATCTAACCATTGATAGACCTTATTACATAGAGCTAATTCATGTTAATACTGATGGTTCAGGCCAAATAGATGTTAAGTGGAAAATCCCTGGTTCAAGTGTGTATTTGAACATTCCACCAGAAAACTTGATCACGTTTCCCAAGGGATATTCGCCTAGTACCTATCACCCCTCCTTCTCCTATCCTAGTCACGTTATTCAAGCGCTTTCCCCAGACCCTCCCTCAGAGAGAGACTTCCTTTTCAAATACCCAAAACTTAGATTGGATGAGTTTTCATATTCAATTCCAAACTGCAATATTTTTGAGGATGAAATTAGCAATATTTATCTGAAGAAATTGTCTGTTCCATATTTATCTGTCTACCCTAACGATAATACTGAGCTAATGAATGAGGATGACATCAGTTCGGGGAACATACTTCTATCCGAGAAGGAAGGCTTGTCCGTTGTAGCTTCATTTCTAGAGCAAATTAAGCATAGTTTCCCTAAAATAATCCTACATAAGATTGTCAATATTGAGAAGTATGTTCATCAACCTCAAATCGCTAGATATCTAATAGAAATACTAGTATACACACAGAGTAACACGAGTGAGCTATCTCTAATTAGTGAGAGCTTATTCTCTGATTCAATTCCAGCAGAGAGATTCTGTCAACACTATGTGCTGAGAAGAGAAGAATCACCATTCGTGTATCTGATGGTTGGGATAAAGAATTCGAAACATTGGGCGAGATACTTGGTAGAGAATGTAGAGAGGATCTATGAAGATACACAAGATGATAGATTCTCATTAATTATAGTGGATTTTGAAAGTGAAGACATTAACATAGAATTGTTGTTAAGAGAGAGCTCATTGAAGAACTGGATATTGATTAAAGTGGGAAGAGAACTCTCTCTTATTGATGGGATGAACTTAGCACTTAATCAAGTCCCCAATGAGAATGATATCTTCTTTACAGCTGATCTAATCCTAGGCATTCCATCTACCATGGTTGATAGCATCCGTAAACATACTTTCCAAGGATACAGTGCCTACGCGCCTGCTGCAATACGTCACATGTGTGGATACTCATTCATGTATCCGTTTGGTTATTGGGAGGTTATGGAATATAGCTTGATAGGGATGTACAAATCTGATTGGGTACAAATAGGAGGTGTTGATGACTGGGATATTCAGACATCATGGGGTGGAGATGATTGGGACAGTGCTAACAGAGTCTTAAAGAGTGGTATCAATTTGAATAGAATTAAAGAAAGACGTCTTTATCATCATTATCATTCTAAGGACACTAATATGTAATGATTTTCTAATGACACTTGATTGGGGTTTGTATTTGTGTTCTTATCTGGCATTATGGTACTATAATTAATACACGTATTTGATATTATCAGATATTATTTAATGGCTTTCTATCGTGCTCACTGTTGCTGATAGTTTCTGGAAAATTGTTTGTTATACATTTTGTTACATAGCTGTGTTAATGACATATACAGATGAAGTAGTAGATGCATCATATGGTGCTATTCCTCATCAATCTCCTATTCTAGATTCAAAGGTTCAAATCCCTAGAGAGTATTCTGTCATTAATGAGTCAGTAGATTCTAATTCTGTTGAATTAGAAGAGAATAAGAGTTTGTTAGGTAATCTTAAGTTAGAACCTGAATTTAAGCCTCGTAAATCAATTATCAGATTCTACATCTTGTTGTTGTTCTGTGGATTTACTTTCATGCAAGGCTTAATTTGGAATAATTGGGGTCCAATAGCTGATTCTGCTGAGATAGTTTACAAATGGGATAGTGGAGGATCTGTTATAGCTCTGTTAACAAATTTAGGACCCATTGCATTTGTTCCTGGTTTCATTTTATTTCCCATAATTATGAATTTGTTTGGATTACGTTATGGTATTTTACTGGGTATGCTTTTGACCTGTATTGGAGCTGTTATGAGGATATTCACTACATCTTATCCTGCTGCTACCATTATAATGTACATAGCTCACTTCTTAAACGGACTTGCTGGTCCTGCTTCTATGGGAGCTTCTACTACTATTTCTGCTAATTGGTTTCCTTACAATGAGAGAACGTTAGCTACTGGTATTGGGGGAGCTTCTGTCACTCTTGGTGTAGCTATATCATTTATCATAGGCCCCCTCATGGTAAGACAAGTTAATTCCACTAATATTACATCTACAGAGTTATCAGAGGTAACTACAGACATATATCACATGTTATATGTATTAGCAGGAGTTTGTGTAATTCTATTTCTACTCATGCTTGTGTACTATCCATCTAAACCTAAATATCCACCTAGCATAACGGCTGAAGAACAGAGATCTAACTTTATACAAACATTCCGTCAACTATTGACTAATGTCTCTTTCTGGATTATTTTTCTATGTTATGGTATTGCTACAGGAGTTTGCTCAGCTTGGTCTGGGTTTCTGTATCCAAATCTATCAATGCTTAAAAGCATTAAAGTAACTCAGGTGTATGTAGGCTGGTTAGGATTCTATTTAACTCTTGCAGGAGTTACAAGTACTATCGTGACTGGTATGATATCTGATAGATTACCTCGATGGAAGAAGAGTTTCCTTATAACTGCAATGGTTTTAGCAGGAATCACTGCTTTGTTATTCACTTTGTTCTGTAATGAGATGATTAAAGTAGGAAATATGACTTATTTCGTAATCACATTAACTGGAATATTGCTAAAAACATTTGTTAATTCTACTATTGGTATATACTATGAATTGAGTGCTGAATTAGGTTATCCTGTTCCTGAAGTTACCAGTACTACAGTGCTTACTCTTGCTAACAATCTAGCTGGATTTGTATTTCTTTTGCTCGCACAATTCCCACAACTCGGTACCTCATGGATGAATTGGTGTCAAGCTATTGCTTTCTTCATTGTTATACCTCTTCTTCTATTCACGCCAATTCGTTACAATCGTCTGAATAAAGATATTGTTGTCAAGGGAGGTACTGGTTTGAAATAGGATTAGTATCAAATTTATATATATTGATCAGGTCGCGATTTTATATATTTTTATTTTCTTTGAATTTTTATTTATTGTAAATATTCGATTTTAGGATATTAATTAATAATATATTTCTTAATTTAAAATATCAGTTCCTTAGATGTCCATTGAGCGACTCACCTGGCCGTGCTGTTTGGAATACTTTTGAATTTCCTGGTTTGGAGATTACTTTACTGATACAAATTGTATAAATATTGTTTTATTTCTGTTACATAGCTGTGTTAATGACATATACAGATGAAGTAGTAGATGCATCATATGGTGCTATTCCTCATCAATCTCCTATTCTAGATTCAAAGGTTCAAATCCCTAGAGAGTATTCTGTCATTAATGAGTCAGTAGATTCTAATTCTGTTGAATTAGAAGAGAATAAGAGTTTGTTAGGTAATCTTAAGTTAGAACCTGAATTTAAGCCTCGTAAATCAATTATCAGATTCTACATCTTGTTGTTGTTCTGTGGATTTACTTTCATGCAAGGCTTAATTTGGAATAATTGGGGTCCAATAGCTGATTCTGCTGAGATAGTTTACAAATGGGATAGTGGAGGATCTGTTATAGCTCTGTTAACAAATTTAGGACCCATTGCATTTGTTCCTGGTTTCATTTTATTTCCCATAATTATGAATTTGTTTGGATTACGTTATGGTATTTTACTGGGTATGCTTTTGACCTGTATTGGAGCTGTTATGAGGATATTCACTACATCTTATCCTGCTGCTACCATTATAATGTACATAGCTCACTTCTTAAACGGACTTGCTGGTCCTGCTTCTATGGGAGCTTCTACTACTATTTCTGCTAATTGGTTTCCTTACAATGAGAGAACGTTAGCTACTGGTATTGCAGGAGCTGCAAATTATATGGGTGTAGCTATATCATTTATCATAGGCCCCCTCATGGTAAGACAAGTTAATTCCACTAATATTACATCTACAGAGTTATCAGAGGTAACTACAGACATATATCACATGTTATATGTATTAGCAGGAGTTTGTGTAATTCTATTTCTGCTCATTCTTGTGTACTATCCATCTAAACCTAAATATCCACCTAGCATAACGGCTGAAGAACAGAGATCTAACTTTATACAAACATTCCGTCAACTATTGACTAATGTCTCTTTCTGGATTATTTTTCTATGTTATGGTATTGCTACAGGAGTAAATTCTGCATGGTCTGCGTTTCTTTATCCTAATCTTTCCATGAATAAGAATATTGAAGTGACTCAAGTGTATGTAGGCTGGTTGGGGTTTTATTCAACTCTTGCAGGAGCTGTTAGTACAATTTTGGCTGGTTTAGCGTCTGATAGATTGCCTAGATTTAAGAAGGCTTTCCTAGTTATTGGTATGATCCTTGGAGGAATCACTGCTTTATTATTCACTTTGGTCTGTAATGAAATGATTCAAGTAGGAAATCAGACTTATTTCGTAATCACATCTACTGGGATTTTGCTGACAGTATTCATTAATTCTAGTATTGGTATATATTATGAATTGAGTGCTGAGGTAGGTTATCCTGTTCCTGAAGCTACCAGTACTATGGTGCTTACTCTTGCTAACAATATAGCTTCATTTGTATTTCTCTTACTGGCTGAATTCCCACAACTCGGTACCTCATGGATGAATTGGTGTCAAGCTATTGCTTTCTTCATTGTTATACCTCTTCTTCTATTCACGCCAATTCGTTACAATCGTCTTAACAAAGATGTAAATATTAAGCAGGCGAAACTTTCTATTCAATAATTTAGGTAATATACATAGGGAATTCTATTAAATTCTGTGAATATACTTACTCTACAAGCTTGTTAAATTCTTTGTACAATTTGTATTACATCATTTTTATTTACTTTAATTATTGAATTATTTCTCTTTGTAAATATAAATTGTGTAATGTACTTTTGAATTTGAGGTTATTATCCTTGTATACTGTTTTGATTGTAATTATTTATTTTTTGCTATATTTATTGTCAATTAACGAAACACAAGTTTATTTATTTCATTATGTACAATACACTGACACTCTAAATGTAAAACTTATAAATATCTTACAAATAACAAAAACACTTACAATACATTACCAATGAGGACACATGTCCTTCGACGTAATACGGAAGTTATAATTAAGCAACGGATTCCTTCCTAAGTACTCGACCTTAGCAATTGAAACATCTTCATCGCAGCGTAAAACTAATGTTGCCTTTCTCTCCGTGTTTAGTATAGAGGTACCTCCGTAATATACCACTGCTGTAGTGAATGGTTCCTTTTGCGTCACTACAAACCTCATTTTGGATTGCAAACCTGTGAATTTATTCAATTAATAATTAAACTTCAATAGAACCTCGTTAATTTAAACACAAACGGACGGTCCAAATGTTCGCTCTATCTGGAGATCGTATTCGCCGAAGTAAAAGCAATTGAATGACCATTGTAAGGACCTGATTTTGTGTAACTATTTGTTCGTCTTATCCGGAATTGGTATTAACGAGGTTCTAAGAATACCATATAGTTATGTTGTAACAATTCTTACCTAATGTAAGTCTCTCTAAGTCTGAAGCTTTCATACAAGCTGCTGGACCACCAGTTATATCATCACAGTACTTATATGCTGTGCTGTTTGCTTTGATTGGACACGGTAGTAAGGAGTAGAATGCTTCGTTATCCTCAAATTCAATCCATTCCTTCTTAAGACTATTAAGCAACCCATGCACCGATACGAATCCCTTGTTATAATCCGCTTGGCATGTACACGAGTCTATTCGCTGACACCCTAAATCTATCAGACCAGGACAAACCCTGTTAGAAGTTAACCTGAATTTGTAATGAATGATAGGACGCTCTTCAACAAATTCAAAAACTGTTTCAGTTACATTTGGATTGCATACAAGTTCAATTTCGCTGGTTCTGTTACCCTTTTCGTCAGGAGTGCCCTGCGTATAATTAAATACGGTTACAAGTCCACTATGGCTTTCTACCCTCATAGTTTCTACTTTTCCCAAATTAAAAGTTTCTTTTGAACTGAAAAGATACTGACAAAGAGCTGGGCCATCCTGTATGGTACACTTATCATTCCAATCTTGTTTGATTTCACACGGGTAGAAACGGAATTTATATTTAGGGTCATTATCCGCTTCTAGATACCCCTGCTCCCCCGCTAGGCCCGCTAAGTCAACTTCACCATTTTTCGCAGTACTACAAGCGCAATCTGAAATCTTTATACATTCATCAGCACAAATAGTTAAAGTTAATAGCACTGAAAGTACCAGTGTTATGAAATATGAATAGTACTTGTTCATCTCAATTAATTGTGTGTATCTGTTTCTGCTGGAAATTTATACCTACGTTTTGGGAAATACAAGACAGTGGTTATAGCATTACATATTTTTACTTGTAGACTCTCCTACAACAACATGATCGATCTTATGATCATACCATGCTAAACTGGACGAGTTATTATTAGCTCAATTACATCACAAGTTACAAAGTTCATTATACTTAGAGCTATGTAAGTTATGAGAATTTCTCCCGTCCTTAAGCTATTACTTATCTGTGTAATTTCATCTTCCGTTTACATCTACTTTTATACTACTATTACTTGGTAGAATTTGCAGAGTAGCTAAATTTAGAAAATACGCGTAAACAAATATCTATTCTAGATCATTAATATTTTGTAACTTAATATACGTGATTACATCCCACGGGGTAATATCTGCCTTCTCGAGCTCTAACGTCACCCTCCCAATTAGAAATACGTAGATAATACACCATTGATACTCCGTCAAGTATGAAGCATAATAGTTTGATTGTAATTATTTATTTTTTGCTATATTTATTGTCAATTAACGAAACACAAGTTTATTTATTTCATTATGTACAATACACTGACACTCTGAATGTAAAACTTATAAATATCTTACAAATAACAAAAACACTTACAATACATTACCAATGAGGACACATGTCCTTCGACGTAATACGGAAGTTATAATTAAGCAACGGATTCCTTCCTAAGTACTCGACCTTAGCAATTGAAACATCTTCATCGCAGCGTAAAACTAATGTTGCCTTTCTCTCCGTGTTTAGTATAGAGGTACCTCCGTAATATACCACTGCTGTAGTGAATGGTTCCTTTTGCGTCACTACAAACCTCATTTTGGATTGCAAACCTGTGAATTTATTCAATTAATAATTAAACTTCAATAGAACCTCGTTAATTTAAACACAAACGGACGGTCCAAATGTTCGCTCTATCTGGAGATCGTATTCGCCGAAGTAAAAGCAATTGAATGACCATTGTAAGGACCTGATTTTGTGTAACTATTTGTTCGTCTTATCCGGAATTGGTATTAACGAGGTTCTAAGAATACCATATAGTTATGTTGTAACAATTCTTACCTAATGTAAGTCTCTCTAAGTCTGAAGCTTTCATACAAGCTGCTGGACCACCAGTTATATCATCACAGTACTTATATGCTGTGCTGTTTGCTTTGATTGGACACGGTAGTAAGGAGTAGAATGCTTCGTTATCCTCAAATTCAATCCATTCCTTCTTAAGACTATTAAGCAACCCATGCACCGATACGAATCCCTTGTTATAATCCGCTTGGCATGTACACGAGTCTATTCGCTGACACCCTAAATCTATCAGACCAGGACAAACCCTGTTAGAAGTTAACCTGAATTTGTAATGAATGATAGGACGCTCTTCAACAAATTCAAAAACTGTTTCAGTTACATTTGGATTGCATACAAGTTCAATTTCGCTGGTTCTGTTACCCTTTTCGTCAGGAGTGCCCTGCGTATAATTAAATACGGTTACAAGTCCACTATGGCTTTCTACCCTCATAGTTTCTACTTTTCCCAAATTAAAAGTTTCTCCTATACTGTAAAGATACTGACAAAGAGCTGGGCCATCCTGTATGGTACACCTATTATTCCAATCTTGTTTGATTTCACACGGGTAGAAACGGAATTTATATTTAGGGTCATTATCCGCTTCTAGATACCCCTGCTCCCCCGCTAGGCCCGCTAAGTCAATTTCACCATTTTTCGCAGTACTACAAGCGCAATCTGAAATCTTTATACATTCATCAGCACAAATAGTTAAAGTTAATAGCACTGAAAGTACCAGTGTTATAAAATATGAATAGTACTTGTTCATCTCAATTAATTGTGTGTATCTGTTTCTGCTGGAAATTTATACCTACGTTTTGGGAAATACAAGACAGTGGTTATAGCATTACATATTTTTACTTGTAGACTCTCCTACAACAACATGATCGATCTTATGATCATACCATGCTAAACTGGACGAGTTATTATTAGCTCAATTACATCACAAGTTACAAAGTTCATTATACTTAGAGCTATGTAAGTTATGAGAAATTCTCCCGTGCTTAAGCTATTACTTATCTGTGTAATTTCATCTTCCGTTTACATCTACTTTTATACTACTATTACTTGGTAGAATTTGCAAAGTAGCTAAATTTAGAAAATACGCGTAAACAAATATCTATTCTAGATCATTAATATTTTGTAACTTATTATACGTGATTACATCCCACGGGGTAATATCTGCCTTCTCGAGCTCTAACGTCACCCTCCCAATTAGAAATACGTAGATAATACACCATTGATACTCCGTCAAGTATGAAGCATAATAGTTGTAAAAATTGTTAATATTTATCTCTCAACAAAGCTTCAAACATTCCTATTTATATTTACAAAATCTACTTTGTATTATCATATACCAAAATACATATTTCTTTTACGATATGATACACTTCATACAATGTTAATTATTTTATAAAAGAATACCTCATTCAAATGAGTGCACTGGAATCTTCGAATGAGATATTTGCAGAAGGAGATCAACTGTCAAACTCTAATTTCCAGAATGAATCTAGTTCATTAGTGACTACTGATACTTCAAGCCACAGCTCTCTAGGTGCTTCCATATCCACATGTGATGACGTCACATCAACTACACGTAAACTTTCTATACGATCAGAAGAACTTTCCAGCTCAACTGATAATATAAAATTAGCTAGCAAATCTAAGCCAAAACGTTCTATTTCTCTCTTCACAAACAGTGACACTCAAGGACAGCTGATATTACATCAGCGTCCTAAGGGTACCCCTGAGCGCTCTCAGAAGGAGCAGAAGAAGAGATTACGAGAGTACGAGAAGATGGTAGAGGGCTCGAGGAAGAGAGATTTGGAAAGGACTGTATCTATGAGAGAGAAACAAGATCATAGAGAACAGGAGCAAGAGGATCTACAGAAACTCTGGCTTGAACAAATTCTCCCTCAGTGGTCTGATAAGTTTATTCACAGCAAGCGAGTACAAGAAGCTTGGTGGAGAGGTCTACCCCCTAAGGTACGTGCTGAAGTCTGGAAACTGTGTGTACCTAACGAACTTAACGTTACTGAAGATCTGTACGGTATTTTCCTAGACCACGCAAAGAAGAAGCTTCAAATACATGACAGCGTTTTTTCACAGAAAGTTGAGAGTGAAACTGATGTACCTCTTCATCTCTTGCAAACTCTAAAAGGTAGAGAAGATACGTTAGAATCTATACGCTTTGATATAGCACGTACTTTCCCTACATTAGCTATATTTAATGAAGGTGGCCCTTTCTACGAACCGTTACATAATCTACTTGGAGCATACACGTGTTTCCGTCCTGACATAGGCTATGTACAGGGAATGTCTTACCTAGCTGCTTTGCTTATTCTAAACCTTGATGAGTATGATGCGTTTGTGTGTCTAGCTAATCTCCTGAATAAACCGATTCTACAGACATTCTATAGAGTAGATGACAGACGTATGAATTTGTTCTTTCTAGGATTTGATAAACTCTTACATTCTTTCTTCCCTAAGATAGCCGAGAAATTAAACTACGTTGGGATTACATCAAATTTCTACATGCTTGATTGGGTATTCACTCTGTTCAGTAAACCATTTGATATCGAAGTTGTATGTAGATTATGGGATGTGTTCTTCAGAGACGGAGAGCTGTTCATCTACAGGACTGCACTAGGGATTCTACGCATGGTACAAAATGAAATATTCACTTTGAATGAATTTGTCGATTTAGCACAATTATTCTCCAAAATGACTGGTAAGTATAATAATCACGAATTTTTGTTTGAAAATATTTCAAAGATTAATATCACAATGAAGCAAGTTGATCAAGCAATGAGATCAGCTGAGTTGGAGTTGGGAAAAACCGTTTTTTAGCGCTATTTGACCTTTTTAAGGTAATCTCTTTCTAACGGCTTTATTGTGTTTGCTATGCTTACGCATTTTGTATATATTAATGCATTTTACTGTGTATTATTTACGTTCTTATATAAGTTTGAAGATTCTCTAATATTCAGATTATTAATTGCTAAAAACTAATGTGTAACATGCTCAGAGAGCAATAAATGTCTCTAGAATTGGTTTGTCAGTTCAATTGGTTAATATGCTAATATTTTATACATACTTACATACCGTGGTTAGCTTGTAACAGCTGTATGCGCTCGTTACTACAGTATACCAGATTAATAAGATATTCGTTACTTCCCACTCACTCTTATCGATACTATTCCGCTTCAATCATGGAATCTTTAAAATTTAATAACAGAGCCTTACAACAACTGCCCATAGATAGAGATGAACAGAACTATGTCCGTACAGTTACTGGAGCATGTTTCTCCCGATTACAACCAACCCCAGTTGAGAACCCTACTCTAGTAGCACATTCCAAATCTGCTCTATCTTTGCTAGACATTGACCCGGATAAGGAGTCAATTGATAGTTTTGTAGAATATTTTTCTGGGAATAAGGTATTACCAGGTAGCGAGCCTGCAGCACATTGTTATTGTGGTCATCAATTTGGATACTTCTCTGGTCAGCTGGGAGATGGGGCTGCTATTTACCTGGGAGAGGTGATAAATGGGAAGGGAGAACGATGGGAGCTCCAGCTGAAAGGTGCGGGTAAAACACCTTATTCCAGAACAGCTGATGGGAGGAAAGTTCTCCGTTCTAGTATACGTGAATTTCTTTGTAGTGAAGCAATGTATAATTTAGGTGTTCCTACGACAAGAGCTGGCAGCTGTATTACATCTGACTCTAGAGTAGTAAGAGATATATTTTATAGCGGAAATCCTATTGAAGAGAGATGTACTATAGTATCTAGAATAGCTCCTACTTTCATTCGATTTGGTTCATTCGAAATTTTCAAGACACGAGATCAGCAGACAGCTAGACAGGGCCCCAGTCTAGGTCGTCAGGATATTAAGCAGCAGCTGGTAGAGTATTGTATATCCACTTTCTTTCCAGAAATATATGCAAAGGAGATTCCTCTTTTGGAGAAGACACGAGAATTCTACCGAGAAGTAGTTCGCTCAACCGCAGTACTAGTTTCACATTGGCAGACGGTAGGATTCTGTCATGGAGTTCTCAACACTGACAATATGAGCATCATGGGATTAACCATTGACTACGGACCTTTCGGCTTCATGGACCATTATGATCCCGATTTCATCTGTAACGGATCAGATGATGGAGGGAGATACAAGTTCTCTAGTCAGCCAGAGATCTGTGGGTGGAACTTAAGAAAATTGGCTGAGGCCTTGGATCCAGTTCTCCCTCTCTCAGAAGGTCAGCTGGTCATAAAGGAGGAGTATATGCGTGTTTATGAGAGGGAATACATAACTAAAATGAGAAGTAAGTTAGGATTACTACAAGAAATGGAAGGAGATCTGGAGCTAGTAAACACTCTGTTAGACACAATGCATAGAACATTTGCAGATTTTACGAATACATTCCGTAATCTTAACTTAATGTTGGTACCAGGAGTTGAAGGTTTCGAGGCGTCAAAAATAGCGTGCCTCAACAAAATCCTATCCCAATGCTCTACAATTGATGAATTGAAAAAGGTGAGTACGCCTAAAATGGACCCCAGACAGATGGAGTTAATCCTGCAACTAATGCAACAATCTCCTCAGTTTGCTGATGAGCGAATGATCAGTAAAGTTAAGAGCGAGCTAGACAAGATTAATTCTCATAAAGATCTAGGAAAAATGAATCAAGAGCAGAAACAAGAGGAAGATTCCGCTCTCTGGTGTGCCTGGCTTGATAAATATTCCGAAAGACTCAGGATGGAAACTGGTAGTGATTCGACAAGTATTAACACAGCAAGAATAAGTGTTATGAACCGCAATAACCCTATTATGGTCCTCAGAAACTATGTAGCACAGGCTGCAATAGAAGCGGCTGAGAAGGGAGATTATACAGAAGTTAACAAGGTTCTGGAGCTATTACAACAACCTTATAGCCAACCAGCTGATACTGTTGTAACACCCGAAGCAGCTACTCCTCATATATCTAATAACTACTCTGAGAGACCTCCTATTAATGCTTTAGGAATATGTGTTACATGATCCTCGTAGATCGTAGATATCTAACGTTATTTATTCCCCAATACTGATCCTGTGTATGATGGATTTGTCTGAAACTCAAAGGGACTTATCTTGACCTAACAGCTCTCCACATGCTTCCTTCGAATTATTTGACAGTAGAATATATCATATTATATTATTTAGCCAAATATAATTTGTTAGTATTTTTCTAACTATCAACGGAGGCGCTGCATTCCTCGACAAATTTGTATGTAATTCCCCGGCCATTTAAAGGTATGCGATTTCTCGACAAAGGATAACGTTAATTAATGTAAATACAATCCCATAGCAACCTCATGAAGTCACTAAATAGGTTGCAGGTTACGTAAGACCAATTTGTTATTTATGTTTATGTGCGGAATAAATAATTAAATATATCATACAGCTTCTCAGTCAAAAATCTTAATATACATGTATGACTATTAACACAAATTACGAGACCGGAAAAATAATCTATAAAATATTAGAAACATTGCAAGCAATGCTTTTCCTTCAAACACAATACTATTATACGGTAATCTTGCGTTAAAACAACCCCTCTAGGTGTAATAATAGTTCCGACACTATCTTCTAGGGTGTCTCCATAACTCTTCAATAATTCTCCTTTCGGGTTGTAGATTCTCATTAATCCGCATTTTGACGCAGTAATTATAATGTTATTGCTAAGATCTAAGTTAAAGAACCAAACTTCACTTGTAAAATCATCTGTACTAAAAGTGCTCAATAACGCACCAGTATAAGAAAATTTTTGTAACCAATTTTTACTAGATTTGAAGAGAAGATATAAACCGTTTTCTCGAGCCTTTACATACTGTATACCAGATTTTTCTGTCGCATCAATGCTCAGTGTTTGAGTCCCTACGAAAGATTCGTTCATAACATGCACTATACACTTTCCATAGTCTCCTCCATATAGCTTATCTTCCCAGGAATCAATTCCACCGATGAAAAAGTTTAATTTCTTTTTATCTAAGAGACTTCCATTTTCACAATTGAATTTGAGAATAACGTCAGTTTCAACTATGACGTATAGGTACTTTCCCTGAAGAGCTAGTTTACGAGGTCCTTTTAATACACTACTGTCTTTAAACTTCATTTTATATTGACCGTATTTATCATAAACATAAATTTCACAATTCTGATAATCAACTGCATATATCATTCCAGTAATAGAATCTATCGCTAGATCACAAGGAAAGCTGAATGTATTTTCTTCCTTCCCTTTCCTGCCATTCGTCCAGATTGGATAATTTCGGAACCTATAAGGATTATATGAGATACCCAATCTTGGATTATATTTGCTATCCCAATTTATTTCAATATTTGGTATCTTTATGAATATTATTTGTTCCAATTCGCTGATTAAATATCCAATTTGAGACTGTACCGGAGTAAATTTCGTCCTCTGTTGTAATAAACCTGATAAATCATGGAATAGCCATTCAACTACATCTCTCATCTCAATTATTTCATTGATTTTCCTCTCTAGGTCGTTATCAATACATTCAAGTTGTACTAGAATTTCCATATATGTTTCTAATACCTTAGTTGTGAGATTTTTAAACTCTGAAACTGCACCAAACAGGCTAAGTTTGTTATCACCATTTCTGAGCTTAAAATTCTTTAACTCTGATTGATATTCTCCTGAGCTAGCAAGATGAAATGTTGTACTCATTTATTTATTCTACTAATATATTCTCATTACATATAACCTTATATTATATACCAACTAAACTATCCAATTTCTTCATTAGTTGAACGTTCATCTACAGAATACTATCATATTTCCCTTGTATACATTGTCAGGACTTGTCTATCATTTACAAACATCGTCTTAATGTGTGTTCGGTAGCTTTGTATATGTATGGATCTACAATACTATCAAATTATTTATGGTGAAATAATTGGATGCATTTATTCTAAGTTAACCTTGAACATGAGAATGGTCAAATGTCTAGAATCTATGAGGAGAGATAACTTGTATCATTATTTCAAACAATTGAGCTGGGTAATTACAACCTAAATAAGTTAAAGTGTAGTATTACACATTATTTCATGAAAATTCATTCTTGAATACCAGTCTGAGCTGTCATTATTTGATAATGATATTTACTATTACAGAACAAAGAACTCCACACAATCGATCCATTGCTATTTGACTGCTTTCACTCATTGCAAGTGTGATTCATCGGTGAGGAGATATGTTATGTATGAATTCAAAACAATTATTTAGCATTTAACTGAAACTATCAGTGACTGGAGAGATGATGCAACCTCCACTTTAACTATATTTCTATACACTATAAATAGTTGCCATTACGAGATCAATTAATTGTTCTATAGTTCCGCGGTTACTTCCATATCAAATTTCCTTTATATTTATGATGCTAGGCAAAGAGGATAACTGGTGTTACATAAACTCACTTCTCACAAAGAATGGCTGTATAAGGATGCCATTCCAACATCTTTAGTTGCAAGGCGGGTGAACATTGCTCTAGTATAAAACATTGTAGTAGGATCATAGCTTTGTTTGTTTGTTTTACTGCTTTTCTTTCGACATAATATTTTGTATTTGGATAATTCTAAATGTGTGAATTTCCCATTCTTCTACCAACTGCATTGCAAGATATGATTCAAGATTTCATAACTTCAGCGCTATGTGAACGGCCTGATAATTACATAGATTATGCAGTTGAGTATCATAAGAAGTTGAAGGAAGGGGCTAATAGGAATGAATGTACACGGAAGAGGAGAATGAGTCCTACAGTTGGTACTCCCAGGGAGCATGTATGTAGCAGTATCGCAAGTAAACAACAAACAGTTCCTGAACAGAGTTATATCTCTCAGAATAGTGATTTTATAAGTAGTTCTCCTCAGCCTCATCACTTCACAACTCCATCTCCACCTTACGGTATTTATCAGCTGACTTCTGTGAGTGATGAGGCGTCTGTTCCTCCAGGAACACTCCTGTACCGCACCTGTGAGACACCTCTCTACCAGTCCTCTAACCGAGCAATCGTGTTCGTAACAGACCCTGCTATTTCTCACGAGGTTAGCTCACTTGTTACAACACCATCAATACCGGAGAAATCCGAGTCTAATAATTCACTCCATCTTCCGTGTAGCACTCCTGGTACCCCACCTCATCATAAACTTGTCCTCAATTCTCTTCCCCCTGCCTCAGCTCGCCCTTTCACTACAAAAACTTACAACGGACATCCCCAATTATCTCAGCACTTCAATCACGCTTGTTCCACTAACCTCGAGGAAGGATTAGTATGTAAATGCTGTGGTATCATATTCAGAGATGCACTTGAGTACCATACCCATTATTCTCAACATATCGTACACATTGCTGTGGATAAGACACAGTCTCCCACACCTCAACCTATCATCACAAACAATATTATTCCTCAACCTATCATCACAAAGAATATTATTTCTCAACCTAATGGGAGAGTCACACTGTTCAAATGTCTTGAATGCGATATCATGTTCAAACACTTCTCTTCTCTACGTCTCCATTACTATACACATGTGCAGGCCTCTCAGTAGGAACCAAAATCACTTTTCGAAAAATATGTAGAAGAAAGATTAGAGTTAGTTGAAGGCCTCAAATCCGAATCATACATTCTGAAGTTGATCTGAAAATATGATTTAGCTAAACTGGAGAATGATGCAATAGCTTAGCTTGGTATTTTTGAATTGATTATATCGAATATTTCGGATATTATTAATTGTTTCGTTGTCTTATTAATTGGTATCTGAACAAGCAAAATAAGCTTGCTTGGTCGCTTCTCAACTCGATACCGGGATGTACCTGCTTCGCGGAGGAATCAGAAAATTAGAACTCTGATCAGAAGTATCGAAATTAGATATGGAGATTGGAAAGGAATATCCCTATCCCTTACTTATTGCAATAGTGTCTCAAGATATTTCGGAGTTGTTGAATTTCTATGGATTAGCTGAAACCAGCCCCTATATGTAGCGTTTTCTGATCAAAATTCAACTCAAAGTATAATTTGGATTAGGGATATCGAAACCTTTATTAATTATTCCTTTTTCTGATAAAATTCTACGACGATTTCTGAACTAAATTTTAGTTTTCTGATCAAAGTATAAAATACTGCTGTTGTTGTCTACTTACTAGTTGTGGCATATTGTATTGTCCACCGTTATCTTATTTTTATGCAGCCACACATGAAATATATAATATTGAAAGAAAAATACATATAGAGATGAGTTATATTTCGTCGTTACTGTTTAAACTGTCATGTACGGCATCAAATCAAATTTGACTTTCCGTGTATTATATTTGCCATGAATCAAGAAATTTTGATTACGTATATGATAATTTTAAATAATGAGCTGATGCTAGTGAAATGCCGCCCGCCGACACATGTAGAGTTGTCTTTAAGTTTGTTATCGCCCTAATGATGATGGAAAAATCCTATCATTAGAAATATCATTGAGATTACTCATGTGATTCGAAATTTCCGACATTACTTTACAACGATATATGGGTCTTATAGTTAGGGGGATTTTCAACTACGCCTGTGATTATGCAACTTATTGTGGTCACATGATTTTGTTAAAGATCAGGAACAATTTGATCCCAACGTGAACATTCGTGGTCAAAGATAGCATAACAATATCGATAAGTTAATAGACAAGTTTCAATATTCACCTCTAACCATTATTCGCGCTTTGCTCAAAGCTGCCTGTGTTCATTCATACTTGACAGATACCATGTAAAATGACACTTCATCTTTCGTTTAATTACCTTAGATGATGAACGAGGGCTCCCAATAACTATAATTGTAGGAATAGCTCGTGAGATGTTGAGAAACATTCTCCTAATTACTTCAATAGATTATACAAATACACACTTTGACACTGACAGCATATAAATATTTAATTTTTTTATCATGTTCATCTTAGTAATATCATGCTAACTATGTGACAGTAATTCTCAGACATTATTACTTAATTGTTAATAAATGAAATTTGGGCAGCAATCACTCTAGTTATTGATTGCGACATGACATATTTGATATGATTTATAAATAGTTTGTTTACTTTCTAGAACATGTAAGTGATTGCGTGTTGATGCTTTGGTTGTTTTGACGTAATTCACGAAATACTAGTGCAATTTCGCCTACAACACTTTTTAGTAAAAATTTCTCTTTTCTTAAATGGCTTTAGATTTTCTAATTTTAGCAATATGGAATGAACTACATTATTTCAATAAATCAAAGTATCAGGATTGATTCCACATTCCAGGTAACACAATGTTGCAGCTTTCTTTCCTTGAATATACAGAAATTCAGAATCGTCTGGCATTAACCTAAAGCGGGATTCTTCTATGCCAGTCAGATTGATTCCTAAATGAAAAACAGCAAATGGAGAAAGAAAAGAATTCATTAATTGTCAGTAGAAGCTTTTCTCCATTACTTTCCACTTTCGAAACGACACGCGCGCGACCACCCAAGTCAGCGTGTCAAAATATAACCAACTATTGCATTTTCATAACTTCTCATTAGCACTTGTGAGAGCGTATTTGCGGGTGAATCCTTACTTTTTAGTATACCAGCATATTTTGATGGTACAAACATACATTCTCATGACAACAGAATCAATTATAATTACACAATTCTACCATTTTACTTCAAAGGCACTAGCACAAGCTTCTGCAGCTTATTTGAGACACTAACAGTTTCGATTACGCCATTCCTCCTAACCTCAGCTACTCTCATATTGCCGCCATTTATGCATACAATCCATAAACTGGGCATATATAGGAGTCTTTCTAATACTGTGTTCATATTCTCCACCTAGTACATATTTCATGTTGCAGTAGACCAAGTTGATTCTTGTGAAGTCTGATTTATAAATGGCCACCAAGAAATTTGTGATGGAAATTCCGCTAATATTACACGATATGGTGCAGGAGTTCGTGGTATCTGCATTGAAAGCACGGCCCTCCAACTATGTGGACTTTGCAGTTGAATATTACATGCACTTACAATCAAAGGAGGACAGGGTCTTGTATGAAACCGTGAGGGTGAATTCTATATTCAGATCTTCAGAAGACTCAGATGAAATATGTGGAGATGGAGAAGTAGTTTCTGATACAGGTGAGTCTCAATTCTGTGAATTTACGAATCTGCTGGATTTTACTACATGCAATATTATTTAAGGCAAATGCTTTCTGCACAAGTTGTAATTCCACTTTTATTCACATTTTATCATTCACAACGTACATATACGTATTATTTACGTAACAAACAAATATACAGAAGTTACTGTATTCAATAAGTTTGGCAAATTGAAATGAAAATTTAATATTTTCCCGGATATAAATTGCTAATAATGTTGTAATTCTATTTTACAAACTTTATGAATACTAGGCGTATATTATTCTTATAAAGTTTTTGTTCGATACTTTACTTGCATAATAACTGCAATTCTGAAAATATTGCTCACAATTATTCTGTTCAGGTTTAGCTACAGAAAATAACAAAATTTCTTTTCTAGCAAACGTATATCAAGTGAGTATACACCCAGAAGCATTTCATAGTCCCCCAAACAAATATTTTCCATCAGATGATGAAGATTCTCATTTGACTGACCTTCCTTGTAGCAACCGAGCCGTTCCCACAAAGACAAATAGCCCTACTATCCTAAACTCGAATAATATTGTGAAATCAGACAATAACTCACATGTAATCAACTCTTCTCATACTCTACCTACCAGTCCACCATTTACCTTCTTAGGTCAAGACAGTTTATTAAATGTAACATCTAGTACAAACAGTTCGAATATACTACCAATGAGTTCTCCAGTTCTCAACACTTCTATTCCTAATCTTCCAATCAACTTCACGTTACAGAGTTCAATAGCTCTCACTACAAATAGTCAGCATAGTACACCCAATAACACACCTACTACTACACTCAATTCCCCTATGAGTGTGCATGTAGTTGGAGAAGGGAACTCTCCACACAGTTCTCCCTTCACTCCTCCACTCAAGAATAATTTCTCTAACCTATCCCTGACTAGTGAGTACATGCATCCACATACACCTAATAAAAACCATTTCCAGTGTAAATCATGTCGAGGTGTATTCAAGCCTCACCCTCGCCCTAATACTCAGGCCTTCCTGAGTCTCCCTAACTCTCTAATAGATCCCTCGTCTAATTCAGTACAAAGTCTACCAGATAGACCTCAAGTATACTCCATTCTCCCTACTTCTCACATCCAACAGACAGATGCCTCCAACTCAGCAAGCTCTCCTCCCACTTACTTCGCTACAGCAAGCCAACCTACACTCAACAGCAAGAACACTACCACCGATCTGTCAGAACGTAAATTCCATTGCTCCATCTGTGAGAGGTCTTACAAGTCTAATACTGGACTCAAACGTCACTTAATAGTGCATAGCGGTGAGCGGCCCTTCCAATGCCACTACTGTTTCAAATCTTTCTACCGGAAGTACGTGCTCACTACTCACATATCCAGGGTGCATAATAAGATCATTCCATCCTCTCAGTCATAGTACTAGCACTTGAAGAATTTATATCGAGATTTGTAGCGGGACATTAGTATACTTGCTCTCTTAAAGCGCTGCTTTCAATTCTAATTTGATTTATTTCTATTGGCTGTAAGGCCCAACTTATTAGTCAAATCATTCAACGCAGAATTTATCATCTAAATATTTTATGCAATTTTTATTGCTTTTTTTCTTCAATTCTCATTTCTCGCTGTAGTTTATCTTACGTTTTTCAACTAATCTTAATCATTAAACTAATATTCTTTTTACCTGAATAACCGCATGGGCGCATATTCTTTCCATTTTTTCGTATAATTTTTTACAATTTGAAAAGACAAATAATTTTTGGAAACTAATCCTAATTTGTTGCAGTCAATTGATGCGTATTCCTCTCGATTATTCATGGAAATACGGTACTATACTATTTCTACATATTTGGATATTTTATTTCAAAAATCAGGGAATATAGATAATTGACTAATCTACATTGAAACAAAATGTGGTCCGAAACATTATTTGTTTATTTCTGTGTAGAATAAATTTTTAATGGCCTGATGATAAGATCTAATAAATAATTATTCCTGAAATACATATAAATATGTACCAGTGTGGAGCCATAAATCTAACAAGATAAAGAGCCATTTGGCAGTAAGCAAATTCACTTATGTTATCTTGGAGTGGTGGAAGGTTGCTATTCATTCTACTTGTATTCTAGAGACGAAGTGACTAGCAGTAAGGTTCAATACGCAAATATAATATTATTATATCACATAACTATACGTATTACAATTTTAACACGGATACGTGGCTATTATTATTCCTGAACTTCTATCAGTCCAAAACGAAATAATAGTTTTCTACTAATTTGTTTAGGAATGTTGCTCCAATTGTGCCATACTCTCTTAAGCGACACACGTGGATAGCTGCTACTAGAGCCATAGTGTCCTACCATTAGCTCAGCATAAACTAAAAATGGGAATTGTTAGAATGATATAGCTTTATTTAATTTATTGGAGGAGAAGATATTTTAATTTGGTAGCCCTTGGGATAATCGCACACAAAAATTAGGTAACACCACTTTCTATGACGATACTAAGCAATGTTTAAGAAGGTTTTGTAAATAATCCGAAGCAAGTAGTGGCTCGAAATACGTATTTTTCCCCGACAAAACCCATTATTCAAATAATTATTGCTAAGCTAGAATTTCTTTTGTTCTTGAAAATAAGAACCAGTCTCTCGTTAGAGTTATTCATGTCTCGATCTCGTAATTCTGATTTTTTCCAAAACCTTATTGATAAACCGATCAAACTTGATAAATGGGATACGACAGGTGTGAAACATGGACTTGATGACGTAATAAAGAAGATATTCAATAAGGGTTTAAACTTCCAGGAAAGGAATCAGCTGACTGATGCTAAGATAATAATGTCAGCAATGGCAGTGCTGTTAGCTGTGGTAGCTTTTACATACGATTATTTCACAGGTTATCCTAAATCATTTACAGTTCTTATAATTTGTGTTGTTGGTTATGCACTACTGATGCTTGCCCTCTCTATCTTCTCATTATTATTTGAGAAGAGTTATGTGTACTCTGGTACTGAGCGAGATCAAGCTGGATTCATTACTAACTCCACTGTAAAGATTGCTACAGTACTCAAGAGGTTTGATCATAATTACACTGTTACTATTACCTATCAGAACGCTATGACGAAATTTGTAAAATGTGAATCTAAATCTTGTTCTATTGCTGAATTGTTTGATTCTAAAGGCAATCTGGGAATTGATATATTTGGTATGTTTATCTTCAAGCTATACACAAATGTTAAGAGTTGATTATCTTTTATATAATCTAAAAGAGCTCTTTATGATTATTTGATAAATATTGTTGTTGTATAGCATAGTTTAGTTTGGTAATTTATTATTAGGTAATATCCTTGTAGTCATTTGGAAGTGGAAATTATTCTAAATCTTGGGTTATTCGTAAAATATGATGAGTCATAAGTGTGAGAATAATGGGGAATAAAATTATACTAATTTAAACAATTTCGAAATCCAAATTTTATATGGCGATATCATTTACTTAATTCCCTTTGAAAGATGATCGATTGTCATACTTTTATGCTGTACTTCAAAGCCTTAGACTCTAACAGGTTACATCAAAAGTTTATGGATATTCCACCAGATAAGAAAGTAACTGCTACTACTACAGATACAGATAGTCTCCCTAACTTTGCAGAAATATCAAATGAAGAGTTGAAACAGAGATTAGTAAACCGTGGAGTAAATATAGAAATCCCAATCAATGATTTTACTCGTTCAATTATGATAAACAAACTTATAAAGACGTATGAACTTGATTCTCTTACAATTTCCAAAGACACTGAACAACCAAAAGTTGACAAACAATTTCCTACAAAGTCAATACTCTACGGCATAAACTTATCTGCAGTTGAAGATATTGAGCCTCCTTTATCTGAACAGTACTTCTGTGAATCAAAGTCAGAACTAACGTCTATACACAGTCGTTACAAAGATGTACGATTCAAGGTTTGTAAAAATAAGGAGGAAGCTCTTGAATTTAGTCTACAGCGTTTCTCCAGCTCATCAAGCAAGCCCGCTCCAGACGCAGATCCATCTGATTACAAGACACCTAAACAGCAAGATCTTAATCAAATCAAACTAGCTATAGAGAGAACAGATTCAGATAGGTTAGAACAGCTGATCGCTTCTAATCCCAAACTCTTAGTAACCTCTAGTGATGTCCCTACTATTCTACAGATAAGGTGTCATTATAATGCTTTGCATATAGCAGCACTCAGTGATAATGCTATTGCTGCTAAAATAATTCTAAAGCATTTGAACAATGAACAATTATGGGAGCTACTCTATCCCAAAGATCAGCTGTCTATACGTAGCTCCAGACGTACAAACTGTCTGTCCAGCTATGTCAATACAGGTGATGCTCTATTGGGAGAAACTCCATTACATTTTGCTTGTAAGTTCGGATCGGTTAGAGTTACAGCTGCTCTCATAACACAATCATTTATTGAAATAGCAAAACCTAACAAAGAAGGGCAGATACCCTTTGAAGTTATTTGTAGCCGTAAATATCCTGAACGTAAACGACAGATACAAAATCTATTTTCAGAGAACTACTTTGTTCCTGTCTACAGATCTCCAGATAATGCCACTCCACCAATTCTAGGAAAACCAGTACACAGACACTCTGATAAAATGGTTTCCATGGATACTGAAGAGAGAGATGGAACTCCTATCAAGGAGCAGCTCCTGTGTCGAGCATGGGCAGGACCTCTCAATCAAGAGAAAGCGAATAAGTTCTACAAAGATTGGAAAAGTCCTCCCGGTATGAAGAGTCCACTCTACAAATCCTCACGAGACAGACGTCTAGATCCCGAGAAAGGATTGGAGTATGATGGCAGACAGCTGGCTAAGAACTTCAACGTAGGCTGGAGGGAGTATTGGGATTTCCTTGGCGAGTATTGTGATTTAACTGATGATAACGGTAAGCAATTACTAGAAGAATATATACAGAAACGATTTATTACAACCAAAAGCAAGGAATCTACCTTAGAAGATGAATTACAAAATTTATCAATTAGCTCACAACAGAAATTTCTATGCGGAGACTTGCCTTGTAAGTCTGACTACAGAGCTATTGATGCTTTGGGGGAAGAAATAGATATTGACAGAGATAAATACCCTGGTATATACCAATGGAAAGAATTAATGCTAGAATACAAGAATAAGGTTGTTAGTACTAAAACTGTTAGAACTGATGAACAATATACAGACATTCCAGTACAGCCTTACAAGAGAACTCTACTACACGAGTTTAATACAATATAATGTAACTTGAATTTATAGATTATTTACAATGCATTTCACTTCAATAATGTCAATATTAAATATACATATTGTATTATATGCGGGGTTAATAGCCTTTTTTTGGGCTATATTCCGAAATTGTAATAAATATACAGTGGATGGCGGTTATCGGATATAAGCAACATCCTCTGGTAAACGGTTCGTCAGCTCATATATTCTTGTATATTTTGCCGGTTATAAGAACATGTATTGCTACTCCCTAGGGGTTCTTAAATCCGGAATCTACCATATATACTATATGCATATTTTGGTTACTCTTTAAGAAACAAACATCTTTTAATCAAGGATAATTGCATCTATTTTAAGATTCCAAATGGACAGAAAAGTATTGGAATCTCTCCGTGAAACATTGTCTCCAGATCAATCTGAGCTGATGAGTATAGCAGAGCGTTTAGCAGAGTGTTGTGATGAAGATCCTTGTATGCCAGCAGGATGCATACAGTTTCTAAACACTCTATGTTCTCACTTCCCTCTCCTTGTGAAGCGGGGGGACATACCCCTACTAGCTCATCTTCCTGAGCCCATTCCCACTAAAGAGGACTTGGATCGGATCCTACACCACTCCTACCTGCCTCCACCTGAGACAGAGGAAGAGAAGAGAGAACAACAAGAGAAAATAGTTCGTGCTAACAAACGTAGAGCTTATCTGCTCAATATTAAGAAATGTCTAGAGAAACAAGTTATAGAGATGAAAGCTGAGAAAGCTAACCTGGAGTTACAGAAGGAACACGCTATAGATAGAACGAATAAAGCAATGGCAGTATTAGCAGTTCAGGTTGAAAATTTCAATCAGATGGCCTCATCTCTCTTGGAACTAGTGAAACAGCTCAATGAACGACTAGATCCTGAGACTAAATCTCCGCCTCTATTCTTCTGCCAAGTCTCCATGGACTCTTTCTTTGAAGCTCAGAATGAGTACACAAATGAGCTAAATAATTTCTGTAAAAAAGCTTTCTCAATGGATTTGAAAGAAATGAGAGAGATGTCACCTGAAGAAGCAGCAGTACGTTTGAGTGGAGGAAGACCGAGACACGAGGTTAACTTAGATCCTAAAATACTACAGGTTATTCATTTGCTATACCAGATATTATATTATTATTATTATTATTATTATGCACTGGTAGGCACAATCTATGAAGTCTCTGGGATTAATGAAGGTAATGAGATTAGAACTAGAATTGAATAAAATGAAATCTCAGAGTGAATGTTTGACAGAGTTCAAAGATAAAGCTGAAAAACTTAAAAAGGAAGGAGATGAAAAGGCAATAAGAATTCTAACTGTATCAACACATGATGAGATCTTACAAGCAGAGGATAAATTCAAAGAAGAGTGTAAAGATATACCCAGACAGGTGGAAGAGATAGCTATGAGTGAAATAGGTGAAATATTAGAAGGAGAGATGAAACATAGAATAGCTCAGCAAAAGGAAGTAATAAATCGACAGGAAAGGTTCATGGAATATGTGAAATATCAGAGTAGTATGTATTTGTTGGTCTCATATATTTATGAGGTGGAGAATAAGAAAATGGAGGAATTGCATCAGTGTATACAATCTGTGAAATCAATGTTTGATGAGACTAGTGAAACATCACGTCTGTTGGAAGAATATTCTAGAGAAGCGAGAGAGAGCGATATAGGATTTACCGAGGATGCGCCACGCCTCATTATCCCATCTTCTGACCGCTCACTTAACCGTCTCTATAAACTTATGGGACTAGAGAATAAATCAAGGCAAGTTCATGATTATTCTGTTATAGCATGATACTTTATAAAGTGAAATCTGGTAGATTTCCTACTTATGAAGTTTTAAGAGAAGCGATCAGTAATCTCCAAATTAAGATGAGAGTAGCAGAACAACGTAGTGATTGTATAAAGAAATCAAATTTAGCATTAGTCTTGAATACAGAGCACAAATTAAAGCAAGCTACGGAAACTATAAAAGAGTTCGAGGAACAAGCAGGACAATTAGTAAATGGACCAGAGGGTAGACATTACTTAGAGGAACGCTTACAAGAGTTTGAACGTAAAATGAAGGAAGTATTACAGACTGTAAACTCACATAAACAAGAGTTAATACAACATCCTACTCTAGCATTGGAGAGGAGAATGGCAGCTGTGTATCACACAGACCCACAACTATACACACAACTTAAACACAAGTTAGAAAACATCAAACAAAATTTATGACTGAATGGTTACAATTTAAACTAAGCAACTTTCTAATCACTTTTCCGTTATTACATGGTAAATAGTAGTTTGATTTTATTGCTGTAGATGGAGTTAATTAATTCTAGAATAAATACTCATATATTTATTGTATGACAGTTCTTTGTCAAATCCTATAATTCTGATACATTTCAACCAAATGTTTAACAACAAATTCTGTGACTTACAAGACAGTAATAGTAAAATGATTTCATCAAATTATATACATTTTCTAAGAATAATTTTTGGGCCATATTGATCATAACATTTGTTTTGTAATGTACATCTTCTCAATAGCCTTTGATGAAGCTAACATAGAGCCTCCAATCTATGCACTGTATTTCCTGTTATGCGGTGCTATTATCTTGATAGATTTTATATTAGGAGTGAGTGTAGATAACTCAGTGTACAATCTCTCCTCTATTCCAGGGAACATAGTATTACCTCCTTCTAACACAATATTATTACATAAATAGTGTTGAATGTCCTTGTCACTCTTCAGGATTGATTTGTTAATAGCAACATGGTTACCATCCTGTTTTGATCCGACGAGGGAGGGATTGAATAATGCTTCAGGCATTTGAAACACTCCTCACTGATAGCAATCACTTGTGATCAGGTAGCTTGTACTTAATGGCGAGAAACTGATTCGTACTGTTGCAGTAATTCTAATCGAAATTAACAGTTTTAATTTCTGTCGAATTATTGGAAGATACGGCTACAGTTTTGCGATTTGTCTGTTCCTCAGAGCTTCGTAACCTGTAAAGAGATGCACCGGTCCCATGGCTATACTAATGGCCTGGGATCTGTGTTAGACTACAAGCAACTAATGCATATTGGGGGTTTACATATTTGTACATACAGAAAAAAGTGAAAATATCAGATAATTATACTATTTACACATCCAATAATTAATTAATCAAACCTCGAAATGTTAATTTCACGTAATATATTATAACTACGTAGTTTGTATTACAAAATCTCAACAAATATATGGTGTGGGATCCACTTACAGTCATAAGCTAATTTTATGAGCAATTCATTGCTAGAATATTTCTTTCGGTCGTCGCTCCTTGAGGGGCGCATTCAGCAATCTTTCAGCAAGCCAGCTATTGTCTCCATAAATACGTTTTTTCCTGCAAGCACGCAACACGATATTGATGCTGATAATTAAACTGTACATAATGAAAGGAATTCCCAAAATAACCATCGTTCCAATATAAGCAAAATCTGCTATAATATTGTACATGATTTGGTACACCAGTACAAGCATTTGTTTGTTCTCTACGCTCATTGTACTGAATTTAACTTGAGACCCAAATGCAACCTGAATCCAACATTCTGTATTCACAAGCATAGCGAAGAAGAAACCGAATACAAACAGGAATTCTGTGATAGAGAAGAGCGTGAGACAAATATTCAACACAGGATTGAAGAATGCAAATTTGATATACCTCCACATCCATTCGGTAACTTCTCCCCCCTGACTGTCCCCCATAGCTAGTTCATACCTCTTTCTAAGTATACGTTGTAGACCCACACAACCGTAAATAATACAGAAGGACTCGTATATTATAAATACCGTAAACCAAATTATCGCAAAAGGTAGTGTTTGTAATACGCCCGCAAAGAAGAAATACGTCATGATCCTACCGGACATGAATAATCCATATAGCTTGAAATAAGACCAGCCGAACGATCGCTCATTACGATATGAGTCACGGAGATAATACACTAGCATCCGAATTAGCCCCAAAATGGTGAGGTACAAAGTAACCTGTACGTGCATTGGAATGGTCAAGTATATTTCTCGCATACTTACATCCAACAGTATGTTTGCAATACATCGTTCCGTACCATTGTCATTTACTCCCCATGTAGGTGATATATACGGCTTCGTTACGAATAATACACCTGCCAATAAGGTAAGACTACAGCAGAAGAATTCTGACACACAAATCATCATCATGAAGCTATAGTAGACAGACATTATACGGAAACTCTTGGTAGTCATGTCGTAATTCATATGATCGTCACTGTTCCTCTTCACGATTTGATATTCGTTCCGCGCAACTTTCATCCTCTGTATCATATAGAAGCTCCAAAGAGCCGACAAGAATACCCCAGATATAGCCAGGACAGGGAGACCTGCATAAGTTAGCAGTGCCTTGCTCAGCTCAGTGGTATGCTTAGCTAGTTCTTCATAATTATGAATTAACACTCGATTCGATTCATTCATCGTACAGGCCCTGTCTTTAAATGAATATTTATTTGTGTTAGATATTTTACTCAAATTATATTTATTTCTTTTATCAGAACCACCTGAGCCTATTTTCAAAATAGACTATAATATTATTCAAAATTATAGTGAGTTGTGCCATAGCCATATTGTTGTAATCACTACTTTATTTCTCTAGAGATTTGTCCCCAATTATATTACCAATTACATAATAATGTTGCTTATTGAGGATATTATAAATGTCTTAATTCACCCATTACTTATAGAATGAATAGTTTACTCAGGAAAATTATTTATTAATATTACTCAGTCTTTTAGCTTACTCCAAAAATGTTAATGAATTCTCACTAATATCCTATTTACAAAGTTTTTAATTTGTTAGCACAGTGTAAGGTTCAGATAAGTGTATGATGACATATTTTTGAGTAAAGCCAATGGTTGGTATCTATAGCCAATATATGAGCCTTATTGACACCGACCAAAGGAAAATACAATTCCAAGCGCCAAATGAACAGTGTTTGCACCCACGGCCACTTGATAATTTATGCACCATTGGGGCATAGGATGTGATTGTTAATCCAAAGAAAACAGCTGTTGGTCTCCAATGGTTCTCCATTCACGTCACAATATGATTGAGCAATCTCATTGTTTTATCAATTAAGATAACGATAATTCTTTCATTTCAGCTATTTCCACAAACTGTAGCAGTAATATATATATATTTCCAATAATAAAGAACCTAGCAAATGTAGCCACTGGTATTGGGAATTAGAGATGTGTACTGTTGTATTATCCCGATCTCCTCACCTCAGTAGAATTTGATTGCAACATCTCATAACCCTCACTGGTATCTCTACCAATATTACCATTCAATTCTTGGGGAAACATGTTAAACGAAAGAATTATTCGCTGACATCATCTGATAAGAGTCTATTTATTTAGTTAGGTTATTCCAAAAGCCACGACTTTCTTATATCTACTATTGATTAAAAGGACATTTGCTAAAAACGAAATGAGCTACTTTTATTGCAAAAATTCCCATTTTCTCTGATTTTTCTGAACTACACCTAGAGGTTGCAGGAGTCTAGCAACCATATAGCATCCCACAAATGTAAACGTCACCGATTGCTATTATTACTTCTCCTACTAGCTAGGTTAAATAATTATGGAAATCATTAATCTAAAATATAGACTTATATCTGATTGGTTAATATTTCATACAACATTAGGCTTAAAATGTCACAAATATTTCCCCAATAATATATACTTATTCTGCCTATTTTATTCAATCACAAATATACCTCGTTTTCATAAATTTATTTATTTATCAAACTCATGCGTGTGTAGAATCTCTCCAAGTTACCCCAGTCTGTAGCTAAATACATAAGTAAGTCTTTCCACGTACATTTCCTCTAATACTAATCTTCCATATTACGATATATGCTTAGCTAATACTTGTAGTTATAATAGTCTATTCATTGAGATGTCTGATCACTATCCTATCACTATTCCTGAAGGGTTGAATGAATTATTACAAGAATTCGCCTTATCTGTATTGAGAAAGAAGCCTGAAGATCTTGTGGATTATGCAGCTTATTATTTCACTGATTTGAAGGAGAAGAAACAAGGAAATGGTAACGAAGTAGGACAAATGGAAGTATCAGAAGAAAATAATTCCTCTCTCCTTGGTCTCACTGCAGATCCCACTACTTTATTGAAGGATGCAAATGGAGATATGGACACCCTGCCATCAGATGATGACGGTGAGTAACAGCTGTTACATCTCGTGTATTACCTCTTTTCATTGCTTTAACTTGTATAATATATACGTATTGTGTATTGTCACGGAACTCTCAACATTATCACTTGTTCATTTTGATTATCGTTCGAGGGAATCGATAGCTGTTGAATGTTAAATTTTTGTACGGTGTGTATAATAGTAGATATATTATGCTGGAGACGGTCACATACGGATACCACAGCTTTGGTTGTGTGATAGATATATTTCTAAATTATACTGCGTATGTATGTATATTTTCATATTAAACTAATACGCTCTTATTGTACAGATGAAGCAGCCACTCCTGTTCGGTTTGACAGAGGCAGGAGATGTTCAGGTATTGTAAAGTATAGCATTCTCTATTAATTTAATTACCCGTTAATAAGAGTAATGTGTTATGTATTTATATATTTGTTAGTATTTGCTGAGCCTTTTTCACCATCAGACGAAGATGAACTACAAAAGGTTCAGATAAGTTTGTATCTAATAGGTTGTATTGAAAATATTTATATTATAAAATTTGGTAGATCTGTTATCCTAAGTCAGATGAACAGAGAGGGAGACTATGTGAAGCATTCAGTAATTGTTTCTTATTTAAGAATTTAGAGCCTGTGAGTAATTATTAATATACTTGTGTATTCTTTATATTTATTCTTTGTATCACTTTAGGAGCAGAAAACTTTTGTATTAGATGCAATGTTTGAAAAAACGGTTTGTGAACAATTTACATTTATGCACTGATTATGTAATGTTTAGTTTTAATTGTGTGTTTTATAACAGGCAGCAGTTGGTGACCATCTTATTGAGCAAGGAGATGACGGAGATTTCTTCTATATTATTGAGAAGTAAGGTTATTTGAATATTCTATAGATGACTAGTCAAATTCGATTTTACACTTTGACCCACGGACAAAACTAAGATTTTTCAGGGGAGCATATGGTGAACTCCGTTTATAGGAGTAGTAGATGCAAATTGTGAAGTTTGGATAGATATTTAACTTCATAGTATTGTTATAATTACCTATCATATAGAGGATTCTATGAAGTCTACATAAATGATAAGAGTACTTCTAAATTGGTGAGAGCATTATTCTTGTCTGTAATTCCTATTGAGAGATGAATTATTTGACTTAAAATTATCTAAAATTAACATTTGTATTATGAATTAGTGTTATAATATCTACACAGGTGTCACATTATGATAATGAAGGTAGTTTTGGAGAACTTGCTCTCCTCTACAACACACCAAGGTATGTTATAATTACACTTTTTATTAGTTTTAATGATATCTGAATGACATAATTGAAATTATATTCTTTTCTTTAGGAAAGCAACAGTTGTTGCTAAAACAGCTGGAACTCTCTGGGCTCTGGTACAATATATTATATTATACTAATACAGTAGACTCTGCTTAAAAGGATTACATTTAGACAAGGCCATCTGACCCGATTAAGTGGATACGTATATGTATTGAATGGAACTCGCATCGTGTCCATAGAACAATTTTATGATATTTATTCATTCTTATTGTTAAGAATCTATAATAATATAATTTATAACTTAGGACAGAATGTCATTCAGGAGAATTGTGATGGAATCTGCTTCTAAAAAGGTAATTATTCTAATATGTATCTATTGTGTGTATCAAATATTACGTAAGTTAGGAATGTAGTGCGTATTTCTAGAACAATACATTTTTATGAAAAGAATGCATTCACTACGATGAATTCATGTATAATCCTCTCTCACATTGGAAAAACATTCATTCTGCAGCCCAGATATTCTATACCAGTGTTTCTCAAATCGGGGGTCGCGAGATACAATTCATCTTTGAAAGTACACCTGGATGTTTACTCAAATTTATAATCAAATTCTGATTTAAGTTTATTCTTCACTCCTTTTAGTTAAAAGCGTAAATAAACTAGTTTATCTCATTTCGACAGATGGGTACCATTTCAATGATTTATGATTATCCATTGTATTCGTAAAACAAACACAAGAATACTACGTACAGTGGTTATCGCTTATAAGAACGCCCTTGGGAGAAGCAAAAATTTCTTATAACTGTGTTCTCGCAATACAACACACACACACACACACATCATTGAGTAATAATAAAATTTTCCCTACTCTTTATTAATGAATATTTTTTTACAGAGAAAGATGTATGAGAAATTCTTAGTCTCAATCCCTATGCTATCATCACTAGATGTGAGTATTATAATCAGCTGATATTAATAAATAATTACTATTGTATTACGTATTCTAATATCTAGAACTATGAACGTATGAACATAGCAGATGCCCTACGTAGAGAGGAATACAGTGATGGAGATCTTATAATCCAACAGGTCGATTAAATCTATATATTTCTCGTCAATTTATTTACTTGTTTAACTGTGTCCTATTCATGTAGGGAGATACAGCTACTGAATTCTATTTGATGGTAGAAGGTGAAGTAGCCATTCGTATGAGAGATAAGGTAATTATATCATTTTAATATTTTAAAGTGTATTTCCCAATTTATATGTTTAAACAGGAAGGTAGTGATGAAGAGGTAGATATATCGGTTGTCTCAGTTGGGGGATATTTTGGAGGTTTGTAATTAGAGTTTCGTTTCGTTATTGTTGATGTATACAAATAAGTAGTCAATTATTTTCTTAGAACTTGCTCTTCTTGTGAACAAACCTAGAGCAGCCAGTGTATATGCTCAAGGCAGAGTAGTGTGTGCAGGTATAAATTAATATTAATAATCATATTTCTTATGTCATAAAGTTTAGGGAGAAGCCTACAGTTTTGTACAGGGACATTTCTCTCCAAAATTTCAGTTATTAGTTATCGTAATTTCAATCTTATAAATTCTGTAGCACTTGACATTGGAGCGTTTGAAAGACTCCTCGGGCCTTGCGTGGAGATTATGAAGAGGAACTTTGAGAATTACGAGCAACAACTGATTCAATTGCTGGGAAGCACTATGGATATTCTCAAAACCGATTGATAATTCTTTTTGAAAGCGTATTTGTAGCAATCTTCGCCTCTTGGTTGTCGTTTGCTTACGTTCACATACATGTAACATATCTACCTTAATATCTCAATTCTCATACACAGTAGGATATTTAAATTACTGAATTGAAATTGACAATTTATCGTTTGTGTACTCTTTCTACGATCTTGTTGGTTAGATTTATAGCTAATTATTAGCTGTATTTTGATTTGATGTATAAATTACATTTAGTAAATCGGGAATTTATCATATTATTATCGTTAACATTGGGCTTACTGGGGTTGACCTCAGCCAGATCATTAAGCGCTCTAGCTTCGCGCTGCCGCCCTGCAAAAGGAGTGGTGCTCCCACCTCCGCTCCTTACTCAGAGAAGGAGCGCACTTCGGCTCCAGGAAAAATGGAGCGCGCGCTCCTTTTCATAATTTCAATAAATTGTGAATTATACAAAGTGTCCCAGCATCCACTTTTATAACAAGAATACTGAATTTTATGCAGAATAACGATGAAATTCGTTTGCAATTAAATAGGAGCACGCTCCTTTAATGCTCTGACATCAGTATTAGCTTTGAGCTGTTATTTCGAACTCATGTTTGGATGGCTAGCATCGCAGATATCCCTACAGTCAGATAATTCTTTTCGAGGCTGATCTAAATTCAGTTTATGCATAGTATGGATTATATTATATACTCATAATTATCCCCCAGTACGATTGAATGTACATCGATTACAATCCCTGGTTAAGACTCAGGCCTGTGTTAATTGATATTTGCCTCAACTTTTCCGTTCACATCAAATTTGTCTACCACACATTCAACGTAGTCATTATTATAAATGTGCTCAAGAAATTCGCCAATGGGGGTAGAGCCATGGCGCTATCTCAAATACATGTGATCCTACCATCTATTTATAATTATAGTAGCTAATAGATCTGGGTGGAGCTTTAATTACCATCAAAATTGACACGTCAATTGAATATTATCCACATGACGTAATAATATAATGAGAATACGAAAATACGCTAACTTGTATTTTCACAGGAGTTTTATGGCCCAACAAATTTAATCTTAATAAAGTACCTTATTAATGCCATTAAATAATTATATGAAGATAAGTGGTTTACTTTGAAATACAATAATATTTTATCCGATAATTACTACAAATTAGTTGATTTTAATTCCCACTCAACATCACACATACATAATTGAACCCACTCTACTACCAAATTACACAAATTCATACTTAATTTACTTGTCCAGCCTTTGTGTGTGCGATGATTTTCTTACTTTATTGCTCAAGGCAGTATAAACTCCTCAACTTTATCTCAGTTTATTACTTCAATAATTGATTATTATTTGACCTCGTGTATTTCCTTTCTTATTTGAGATATAGATATTGTTAACATCAGTTAATTGTTTTATTTACTGCCATATATGGAGCTTAATTTATACTGAATTAGATATTAGATTTTTGATATCACACGAGGAATATATTGGTTGTATTCAAAATGTATATAATTTTTCAACATATGCCGACACCAAATATTCATTCGTTGAATTAATTTAAAATTGTCTGTGGATGCGCTATAATGGAACCCAAAATACTATTATTTAGTGCGTCGATATAGTGCCTCTGTAAATTATTCACTAAACGAATACTTGATGTCGGCACTGGTTAACATTTGACTTTTTGCTATCTCCGCTCTTCTTACACCTAGCATAATAATCAGACGTTTGAGGTCATAATCTTTATCAATTCTACCATAATACCTAGCTGTTGTCTTTGTGCACAGCACCGTACTTATTAATTTTTTACGAGTATGCGCAATGAATGTCTTTTGTTTGCCTTATATTATACAAATCCTTTTTCATTCATATATATTTTGCTCATTTTTCTCGAATAAGTATATCTTTTGTCATATTCCGTTAGTTATTATATTCCCTAGCTTGTATATTGTTAGTATATATTAACATGGCTACCAACAATATACAGGGCAATACTCCAATGACGGATGAAGCCCTGCCTCTTAAATGCACAGTTTCTAGCTATTCTGTTCTCAAATCATTTGTGGTGAGTGGTTTTGAAACTCTGTTAATTATTTAATGGAATAATAAAATGAGAATTATAACAATTTCTAAACAAGAAAGTTGAAGACAAATCTTTGAACTTTACAATGTGATATGGTGTTGTTTGTAATAAATAACAATGATAACATGCTTGGTATAGTTACAGACTCATAGCAGTTAATTATTACATTCTAAATTAAATTTTTCGTCAACTAATGGTATTAAATAACTCTAATAGATGGCAATGTTTCTGCAAATAATTAGCTAATTAAACACACTTCTAATCCAGTGAAATAATACTCACAAGATTTCCATTAACATTTAGCTGTGACATTACTAAAGCTACGATCATTATATTCCGGATGCAATTTATGTCGTATACATATTTACTTTGCTGACTTATATGTTATTATTGGTTTACTATGTCCTCGACTGTTTATCCACTAATTGAATTGTATATTCTTTGATGAACAGTAATTATCATATACGTACTGTAAACTCCAGTTGTAACCAGTCAGTTATAACTATACTCCGGTAAAATACCTTCCTTTCTTAAATTAGCTTTGTTTTAATATTATATTTAGAATTGATAAAGTATTACTTTGTATATTTTTCAGTTTCAGCTTAAGGTCATATACGTTAAGTGCTAAAATACGTATTTTCAATGAGTTTCTGTTAAAAAATATTTTTGTAAACAAATTTTCCCATGCTTGATTACATTATATCTTATCATTACATTCATATGCAATCTTAACAGGAATATGAAATCACTGTACAGAGAGGCCCTTTCCCTGAGAACACGTGGAAGGTATTTATTTATTAGATATTTCTAGATTTTGTAATTAATATGAGGTAATATTTTAAAATAAATATATTTATCTGATTTAAATAAGTTAATAATATTTTAAGATTACAGTTATTGCATTATATGATTTGGTGAAATGATTCCTTTGATCATATCTTAAATAAGTATTACATATTCAATGAAAGATATAATCAATCATATGGCTGACCCCGTATCTGTATAGATATTTGTAGTGAAAATTTCTTTGCAGCATGGGCGTAAATTCACTCAACTCTTATAATTATATATTATAAATTTTGTTTTGTAAGCCACATATAAGCATTGTGTAAGCACATTATTTGCTCTGATATATGATGTGCCTGTCAGATTTGACGTCTCCAAATTGCAGCTAAGATCTTATACGCATTACATATAATTTTCCCAATACCTCAGTTAACTAATTCAGATTAGTAGATATGTTGCAGTTTATGGACGTATATTGATAATTCTCAAGTATACACATGGAAATTTACTTATTATCAAACGCTGTATTTCGCCAAATATTGATTTGATTACACTGTGCATTTATTGATGTGAGGTTACGCTAGTTTGACTATTTAGCTGACTATATTACGTATTCAATTATTTACCTATAAATCTGATCAAAGCAGACATCAAACTATTTTATACTATTTGAAGAAAGGTGATAAAAGAGTGTACGCACGCTTACAATATTAGGGAATTAACTCACTGATACTAATTGTATCCATTAATTATCACAAGAAGATTGTGTACTTTCTCTGAATTCTGGAATTCCTTTTAGAAAATACAAATTTACCATTCTCATTACTTTAATTCCTCCCATGACATAATATACACTATTCATTCAAATAATGAATTAATAATTGACTCATTCTTTCAGTATCACATACGTTACATCATTTCCTGACCTTATCTTACTTCTTACAATACAAATGCAACGTAGGCACTAATGAAGTGAGTACATAGCTCTTGTGTTTAAGAATTGATAACAAGCTCTGATTCATTCTGGCGTTGTAATACTTCTTCTCTGCTTCCATGTACACTGCTACCCTCACTCGTTCCATCGTATACTTGCCCTCTGTGTCCCAGGCCGGAGCCTCAGATAGGACAACCTCCAATTGATCCCCTAATGTAGATTTCTCATTAAACTCAGAAATAAGATCTGATTGCTGTGTTTCTGGGTATAACAACATTACTGGCCAGCACAGACTACCATCACTATCAATCATAACTTTGTATTGCCCCTGTTTCTCTAAGTGAGTTGTGCTGAGACCATTTATACTACCTCCTACCTTTATCCCATGTGAAAATATCAATTCTATTATTTTGTTATCTTCTATAAGTCTATCTTCTCTGTGGAGTATTCTTCTCTCTTTATTCTTATCCTCTTTATTTCTCTCCGTCTCACATCTCATTTTGAGTTCTAACATTTTTTCATCTCCCTCCTGTCTGGACAATACCTTCTTACACCACTCTATTGCTTCATCCCACCTCTTCAGTTCATAGTAGGACATAGCACACCTACTCATTGCTTTCACATAGCCAGACATCAAGCTAATCGCTTCTGTAGCGTCTTCAAGAGCCTTCCCGTGGTTACCTGCATGATACAAACTAAATTGATTACATTCTTCTCAACTCTATTTGAAATACGAAAGTAATATTCAATCATTGTAAGCTAAATTGAGAATTTAATGCCAAGCAATGTTTTAGTAGATATTAAAGGAAAATAACAGCATAAGTGTGTTAGTTAATTAGTAAGTGGTTACCTAGATAAGCTTGCGATGCAGCTCTGTTATTCAACAGCTGAGCTCTCAGATCTGAATCAGCTGCATGTTTCAATCCTTCACTGTATGAGTCTATTGCTTTCTTGTATTGAGTCTTTTTGAAGAATTTTGTTCCTTCATCTTTGTAAGCTCTAGCAGATTCGTTTGGATCTTCATTATCGTAAATGAGTGATTGAATAGCAGCTATTTCAGGACTCAGCTCCTGACTAGGATCAATTGGTTTAGTCATAAATAACGGAACCTGCTCTATCTCTTTCTCCCAGTTATCCTCTGTTAGACGATTAGAATCTCTGTTCGCTGCTTGTATGAATGCATCCATTAGGTCATCATCTTCTATCTGTTCTGGAACTATTGGATTCTTATCTGCCATTCTTGAACTATTACTATTCTGTAATATATTGATAATTATCAATTCATCAATTTATCCCAGTTAACTAAATATAATTACATATATCACTTGTTAATACACTGAAACTCCGCCAGATACTATATATGTATTCTAAATTATTTTAATGTATTTGTGTTGCTCTTTCAGTTCTGATTCTAATACCAATTCTGTAGAAGAAATGACTCAGTTACAATACATTACCATAACTTCCGTTATGATATCATTATTTTTCTAGATATTAAAACGTTACAGCGATTTCAATGACTTGAATCAGAAACTAATAGTACGTCTCAAATTTACCTTGAGTTAGTAATTTATGTGTATAATATTACATATGTGTTTTAGTGATATTAATGTACCCAAATACTATTTCTGATGTAATACATATGTAACAGTGTTGTGTGGTATTGTATATTTCTGAAAATTTTTATTGTAATCTGCCTGGTAATTCAGGAGACGCCACTACCTTCTGTTAACTCCTGTTGCATCATAATGTCACTGAAACAGTGAAACTAAATACACTAATCATTTTTCAGTTACCGGGACAGCCTGGGGTATACATTACTAATAGTATTATTAATCATTTGTAGATGTATTACACATCTACGTATTTCCTGTTAATTATTAATGAATTTTCTCTAATATACATACACCTGCTATCTGATTGCAGGAAATATAATTGAATTTTGTACCTAGTTAACAGCTGTGATTACGAAGTAATCGTTGAATAATATATAAGCAATCTTGCAATGTTCTAATTTGACGAATATTGCCAGTAATTATTGAGATATATTATAGATTTTCGGTATTACACACCCTCTTCCTCCTAAAAAGTTTTTTGGAAATATGGATCCAAGTTTTATTCAAGATAGACAGTTAAGATTACAGGTTGTCATATATTATAGAGAGCTTTGATATCTATTATTAATGCTAATCTCATTTCTAGACATTTATTGACCACATAACACAAGATCCTGCTATTGCCAACGCTCTTATCGTACAAAGCTTCTTCGATCCAGCTCATTTCTTAGAGAGGATGCATGGTAAACTAACACACTTGTATACCGTTCAATTTGTATATACTTACTTTAGAATTTGTGTTAACCTAAGTATATGTGATTTGCTATACTTCCTACTTACATATATTTACAATGGCTTGATTATCTTAACACTTTTCCTATTATTCGTATTTATGTTTATTTATAATAAATAAATATTTTATACCCTCACATCTGAAGTAAAACTCACATAATCCAATATCCGTAATGTGTATTGTCCTGTAGAAGAAGCTCTCGAGTATGTTTCAATGCAACTAAGATCTGAGCCAAAATGGCAAATAGTGGAATCACTTAAAGATTTTGGTAAGCTAATAAGTACTTGCTATATCATAATTTATCTAGACAACTTTAATTAGAGAATTTTATACCTTCTTGCTGTTTAGGTTGGAGACAGAGAAAGCATTACTCATTAGCTAAATCTAAAGTGGACGCTAAAATCTCAGATCATATACTTATCATGGTAATTACACAATTTTATTTTTCCCTTTCTTTCACAAACTATTTTATATGTTTGGATGTAGGTGGAGAATGGGCCAGATATCGCCTTAGGGGAGAGAGAATTAAATTCAGCACTTAAAACTTTATGTACCATCCAGGTTGGTATGATATGTAATTATTTCTTCTTTGCAAAATGTCTTCTATCTCTCTTGTTAATTGATTATTTTAATATTAATAACTTCTATACATTATAATTATTGAAAATTCCAATAATATCTGAAACAGACTAACCCAAAATTGGGCAATCATTATACGTTACACAATTTATACTTATACCAGTGTGATTTTCATGTAACCAGTTTGATAACTGTTATCTGACCTGGAATTAATCGAACCACACAAAATTGCAATTATACACGAATTGAAAGCTATGTCGTATCTCTTTCTTACTGTGGTTATAAAAACAGACTTCAATTTTGTTTTATTCGTACTTTCTCTTCCTTAATGAAACTAGAGATAGGAAGTGAGGTTTTAATATTCTCTCAATTAATCTATTTATAGAATGTTCATTAATAATATTTTATTTTATCCCAATGAGCTAGAAATTAAAATAGTTACGCATAATACATTTAGCAGTACAAATTTCCAAAAACTGTAACAAGCATTCCCAACACAAAAATCGCATGTATCTTGTTACATTGTACTATTATTTTATTGGCCATTATTGCAATTATGACTCATATTATTCACATTGTGTCCAGCTAGATTTGGCTCTGCTATTTGATACGCAGATGTCTCTAATCAAATTAGTTTCTTTATACTAATATGGATCATATAGCGTCATTTCAATATATATGAGCTGTATTTGATGGTTTAATTATTCATCAGATTTGTAGCTGATTATATTTTGCAAACAGCAAGACTTAACTATTTATTTACCTGTACCAAGACAAAAGAAAAGTATTAAAATTGATAATTTTACTTGTAAATAAAAAGATTATCCTGAATCCCGTAACATCTCGACTGACACTACTAATTTCTCTTAGAATGAATTCATTTTTATATACATCTTTATTTTATCTATTCACAGCATCCTTACATTTACCCAACAACCTTTGCACTGCCTTGCGAAGTAGGGGCACTAATATTAAGGGAATTCAACCCTGAAGGCTCTCTGAAAGATTACATATACAAGGTACACTTAGTTATGATTTAATTTCCATTAAATACGCATTACAATTTGTTGTAATTGTGTCATATACCAATTCGTATATTTGGTTAATTGATATGTATGTAAACTTTTTGCGAATTTGTTGTAAAGGACTCCCTGTTTTAATAAACTATTACATATTACATATTTGTGTATTTTAATTATTAATTGTATATTACAGCATAAATATTACTGAACACGGCAAAGTGATTGAGACACGTGCACACGAGATTTCATTCTCCTAATTCATAAAATTTATGCTAACCAGAGCATATCCACATAGCTAATCAAAGATGGGATATACTATAATAGTTATTCTGATAATTATTACCTGTTTTACTCACTTTTAATGGATTATGAAATGGTAATTCATTTAATGCTAATTCTGTTATAAATGATAAACCTGTTGGATATTCACCTGATGCAATGTATATTTCTTTGATGATTAGACCCAGGCATATTATACATATGTCAGCATTGCAACAATCTATTATGTAAATTCAGTGGGCAATTCTTATAGCATCGTCTGTGTAAATAGATACGTAAATCTATAGAGTGAATCTAATCGGTTAAAAGAAAATTTGAATGAATATGGCAAAGATCGATGGATATTTTTATGTTACCACTAGTGACACTATTGTGTCTATTTCTTCACAGATCCTAAGATGCAACGTAGACAAACTCGCTAATTCTCTAGTCTGATTAGATTATAATAGCGTCTCATCATATCAAAAGTCTAGAATGATTATTTAGCTCAAAACTCGATACCGTGTCTCACTTAGTTTTCAAAATATTCTAAGCTTTACTTGTTAAACGCTTATTAAATGTAGATATAGAATTGACAGTAATATTTATTTTCAAACAAAAGTGACACGTATACGTACATATTGATGATCATCCATAAAATCATATACATTAAAAGGTTGATTATTATACACAATGATCAAATTATAAAAATTGAAATCAAAATTTATATAACAAATCTGCTATGTATTTATATTTTATGTGTAATAATTGCGTAAACTGAAAGCTTGTGTAATTTGAGTGAGGAGTGATTTGTTACCAATTGTAGATTGTTCCTTCATCGCTTATTTTGGTGGAAAAATCTTGGTCATCATCTTTCCTCTTTTTAGCAAGCGGATCAACACCTGGAGAATCATTGTTCCTAATCGAGCTAGGCGAGGAATGTAAACTGCTAGAAGTAGGAACTATCTGATTCATTTCGTTATTGTTTAATTGGTAGCCAGATTGATGGATATTTAGGTTTCGTGAATGATATAATTGTTGTTGAGTAGAGGTGTGGTTCATCTCGTATACTAATGGATCATTGAAATTCAACGGAGAACCGATATTCTGTGAGTTTTCATACATACCGAACGTATCCATATATCCTACGGGGCATTGAGATAATATTGTCTGTTTTTTCGTTGGCTCTACGTGAGCACACTTTGCATCATTTGGTCTCTTTCTTGTTGATAAGTCTTGATGAGTATAACCATAGTTAGCTGATGACGTCATTGGAAAATTATGCTTAACTTCTGTCATTTTCAAATATTCTTTTATTCGTTGAACAGGTATCCCTGCTTCTGGGCGATCTGAATAATTTAAAAGATTTGCATTGTCTATCACATCTATGAGTTTATTCATAGCAATACCATCTTGATAGTCTGTATTATTATTGTTAAAATCGTAGAATTGATGTCCCTGACTTGCTATACTCTCATCAGGAATTGTAGTAGGCCTGGGTGTAGTCAGAGGTTTTAGGCTATTTTGCTGATCTTGTGTGGATATCAGCTGATTCTGATTCTCATACTGCCTGGAATATAACGTAGGAATCGTTTTGTAACCTGTTCTTTGTATTTGAGTATTTGCCATTTGATTACTTTTCGCGGTTATTCCATTACCATAATTTGGCTGACTCATTAAATGTGTTGTACCGAAATTATTGCTAATAACGCTATCATTCTGAACATATGATCTCCCTTGAATCGCATCTTGTTGGATCGAATTTGGCATCCTTTTATAAATATTTTCGTGTTTGTTTTCCATCTGTTTTACTGAATACATTTGTTGTGTATTTTGATAGCCACCATTCAAACCAATATTCTGAACAGGGTTATCGTTGTATTGGTGTTTTACTTTCGTGTACTGATATTGAGGATTATGTTGCATTTGTACCTGAGGGAGGTTATTTTTCTGTAACGTATCTCCTGTATGAACAGTTCCTGTCATTTGTTCTCGTGTTGTTACAGCAGATATTTTGTCTCTATGTTGCATTTGAATAGGATAGCTCTTGTTGTAAGAAGGAAACTGCATATTTTGTGGCTGTTGTGTGTAATAAAGTGCTGGGTTTTGGGTATAATCTGTTGGCAGTTTGTGTACCATGTTAGTTTGTGTAGACACAACTCTTTGCTGGTTCGTTGTTTGACTTGTTTGATACTGATCATTTTGCATTAGCTGTGGATTATACATTTGATCGTTCAATGATTTTCTTTGTAATAAAATCGAGTCTAAAGCCAATCTTGTATGAGTAGGATCTGATTTCGTAGTTTGAGTTATGAACTGCCCATTTGTATCATTAGCTGGTAAAGTGTAGCTTGTAGGAGGTATCATGTTTGGATGCTGTTGCGGTCGAAGTTGTGAATTTGGTTTGTTTTGCATTTGTATTTGATGTCCTGTAGCTACATTTCCACCCGTTAGATCTATTACTCCATCTTGCCTTTTATTCTCAATTAATCCTCGCAATTTATCGTTAGGTTTTGTGTGACCATCTAAAGTTTTGTTATCTGTAAAATATTTAATGGACTTATCCTGATAGTTGTTTTTTGGGATTTGATTGGGCATGAGTGATATGTGTTTCGCGTCTATGTTATTTGCTGCTTTATGAAATGGTGGTAATGTCCCCCCCATATAAGTGTTGTCCCTTCCAGAACCAGTTGGGCCAAACATTGGTATCTTAGTGCTGTCGCTTGGATAATTCTTTTGTTCTTGAGACATTTCTTGAGTATATTGTAGTTATTTTCTAAGGAATAAATGTTTTTTGCTTATATATATACACTTTCAATACATAAAGGTAGATTGGATAGTTAATCATATTCTCAACTCTTTGTCCTATTTATACTTAATTAGAACCCTTGCATCAAAGCTCAGTATAATCCAGTTTAATTATAGCTACTCCTAATCCGCAAATATTGAAAGTAAAATGGATTATACAAATTATATCTTTTCCTCTTTGCCCGCTCTCCCTGGTGCGAATCAGTCATTCTGTGTTTTGTTGTTGGATATACGTATTTTAAATACCATTCGTCATAGAAATACTGTCTTCTAAATCATTACTTGTATTTGCAGAAAGGAATCTTTCTATAAGATTCATGGAGTTATATATTACTTACTGGTAATTATATTTGGATAATTCTCTCTAATGTATTTATCATAGCTGTAAGACTAATTTTTTAATTCAAAAAATGATATCACAATTGCGTGTATTAAATAACGGTACCTGGGATAAGCCGTCGTATTCAGTAGAATTATTACATTTTATAAAGCATTATTCAGTGGCTTATAATTATGAAAGTCAACCACGAAACCTACAGATTTACATATTGAATTTACTCAAATATCACTTTTTGATCAATTATGGTCCTAGTGGGCTAATTCATGATTTTTGCGATGATACACAAATTAATCTAACCGCTAGTAATTCCGGCTTCCCCAGCGATAAAACTTATCCGAGTAATAGCTATAATATTTCAGATGTTTGGAGCAGTTAGTTAAAATTTAAGAATGTATTAGAAGATTTAATAGCCCACTTCCTATATACGTACATATACGTTTGTAGATTTTGCAGTGTGGGTTTAATTTCATTTTGCTTTCAAATTACTTAGTTTTTCATGTAGTCCAAACCACGTGCTGCTTACATGAAAAAGTATGGAGGTAAGGGAAGAGCTCTACCTGTTCATGAGATCAAGAAATTTGGCAGACAAATAATCGAGGTAGGTTTCATGTGCGCGAAAATTCATTTACGAATTAGCATACGTGTGATTGATTGCAATTATATATTGCTGTTATATTGGGTCCATTTACTACACTAAAATTGCAGAGATTAGCTATGTCACACTATGTAGGCAATTATTTTCTTGAAAGAAAGAGGATTCATTTTAGGTATGTTGAATTACTTATCAGCAGATATTTTCGTGAAATACGTATATTCCCTACATATACGTATACTTACTAAGTTCTTTCTATCTGAAATTAGGTCATATTCATGCTGGAAATGTGTTATTGCAGGCTGATGTTTGCAAGTAAGTCAATCGTTTGTCATAATAATCATAAATTATATTAATAGTCTAAACGATTTGAATTTTGAATTGTCCATCTTGATTGCAGTACAGAATACGATAATGATATATATATGACATAATTTCCTTTTCACTGATCATGCATGTTTAATTTCTGTGACAATTAACATATTTTTTATTACCTCTTGACACTTCTCAGATTGACAGATCTTGAAAATAGCTTACTTGGGCTATCTTACCATTCAAGATATCACACTCTCAATATTAGAAAGATTCAGGTAATTCTACTTCCTATTAACTACTGATTTATTCATGATTATGTAGCTCTACGTGTTATGTAAATATTTCTTGTTACGTTATTGAATTATGTATATTGTTTCAGTTTCGTTTTATGACGTATTGTATTGTATTTCTATCAATTGCTTCCTCACAAATTTAAGCTGACTGACTTGGCTTGTTAGATAATCAATTAATGAAATTATTCACTGAAAGTTCCAAAACAGGCTGCTATTGTTAAGGTTAATGAAATGAGTGCGAACCTTCTTGAAATTCGTAATGTTAGTTCCCAAAGAGATTCTTTTATCTTTGCAGACTCCAAATTGTGGAAAATTTATGCCAATATCTTCTAAATTCGTTTTCAAGTTTCCCTCGTTTAGAATTCAGAATCAGAAGCTGTATACAATATAGGACGTTTATTATACGAAATGACATTTGGAGAAACGCTCAGGGCTGGTGCAATCGAATCAATGCCTCCAACCACCCCACCACAGATTAGTTAGTAAGGAAGTGTTATATCATTTAGTATAAAAACGTTTTCTAACCTCGTTAATACGAACACCGACGGACGCGGAAGGTAAAAATTTGTTCGTATTAACCAGAGTAATATCAATAGAATATCTATTGTAGGGACAGGATTTTTGAGATTTTGAATTTAGTTTTACAAATTTGCATTTGCTACGTAGTCCTGTGGCGTATCGATATACTCAGAGATTGCTGATTAATCTACCTGGAATTTATCCACCACGCTTCCATTTTTGGTATTCTTGTTCTATTCAGCTATAGTACGTATTGTATGTTAGATGCGTTGCCTCTAGGAACTCTGTTAGAAGAACTGATAACACTGACTGCTTGTAAGAATGGTATGCCAATGCTAGCTCAATTGTTAAAACATAGGTAAGTTACATTCTTGTGAAAACTAATTTTAAAATTCGACTCTAACGAGAGAATTATACAATTTGTTTCAATGATAGAGGTTGGGATATTTGAAATATTTGGGATCAGCTCTATTCGCGGTTCTAATGCAATAAATTCTCTCATTGTTAATTGCCCAAAATATAGTCATCTTCCTTCTTTCTTTGTATTAATATTTCAATTGTTTGGGAAACTCTTAAAGATGAGTAAAACACAAAACCCATTTCTCTGGGCTCTCAAACGACTGAAAGATACTTTCATTGCAACCTCTAACGAGACAGACCAACTTGTAAGAGAAGCTGAAATTATCTGTAAACCCAGTGTTTACGACCAGAAACTTGAGAAGAAACTAAACTTATGTCTTGAAAATGATAACTCGCAAATATTATTAGATCAGGCCAAAGAGGAGATTGAGACATTCTCTCTTGCATTACACAAAGTTGATAATTCTGAAACAGTTGAAAATGCTAGTCCAATTCAGCATGTGATAAATTCCACTTCTGCAATCCTGAAAGATACAGCTGAGCTGGTTCCTTGTGATACGAGACCCGAATCTCATGTGCTATCACTCGTTAATAATGTTACAACAGGTTCTCCTACAGAAGAACCTTTCCAAAATTCTAATGTATCCCACGACAGGCCAGCTATTTCTCTATCTGAGGTTATATCATCTCCACATCTAGACCTTGATAACTGCCAACTTTCAGTAGCTAACGAATCAATAAATACAGATATCTCTAATCCCCAGTACATTTCTAATAAAGATACATCTCCTAATAGTTTTACATATGATGATAATCCCATGTCTTTAACAGAAGAACTTGATAAGTTGAGAGAACGATTTATTGAAGAGAGAGAAAGTATTATAAATGCAAGAACAGCTTTCCAGCACAACCTATATTCTAGTGCTACTACGAAGATACAAACACAATGGAGAGGTTACCAGATGTATAAACTATACTATCCCCAAATACGAAACAAATATCACCTTAAAATACGCTGTATAATCAAGCTACAATCATTCTATAGGAGAAGTATAGCTTTACGGTTATTCAGAAATCTTGTAAGAGATCGCAGTAGAAACACTGCTAGTGTTGTAATACAAAACTGGTGGAGGGTATGTATGGCTAAGAATGTGCATAAAAAGTTAATCCAAGCTAATGAATTGAAGAAACATAGATCAGCTGTTTTGATACAATCTCTTTGGAGAATGTATCAGTGTAGAATTACATACTTCAAGTTATTGAGTCAGAGACATAGAATTATCGATGCTACTATTATAATACAAACTTTATGGAGAGGAAATGTAGCAAGAAAAATGTATTCAATGCTGTTGTTGAAAACCCGTAAACAAGAATTTCATAATAACACTCTTGAGGAATCTGTTCAATCTGCTTCTCCATCAGTTACTCAGTCCCAAGATATAAATTGTAGTATTGTACAAGAAATGAATACTCGAGATATAGATACAGTAGCATCTAATACCACTAGAGAAGACTCCATTGATAGTTCTAGAGTTGAATTATGTGAATCATTAGGTAAAGTTAGTCCAACACAACAAGAATTATTATCTCCAGGTCAAATGCATCCCAAATCTATTATTAATAGATCACACACAAATATGCATAATACTTCTCAAGAAATCGCAATTCCTTTAGATATGGACATAATTCCAGCTTCTATATCTATTCCCTCTCTCCCTGAAGAGGATATTAATCCTCACAGAATATTATTACTGTTAGAAGAGCTACGATTAAATTGGCTAAAAGTACATAGCTTATGGAAAGACTCCTCTCTATCTCCAATCCGTTCTAAGAACATACCAGCTGATCCAATCCCTACCCATTACAAGCCTCTCTCCCACTCACATTTAACTGACTACAGCTCTGTCAATACTCCACTACACCAGATAACTAGAGTAGTTGTTAATGAAGTGAAATATCCTGTTGATTTAAGCTGTCTCGTTAAAGTTCCTAACCTACTCACCTTATCTCTCTGTCATTGTCCTGCTGTATCATTAGAAGGTATACAACATGTCCCCAACCTTACTCACATATCTTTACAGCACTGTGGTTTAACTACATTCAATCTAAAGGGACTACACAACATCTATTATATTGATTTGAGTCATAATAGAGTTTCTGTACTGAAAAGTATTGTGAAGAATTCACGTGTAATTGAGTGTGTAATGAATTGCAACAGACTCGTTCATTTTGGTGAGATTATTCGGTTTGTAAATTTACAGAAACTATTTGTAGATAAGAATCTACTTGTTAGAGGTGATGGTCTACAGAATCTTAGATCTCTAGTAGAACTATCATGTACACATAATCACCTGTCAGAAATTCCGCAGACATCTTTTAGTCCTCTCCTACAAACCGTAGACCTGAGTGGTAACAATCTCAAAACTGTTTCAATGTTATATCACCCGTTACTCAGTGTATTGAGACTAGATGATAATAATATAACTGATTTAGAGCCTTTACAACAGGCTTATCTACCGTCTTTACAGATTCTTACTCTTAATGGAAACTCTATATATATTTTGGTGAACTTATCAGCATTGGTTATGCTGGAGAGGTTGGAGATTAAATTCAATTATCTTGACAACCTTAATTCTCTATTGGATTGTTTGAGAGAAAACTACAGACTCAATATTCTTGAATTAGATGGTAACCCTGTCACTCAGGAGATTGAGTACAGAGAATCAATACAGAGGCAGATACCATGTCTTGAGAAATTAGACAGCTGGGAGATTACACTTGCTTCAGACATGAAGGGAAATATGTATAACATACCTCGAAATGACTTTATAGAAATGATAGATAGACAAATTGAAGAAAGAAACACATTGCAAACCAAACAACTAATCACAATAACAGAATTAGAAAATTATTTATTTAAGAATTCAGATTCAATTAGAAATCTATTGAATACTCGTATTCAGCATTCTAGAGAGACTTACAAATTAGCTGTACATCATTTGAGAGAACATGAATACTACGGTACTGGTGAAGCAGAAGTGTTATTGAAAAATGAATCTACACACGATATAACCTATTCTATCCTAGTTATACAATCTTATACTCGTGGATACTTAGCAAGATTATCCTACAGGAACATTAGTAAATCAGCAGTAGTTATTCAGAAATATTTGAGGGGTAATTACGTGAGGAAGAGGTATAATATTCGCTTGAAGGAAGTTAAAACAGCTGTATTAGTTATTCAGGCTTATTTCAAGGGTTGGTGGGTACGTAGTCGACTAAGTGAAGCTCTCAGATCTCTAGAGGATATGAATGACAGTGATGGTGATGACATAGAGCAGTTGTGTGTAGCTACCTGGGGGGATAAACCAATATCAGGAGCTTGTATTGAACTACCTAAAACACCAATAGGATTTTATGATGAGATAATGGAGAGTTATACTAGAGTAAATCCGAATCAGTCCAACTGTTCAGCTAATGGGTTAACGTTACCTAATATACAAACACCTATTCACAGAGATCTCTCTGATACAGACAGGAATCTACGAATGGCTTGGCCTAGCCGTAACTCTTCCAATACAACAGTTGCTTCTAACAGGACAGATAATTTAACAAACGAATCATCATGTTCGTCTATCCAGCAACATGATTCCTCTGATAAAATTAAAGAACTGAATGATCCGTGGTTCCTGAATAACGAACAGAGTATAGCCTTGTTCAATAAACGAGCAAAGAAATTCAAACAAGGAAAGAAGAAGAAAGATGAGAGAAATATATTTCAAGATCCTCTCAAGAGATTAGAAAAACTCCAGACAGGGTCTAAGAGCAATTCTAATTCTATAAAGAAGAGAGTTACACCAATTCCCAGCAGATTATCTTCTTGCAGTCTATCTTCACACAACTCAAGTATAGATCTTATTTTCAAGTGGAGTAATACTAATCAGAAATCAGAGAGAGATAAGATTAAATCTGAGAATACTAGCAAAGGGAATTTTCTACCAAAGATCCCATCTCGTATTAGAGCCGGAAATTCTCCTCAATTAATGAGTGATATTGATTCTCCATAGCTTTAATTCTTGCCAGTCCTACAACTCGTGTATAATCACGTTATGAGTGTATAATTGTGAACTCGTACTGTATTAAAAATAAGCAACTTGTTTTTGTAGTTTCTTCGAAGATTGTTCAATTCCGATCAGTCTGATGGAAAAACCGACTTTGAAAGTAAGTAATTTATAATATCCACATGTCTAATTTCACGTGTATAGTTCTTAGCACTTTCCCAACCAACTCTGACTAATAAACAAACAAATCTTTGAGTTAATATGGTGATATCCAGACCGTAGTGTGTGGGGCTGGTAATTTGAATCTTAGGCAGTAAATTGTTAGCATTTGTGATATCTTTTTCCATGCTCAGATGAACGACGAGTAGTATGACTATTAAAACATTTTGAAAATACTCTATAAATATCTGAATCTTGACTAATATTATTGTAATTTTATGGCTTAGCCAATAGCAGGAGATCTAATCAGCGGGGTATGGCCTCCCCCAAATATGAGACTGATCTCCAGACTATCTCTATGGAGGATCTCGTCCATAATCTAACCGCAAAAATGGAAATTTTAGTGGAATCCATCTCCGTCCTCAGCTGTAAATCAACCCCTGAGTTTAACACTGATCTCCAGGAGTTAGAACAGGTTCTAGAATCACAAGAGGATATGACTGTAGAGTTTAACAGGAGAATAGATGAGCTACACTCACAGACAAGTGAATTAGGAGAGTTGTTGGAATCAGTTCAGGAGGAGAATAGGCTGTATAAGCATGCATTGGATCATCTTCCTGCTATTCCTATTGAAAAACCTAAGATAAAACAGCAACCCAATCCTCCTACTACACAGAACAACTCCTTACCCCAGATTAAGAAAACGAGATCTACAAAACAAGTTTCTCGCATAGGTTTACTAACTGAAGATGAGTTTAATAAGACTCCGGCTTATGTACGTGGTAGAATGGGGTACCAGAAATTCACAATGTTTGTTGAGAAATTGCAAACTGTCCTAGATGAAAAGTACAAAATAGCCTCTCTACATCCCTCCAAAATCCCCATGTCCAAAATCAAATACTATCATGATTGTAAAGATGCAGAGACGGCTGAAACCAAGGGAGGATATTTCTTTATTGAGGAAGATTTGAAGATTTTAGCAAATCTTGTACTAGATCCTACATTGAGGACTGTCTTAACTATTCTGAGACATCATCACCTCATTAAGGAGATAAGAGGCAATAAGCTAGTTAGATATTTAGTGTTAGAATAGTTGTGTACACGAGTGTTATTAAAATGTGTATCAATAGTTTGCTGTTGTACAATATTTTAGAGCTAATAATCATATTTGAATTGTTTATGCTCTAGGTATCAACCAAGTTAAAAGACGCTCTCAAACAATCTGCAGATAATGCAGAAAAACGTATAATTGATGAACAGAAAACTGTAAGAATCACCTTTGTTATTACTCCTTTTGTTTCTTTTAATTATTATAATCATATCATTATACATATATTATAGATTTCTCATGCTAGAAGAGTTTCTAAAGCACAAGAACGATCCATGTCTGAAGAAGGCAAGAAAAAGAGAAAGAAGGATCAATTAGTAAGCTACTACACTATTCTATTTTAATACTAAAGTTATATAAATGTAGAGAGTAAAAATACTGTCTCGTCTTATCCGAGTTCTACTGTATCTCTTCTGAAGGAGAAACAATTAACTGAAATAGAAACAGAAACAGATTACCCAGTTTCTTCTTTACAAGGGAGTAAGTGAATCTAAATATGATAAAATATTGGCTGTTTTTGTAAGAAATATTTATCTGAATTTTTGTAGCAATAATTGAGAAAAAACATTCTTCTTCGGCTAAAGTGGAAACTAAAGAAACGAATAAAGGTATAATATCATAAGTGGGTTATTGTAATATTTATAATTTATACGTCATAACAGATCCACAATCAACAGCTTCCTCAATCGTGTCTAGCGCTGCTTCTAGTGAGGACTCTAGTCACACGGGAGCTCCCGAAGAGAGAGGAAAGTTATTGACCTCTATTTCTTCTTTCAACAAAACTGGACTCAAAAAGGCAGAAACTAATGACACTAGTGGTCCTCAATTGTAACAGGCTTTTTATTCGTATAGGATTTGTGATGTATTTTATTGAATACTGTAATTATAGTAACTTTGATAGGCAGCCAATGACTTTATATTACATTATGTGATATATGCTATTTTGATAAAAATTTTCAAATTACATATTTAGTTGATAATAGAAGGATGGGAGTATTCACGAAATTACTTGTGTAGTATTTGTATCTATGCTTGAATGATTTTTGTGTGTGTATGTGTCAGATAATATAATATGGTATTGTTGAGGGCTAAATGTATTCTGATTGGTAACTCAAAGGTTGGTAAGACCGCGCTTGCACAAACCTTCCATTCTGAAGGTACTCACTTCCCTAAATCGTACAGTCTGACTACAGGAGTAAGCACTTGTGTTAAAACAGTTCAGATACCAGACACACCCCACTCTGTAGAAATGTATATACTAGACTCAAGTGGTAATGAGCTATACTCTGATCTTGTTGTACACTATTGGGAGAATCCTTCTATGGTTGCGCTTGTATACGACGTCACAGATCCCCAATCTCTAGCAAGTTGTCCCATGTGGTTGGAGAAGGTGCGATCTCAGAAGCCTGAGATTGCTTTTCCAGGAGCACTAATTGCTAATAAATCTGACCTTACGAATCGCTGGGTTGTTAATTCGGAGGAAGGCAGGAGATTTGCTGATGGGAAAGGATTAGCTTACTTTGAAACTTCTGCAAAGGATTCTATTGATGTAGACGCACCATTCCTCTACTTAGCTACAGAATACTATAAACTCTACGAGGATAGAGTCAGAGGACTAATTAATTAGAATGTGTATACCTATTTATATCACTTGACACCAATGTATGTGTTTTGTGATAACTTATTTAACTTTAATTAAACTCTGAAGTAACAAATTAAAGCACACAGAATATAGCCTATGACAGATCATAATCTTAAGTGTTAGAATATTGTGGGTGATATTCGATCGAATATACAATGTATTTGTGAACATTCCGTTATATTAGGGACGGTATTGAATATTTCCAATGGTTATCTACAGTTTTACTACTCACATGTCTGTGAATATTATAACAAGTTTTAAATTGTTAATTATTTTGTTGTTTTTATGAATATAAAGTAAACAAATAGATAATTACTGAAAATTATCACCCGCATCAACCTCTAAAAATCGTTAATTTCTTACTTTTTGTGAATTACGAGCTCTTAACTTTGAACTCAATTCTGGAAATTATTTATTAACAGAATACCTTCCTTTGTATTCTATAATTCAATTCTCTGAAAAACCATGGGGTCGCTAGTCTTTTTATTTTATATATTTTTTGTATTCTAAATTTTCAATTGTAATTCTTAATATCGTGATATGACCAACTTTAAGACTATCACACATTTACGTATAGGAAGTCAGATTATCATACTTGTCATACGTAGTCTCATTCTACCTTTTTTCAACTATTACCAAATAGCGATGTATGGAATCTATTTAATTAATTAAATATGGTAAATACAAATTGTAATATAATTTGAAATTTTGAAATAGTTACATAAATAAAATTCTCAGAAATTAGTTAATTAATAATTATCATTTAGGGAATACATCTTACATAGATAAAGAGAGTTCCCAACAAATTAAAATAGGGTGTTATAACGATTTTACTTAGCTTGATATTAGTAATCAATGTCGATGGTAAGTGCCTTCGAAATAATTTTAATTAACAATACGAGTCTCTTTTGGGAATAAATATATTGAAGAGAAAAGTGGAATCTACATAACGATTACCCCTTACTAGCAGTTAAAGGAAATCTCAAGCATAATTTTGAATATTATGCAAAGGGTGTGAAATATGATTAATTTTGAAATTTGTTTACTTTATGTACATAAAAGTAAACAAATATTCACAGTATGTTGTTTACAATACAATATTCGGACTCAGCATACTCGATTACCCCAGGATAGCCGTTGAAAGTATGATTCTACCTCAATTTTGAAATTTGTTTACTTTATATTCATAAAAACAACAATAAATTTCATATGAGAAATTTGAAAATGCGGAATTCAGAATCAGCGTACTTGATTATCCCTATTGACTGTTGAGAGCAAGTCTCTAAGTATATTTCGAGATTTCAACTATTTGTTTACTTTATATTCATAAAAACAACAATAAATTTGCATATGCGAAACTTGAAAATGCGAAATTTGGAATCAGCGTACTTGATTACCCCTATATGACTGTTGAGAGCAAGTTGAGCCGGTTTAGACGGTTAAGCAGGTTTAGCCGGTTTAGCAGGTTTAGCTGGTTTAGCAGGTTTAACCGGTTTAGCTGGTTTAGCAGGTTTAGCCGGTTTAGCAGGTTTAACCGGTTTAGCCGGTTTAGCCGGTTTAGCTGGTTTAGCAGGTTTAGCAGGTTTAACCGGTTTAGCTGGTTTAACCGGTTTAGCAGGTTTAACCGGTTTAGCAGGTTTAGCAGGTTTAACCGGTTTAGCAGGTTTAGCAGGTTTAGCCGGTTTAGCCGGTTTAGCAGGTTTAACCGGTTTAGCTGGTTTAGCCGGTTTAGCAGGTTTAACCGGTTGAGAAACTTGCTCTCAACAGTCATATAGGGGTAATCAAGTACGCTGATTCCAAATTTCGCATTTTCATATTTCTCATATGTAAATTTATTGTTGTTTTATGAATATAAAGTAAACAAATAGTTGAAATATCGAATTATACATAGAGACTTGCTCTCAACAGTCAATAGGGGTAATCAAGTAAGCTGATTCTGAATTTCGCATTTTCAAGTTTCGCATATGCAAATTTATTGTTGTTTTTATGAATATAAAGTAAACAAATAGTTGAAATATCGAAATATACTTAGAGACTTGCTCTCAACAGTCAATAGGGGTAATCAAGTAAGCAGATTCTGAATTTCGCATTTTCAAGTTTCGCATATGCAAATTTATTGTTGTTTTTATGAATATAAAGTAAACAAATAGTTGAAATATCGAAATATACTTAGAGACTTGCTCTCAACAGTCAATAGGGGTAATCAAGTACGCTGATTCCAAATTTCGCATTTTCATATTTCTCATATGTAAATTTATTGTTGTTTTTATGAATATAAAGTAAACAAATAGTTGAAATATCGAAATATACTTAGAGACTTGCTCTCAACAGACATATAGGGGACCCCACTCGCTCTAATAAGCAGCTCTGCCTTGTCCAATCCAAGCTAGTCCAGTCCCGGTCCAGAATTTAGTAGCAAGCTGCATTACGTAATTTTGTTTAATAAATTTATTTCGTATATAATAGAAGTTACTTTATTGGCTCTTTGATTAAGGTTTTGATTGATTAACCGATTACGGCCGAGGTTTTAAGTTCGTAAAGAAAAGGAACACTAAAATCGTACCACTTCGTTTTAACCAATTCCAGGAACAAACGATATTTAGCACCTTTTTGATGTCATAAAATCACACATTTTCCATGCAGTATTCGGTTAATCATGTAATATATTAGACATAAATGTATTTCCTTATCCTAATAATATTTATGAATTGCTTATTATTCTATAGAAAACTTGTCTCGTTTACTTGGCTACACTTGATTGCCTTTCAATGCTTCTCATTTCTTCAGATGCGTACAACCAGCTGTATTAGGCTTTACGCACTTAAATGGTTATAATTTTCATTCATATAAATTCGAAATATAGTCACAGTTCGGTAAACAAACTGCAAAAATGGCATTGGATTTAGAAAAGTGTGAAGTTAAGAAGATAGATGAAGCTAATGAGAAAGACTTGTCCTCTTGTTCTGTCAACTTCGAGAATTGCCTTTTCTTTCTTATAATAGTTTGTCTGTTCATACTAATTTGTCTGCAACTGTTCAGTCAGACTTACAAAATACAATTAGTAACTGACTCTTCCATAGTACTAATTATTGACAATGAAAACAGTATCGCAACTCCTATAAAAGTGGTTCCTGATGAATTTAACAACGAACTACTAGAGCAAGATATACAGGTTTACAGCCTAAAGAGTCAGAAGCACTCAATAGAAGCTAGAGTTATGAATTCTAGTAAAGACCCTAATGCTATGAAAGTAAACCTCATGATAGAGAGAGCCAATACAATCCCTATCATAGATTGGCTGAAAAGTATATTTTCTGATTCGAGTGGTAAAATTATGGAATAATTCCATAAGCATTATGTCTTACACATACATATACTACACAAAGATTCCCTATATTAATATATTATCTATGCATTGTTAATTGAACTATTGAATTAGGGCAGGTTGTTGGAGAGATCTTTTATAATGGTTGCTGTATCAAAGTTCTTATATCTCTGAACTGCTGCATTGCAATGATTAAATACTATTACAATATTGCAAATAAGTAATATAATACGTAGCCATTTGTCTAATATAACAAATTATGGTGCAATCATGGTCACGTGTTGTGCACGCATTCTGGACACGTAGTGCTAACCACGAGGTGAGGCAGCAAGCAATTATAAAAGAACTTTGTAACCTGTTTGTCATACTATCCAATACAATCTTTGATATAATACTGAGTTATTATAACACAATTCACTAATATAGATTGTCCAGAAAGAATGACACAAGACCAATTGAACTCTTGTCCCTCCCCCACGAATGAGTCTAGTTCCCTCTCTACTCACTCCCCTGTACTCTCCCCCCTTCCTCTATTTTCAGAGCCCCGTCACAAACAAGACAACATAGAAGATGAGCCTATCAAAGGGAAATGGCGCGTAAAGGATAGAATGAAGACTTTCTCCGTAGCTCTTATTCTCTGTCTCAACCCTGGAGTTGATCCTCCTGACAGTATCAGACCTAAGAACTCAGCTAGAATGGAGTGTTGGATAGATCCTATGACTGGAGCTAAAGCTGTAGAGGCAATTGGACAAGCTCTACAGCGTCAGTATGAGCGTTGGCAGCCTAGAGCCCGCATCAAGGTATCGATAGAACCTACAACAGAAGAAGTAAAGAAGCTATGTGTATCACTTCGTAATCAAGCTCAAGATGATAGAGTCCTATTCCATTACAACGGACATGGAGTTCCTAAACCAACTCAGAATGGAGAGATATGGATATTTAACAAGGATTATACTCAATATATTCCTCTATCTATTTACGACCTAATCATATGGATAGGTGCACCCTCTGTATTCGTATGGGATTGTGCTTTAGCCGGACTTGTAGTGAAATGGTATAACACGTTTGCTGAACAGAGACAGAAAGATCAAGCTAAATACGGTGTAACACAGGTCCCTGACTACAAAGCTAACAGTATTCATCTTGCTGCTTGCTCTGAAGACGAACTACTCCCTATACACCCTCTCATGCCATCTGATCTATTCTCTGCTACACTCACTACTCCTATTAAGGTATCCATCTTATCATTTTCCTACCAAAACAGAGATCTAATCCCTTGGGCAGATAACATAACACTTGAGAGGATAGATGCTCTGCCAGGGAAAATAGCTGATAGACGATCTCTCGTAGGAGAGCTAAACTGGGTATTTACTGCTATAACAGATACGATAGCATGGACTACTCTACCTAGAGATTTATTTCTACGTCTCTTCAGACAAGATTTGTTAGTTGCTAGTCTCTTTAGAAACTTTCTACTTGCAGATAGACTAATGCGTTATTACGGGTGTGTCCCTGTCTCCCATCCCCCTCTCCCTCCCACTTACAAACACCATCTCTGGCTGAGCTGGGACAATACGCTAAATTCTCTCCTCAAAGAGATGGATATTTATAAGGATACTCCTTATCCCAATCCTCTACATCGTTCTCACTCCACTGAATTCTTCACAGAACAGATAAAATGCTTTTCTCGGTGTCTAAATGCTTGTAGCTACTCACCAGATATAAATTCCCCTCCTGAACAACTACCAATCTTATTACAGGTTTTACTTAGTAAAGCGGATCGCCTCTCAGCACTCAATCTTCTATGTACTTACATGGACGAAGGACCTCAAGCTGTACACTTAGTCCTATCAGTAGGTATATTCCCGTATGTATTGAAGTTACTACATAGCTCATTCGTAGAGCTTAAGAGATTAATGATATATATCTGGGCTAAGATCCTGGCTGTAGAGCCTGACTGTAAAGTCGATCTGGTTAGAGAGAAGAGCTTTGAATACTTCGTTAATGCCGTAAAGGACACAAGCTTAGAACCTGAGTATAGATCAATGTCATGCTTCGTTCTAAGCAGAATATGTGATGATTATCCGTTGGGTAATGAAGCTTGTTTCAATATTGAGTTAGGATTTGTATGTCTGTCCCAGTTAGAAATGTGTCCAAATTCCCAGCCCTTTCTCTTACAATGGCTGTGTCTTTGCCTGTCTAGATTCTGGCAAGGAAGTGAACAAGCTATTTCCTCTGCTCATCGTAGCTCTGCTCATGAAATACTCTATCCGCTTATGAATAATCAGTCCCCAGAAGTGAGAGCATGTGCTATATCCGCGTTAAGTGCTCTCACGAGTCAATCACAAGTACCATCTCAGAAGAGCGATACAATTAGTCATGACATTATGTCTCTCCTTATCAATATGGGTACCAGGGATGCTAGTCCTATCGTACGTAGAGAAATGGTTACAATAATGCAGGCATTCATTAACCAGTTCGATCAACAGTTCTTTAATACGATAGCTAGAACACATGTAGATCATACACGGAATAGCGAACCATATTCAAATGAACATATTCTAACTTCTACACTATTTGATGAGTGGGTTGCGGTTATTGACACCAATAAAAATATCCCACTGAGTGAATCAGGTCCTAACCATGTAGATTTTAATTCTAACGGTGATATACTGATGTCATGCTCCTCTCATTCCTCTCACAGGAGAAGGTCTAGCATGGATGTTAAAGTACCTTCTTCTCTACTCAGAAATCCTACACTCAGTTCACCTAACAATATATATCTACAGATATGGGATAACTTAATGCTAATGAGAGAAGATTCCTGTGAGAGTGTTTCTAATCTGACTAAACATCTCTGTGCATTTGTATTCCCTAAAGTTCATACGATGGTTAAAAACTTGTGTTATGATTCAGAAGAAGAACAAGATCCTCAATTCACTTTATCTCCAGAAGTTAGTTTCATGTCTGTACATTCGGCAAATGATACCCCTGATCAACCTCCTGCACCAACAGTAGGGTTATATCCATGGTCTGCTAGGTACTTCACTAAACCTATACTGAGAGCTAGACCTGAATTGGATATAGATCCTTTTCTTAAGATTTACTATTCTAAAAGAAAGAATGAGACATTAGCTAATCACACAGATTTCTGTGTATATTCTCCTCGCCAATTACAAGAAGCTATTGACAATACTGTTGCTGTTAGCTGTGATTATGTAGTAGAAAATAGTGTGACTATGAAGTTCCACCCCTTTGAGTGTAACCTAGCTCTTGCAACAGATAAATTAGTGAAAATATACAATTTCAGTTCTCCTGATCATGAGGAAACAGCTGATCCTCTACTCCCATCTATTTCCTTCAATGCAGTATCTTCTATTAACTCCAGATTATCAGCTATTGAGTATTTGAATCCTATACACTATCCATTGCTTCTAGTTCTAGAAGATAACGGTAATATCAGGATATGGAAAGACATAGAAGTATTTCCTAACTCTACTAATCCTGAGGATCAAAGTATTCCTTCTATTGTATCAGGCTGGCGTGCTATACCCAGTCTAGCTTACAGAACAAACTGTAAGCTGACTAGTTTGAAGTATCATGAAACAGCTGGGCTATTGTTTGTAGCAGCTAATGAACCTCTAATACATATCTGGGACCTGCATAGTGAGATGTTAAGACAAACGATATCTCTACCTTTTAAAGATAATGTATCTTCTCTAGCACTACACCCAACTAACAACGACCTATTTCTAGCAGGAGACTGTGAAGGTTATGTGCTACTATTCGATATGAGAGAACGTAGGAATTTATCTACATGGTCTATGCGTGTACATTCACACTCAATACTGAGTATTAATATGATGAGTAAATCACAAGATAGATTCTGTACATTCTCTGTTGAAGATGAGATACAAATCTCTGATATAAGAACACACGATTTTATTAAGAGATTCTCTACAGGGCTAAAAACTCTAGATTCTGTAGCGAAATATCCCAGTACAGATCTTACTGCTGTATCTGGAAGTGGATCCTCAGATGTACTATTATTTTCTGATTACTCTTCTCCCCTCCAAATGTGTAATCTCAAAAATAAAACTCCTTCTGGGAAGGTTTTACGAAACAGAATTAATTTGCTTTTCCATCCACTCAAGCTCTGGCTAACTGCCAGTTTTGAACAAGAAACAAAAATATATTCTCTGATGGATGGTTTTACTTTGCATAAAGCACATGTTCTTCACTAAGTTATTTGATATTTGCTTTTCTGCGCTTTTTTCCATTGGATGCATTTAAATCGTTTTCTATTAACTATTAATGTGTATAATCTAAAATTCAAAAATATCTCGAAATTATTCTCTGACACGTCTTTTGATCCTAAATGAAGTTACACTGGAATCTCGTTAATACGAACAACAAGGAAAGCAGGAGTTTCGTATTAACGAGATTTCACTGTAGATTATTTCTGAAGTTCTCTTTAGAGTTGGAAGTGACAGAATATAATATTTAGTAATAACGACAATAGAGTTCGTCTAACGGACGCGGACGATGAACACTAATAAGAATTTGTTACGTGTCTCGTTCGGAACGATCCTCGCCCGTTAGACAAACCTTTTGTTGTTGTCTTTAGGAGTTGTTTTATTGTTTTGTGTATAAATTGCATTGAATACAAGAATTTATATTCGAAAATTTGCATTGCATTTGTTTCATCTTCTGAAATATTTTTGAAACTCTAGCTTAAATGGACCAGGGATCATCTATCATCACCCGGTCAGCTACGCGTCGTTCTGTGAGGAAGATAAAGTTATCAAAATCTCAAAACAATACAGACATTAATAAGACTAAATCCAATGGAGTCTCTCCTACAAGCAAACATATTCCTAAAATAAAATCTAATCCTATCAATAAACAAAAACACCAAACATCAAGCTCCACGACCAAAATACAACCTACTAAGGGCACTCACTCGCGATTAATATCACCTTACATCTGGAGGTCTCGTCTCAATCAGCTGAATAACCAACTATCCTCTCCTCCCCCAACACGACAGAGACAGCTGCCCCGTTCTAATCCTATTCCCAGCAAACAACAATCTCTATTCAGAGAAGCACAAATGAAAGCAAAAGACAAGCTAAAACTAAAATGTTCCTCTTCTAACGTAATCTCTCTTCCCTTCAGTTTATCAGACAAACACATTAGTGAGGGACCTCTCCCTGAAGTAGTAGTATTTGAACGGAACAATATCAAGCCCTCATTCCCTAGCCCCTACCCTTTGGTCTTCTCTTCCCTCCCCCAGATGTTCTTGTGTCCTAAATGTTTCCAATACTTCTCAAGCTCTGACACTCTATCTCTACATCTACAGCACTGTTCATCTACTGGTCCCCCTGGTACTGAGATATATAGACAAGATAATCTATCTTTCTTTGAAGTAGATGGAGAACTTCACAAACGTTTTTGTCAGAATTTATGTCTGCTGTCTAAACTATTTCTTGACCACAAGACCATCTACAGAGACGTGAGTCCGTTCCTCTTCTATCTGCTATACCAGTGGGTGAATGAAGATGGTAAAGGACCTCACTGGGGATTCATAGGATACTTTTCAAAGGAGAAGTTATCTGACAAAGACCATAACCTCTCTTGTATCATGGTATTACCACAGCATTTGAGGAAGGGCTACGGTAACATGTTAATAGAATTCTCTTATTTATTGTCAAGACATGAAGAGAAGCAAGGAAGTCCTGAACAACCTCTATCAGACTTAGGCTTATTAGCTTACCGTAGCTACTGGCGTAGTGTAATACTAGATCATTTAATATCTCTAATTACTCCTGGAGAAGATGAGGAGGAGAAGAGAACACCAGTATTCTCTGTCAAGAATTTATCAGTAACTTCAGGAGTAAGAGCTGAGGATCTAATCAGTACCATGCAGTACTATGGACTGATAAAGTACTGGAAAAGTTCACATGTCATTCTTGTAGAAGAGTGTAGCAAAAATGAAGGAGGGACCAAGAAGAGGAAGAGGAAGCTTGATCCTGTACATCTAGTATGGAATCCAACTGAATGGGTATCATGATTTGAAAATATTATTATCATAATTGTGAATTCGATATTAATGTTGATGCCAAGTAAAATCATATCATATATGCTACATACTTTTATTTGTTAGAACTTAGAACGTATTCAAGCAGATCTCCCTCTGTAAAATAAAATAAAAAATATAAGAGGTTTTGATCTATTTAAGCCATACAAAACAATTAAGGTTACGTACACACTGATTCTAAATTTTGCATTTTCAAGTATATCTTATGTACATTTTGACATTTGACAACCAAAAGTATACATTGGCATCAGAATAGAGGACCCACTTTTCATTTTCGTCCAGGTAATGCCCGCTCATCTTTTCATAGTGTTCCTACGCTCATAGGATATCTGAGGAGTTACGAGCCAAAGCTCATATTATGTTGCTAAAACTAGCTCTTAGATTTATTTACTTGTATAAATGGCTGAAGCCTATCCAATAATCCTACAGAATAAAATAACAACTCATAACCCAATCATAGTAGTAGGCGGAGGAATAGCTGGAGTATCTTGTGCAGAGAGTCTATCAGTACAGAATATTAAACTACCTATACTCTTGGTATCAGGCTCCCCTGTTGTCAAAAGAGCTGTCAATATTAGAAATGAGTCTGGTACAGTGCTTAACTTTGATATTGAGGAGTTATCATTAGGATCTCTAACAACAGAGATCAATAGAGTTAAAGTACTATATGGAATTGTAACCACATTAATAGCAGAACATAACGCTGTAACTATCAATAATAATTTCTCAATTCGTTACAGCAAATTATGTATTTGTACAGGAGCTACTCCTCAGCTGATAGGAGATGAGAGTACATGTGTATATGGTATAAGAGACACAGATAGTGTAGAGTTGGTACAAGCTAAATTGAGAGATTCACGGAGAGTTGTTATCGTTGGTAACGGCGGTATCGCATTGGAATTAGTGTATAAGATCAAAGGAACAGAAGTAGTGTGGGTAATAAGAGATAATGCTATTGGATCTGTGTTCTTAGACAAGGGTGCTGCTCAGTTCATGTTATCTGAAATGGGAAATAAGGAAACTAGGAATAAAGATAAGAAAGGGTTCCGTTACATACAGGGTAGCAAGGGTAACCTAGCATATGCTCCTGGAGGGGTACACATCAGGGGGAGTGCACTGGGTCCTGATTGGACAGATGAATTAGATATTGATGACGTATTGACAGGGAAAAATATACGAATTGAGTATAATTGTGAAATAAAACATATACAGTTACAAGAGACGAATAATTCAATGGTAGAAGGTTACAATAGAGAATGGCCTGTACATGTACTCCTTACAAATAGCAAGATAATAGAATGTGATATGGTAGTATCAGCTACAGGTGTACAGCCTAATGTTTATCCATTTTCAAAAGATTCTCACTTGAAGATATCAACAGACGGTGGGATAATCATTGACGAAGAAATGCGTACATCTCTCCCTAACGTGTATGCAGCTGGAGACGCTTGTACTGTCAATTGGACAGGTAGTGCTATCGAGGATAATTTCTGGTTCCAAATGAGATTATGGACACAAGCATTACAGATGGGAAACTATGCTGGAAAGTGTATTGCTTCTCATTTGAATGATGAGTATATTCTACAAGATTTTTGTTTCGAATTATTCACGCATTCGACCAAGTTCTTCGGCCATAAAGTCATTCTATTAGGAAATTTTCATGCAGCAGGTTTAGATAAAATTGATGTAGAGTTTCTCCTGAGATATGGAAAAGGGGACGAATATATCAAGATAGTTCTCTTCCAGGAAAAGATGGTAGGAGCAGTATTAATAGGAGAAACAGGATTAGAAGAAATGTGCGAGAACTTAATACTCAATCAACTTAACTTGACAGATTTGAAAGATAATATTCTCAACCCGGATATTGATATGGAAGGTTATTTTGATTAAATTACGTATTAGATTTTTGTTTCTAAACTGAATAAAAGTGTATATTAAAAAATAAATTTGGGAGTAATTTATTATAAAGACTGATGTAGAATATAGAGGGCAAGAAATAATCCTTATATCGAACACGGTTATATAGAAATAGCCGCTTATATCGAAGCCTCAAATTGTACAAACTCGGCCTCGAATCGGCCAAAATTCTAAACTCGGTCAATTCATGTCGGTTATATCGAACTTGGCTTATACCAAAGCAATTAGCGAGGATTTATCAGAAAGATGATATTAGTAAAATATAAATTTAATTTACAAATAAGGACGGGGTAAAAAAAGAAATTTCGAATTACATATAGATAAATTAAAATGGGCTGTAAGCGCGATATGTTAATCTTGATCCCATGCCATCTTGGGATTGAAAATCTTCTTGTTCTGTTCTTGAGAGTCAATATTAGCAGCTGTGCTACATCTTGGCAGTTCTTGTAACGAAGTATTAGATTTACTAGGTGTAGTTGATGAGAGATAGAGGATAGTAGATCTTGATGTAGTACCAGATGTCAAGTTATGTGATTCTGGTCTAGAACTAATAGAGGGCTTATCCATGGTAGGATTTTGTACCATTAAACTTTCCATAGAAGCAAGTTCCATTAGATCGTATCTACCACGAGCTTTTCCTGTTGCTTTAACAGAAGCTTTTCCTAGACTAGTCTGACTGCTAAACACAGACACATCTGTACTACTATAGTATTCTGTAATAGGAGAGTCTGTATCTCTTACTGTAGTACCTTGCTCTTGTTCTGAGGGTAGAGGTGTCACGTAATATTCATCATTACCTGCCTTCCTCTCTTGGAAACTCCAGAAACGAGGATTAGTTTCCCAGAATGGATTCATAATGCTAGAATCCTCTAAAGTAGTAACTTCTTTCTCTTCTGATGTAAATGTAGGAGTTCCTTCATTTTGATTTTGATCAATTTGTATTTCAGCATTGATAGCAGGTCTTCTAGATGTATTAACCTGTTCTTCCTTACTTATATCACTACTGAGTGTGCTGATAGAACTAATACACAGACTCTTCTCTGTTAATTGTTGAGTTGCTGGTTCTCTTGATAAGTTACTCAGTACAATTTTTTCTGGTTCTACTGGGAATACTTTCCTGCAAGATTTAATATTAACATAATAAAGTAGATTATCCAAGGTACAACCAAAATTATGTGTTATGGTACAGGAGCAATTGATCGCCAAACGTTCCAAATTTTTCACTCAAGTCCCTACATTCGCAATATCCCTGAGAAGAGCGAATAGGTTCGTCTAGATATTTCGCTCGCTCAGCTCATAAAGTTCTCGACTCGCTCATTATATATTGGTATATGTTCCGAATGTTCAGGCATTGACCTTAATTTAGATATCAACAAAAAATGAAACTTAATTCAGTCAACTTACTTTTTATTGGAACACTGACGTTCACAAGCCTTGTAGATTTTATACAAGAAGAATATTAGTATTAACAGAGTTGCACAAAACAGTACTCCTGCTATAAATGCTGCTGGAACATAAACAAGCAATTCATTATCATTCTGGCAGACAGTAATAACTGAGATTGGTGTAACGGCTGTAAGGATGTCTTTGATTACGCCACTATTATTTACAGCCTCGAACAGCACTTCCCCTGGTACCACGTAATCTGTAGCTCCATCTGGGTCTTTAGGGAGATCAGGAAGAGAGACATAGAAATGAACCTCTAGCTCAGCTTCACTCCCTGTAATAACTTGATATACATCCTGCACTACTACATTAGTTGGAATGAACCAATCTGATTGTCTATTAGAGTGTTGAAATATAATTTATAAAATACACATTACACTATATTACTGATGTCATGGGCCTTTGTACTATACAGTCTACTCCCACACAATATTACTTTTGATTGTTTAGAACAATATTTGTACAATTTCATGCTTCTTTATAAGCGGGTATTTCCATACTGTAAATTTAAAGTCTATACAAATTGTTTATTGATAATATATTGCATAACAGGATATTACTTCTGTAAACAAAATCATTTGTAACATTTTCTTATAATTAATCCAATTATTATCTTTGAATACTGATAAAGGTGTTACAATTAATGATATGAAAACAAAACCGTCTTTTGTTTGTTATGTATTCTTATCAGAAGTCAGTTAATGTCGTCAATAAATAAGGATTTATCAAAGGTAATTAATTACTGAATATACTAAGGCCAGAGTGTAACAGATAATATAAACATTTAATGATTCAGTTTGAGGTAGAATTTATGGGATGTTTACCGATGAAAACAACTACGTTAATAGATATTTATTCGCGAGCAATCACATGAAAATATCTTCTTATAAGACACACCTACCATAAATATACGTCACTCTTACCCAAACTAATAAAGTGTACGTATTAGCCGTGTGAATACGATATTTATATAAAGTGAAATGCTCCCCTATGCATAGTTGGTACTGCTAATTAATGGCATTAATAATAGGAAACGTTTTGTAATACAATCACTTTAATCAAATAATTCAGAATAATGTATTGTAATACTATTACCTTAATTACAAACGTGCTAAACAATGAGATAAATTCCACAAGCATGATTTAACAGAGTTAACAATACAGATGCGCCCTCATAAGAACTAATCATCAGCTTAGTGTATATGAAATCTTTAACTGTGAGGTAGACCTTACTCAATGTTAATCACAGCTATAAGGACTCAAATTGAATCACCATTCACATTGTATTACTCAAACAGAATATTACATAAGCATAGTATAGGTTACTATGGTACCTTTTCTACTGAGAAGAAATAAAAAATCAGGCATAACTCTCGGATTGGTAGGGCGCAATACAAATCCCTGAAGCCAGTAGGCCAGAATCCTGCAGAGGAATAGCTATAAAACAGTTACAAATTAATGTTTCGCATAAAGCTGTGATATCTATGGCTGGAGAAGAATTAACACAGTGCAGGTTAATATACGATCATAGAAACGCGAGTTGCAATGTGAGTATAACCGAGATATTACTGCATCATGAGGTAAATACACCTCTCTCAGCTGTAGCATTATTAATATTGGGCTCTCTTTGCTATCTAATAATTTGGCCGTGTTTGGTGTGTGATTTCAAATGTCTCCGGTTTGGAAGAATTGCAGCAGTGTTATTCGGCTCATTATTAATGACAGTAGTGCTTGTTTTAACACAAGATGAAGTGTATTGCATTCTAGGGAGGAAGAATAGTTTGCAAACATTGTGTCTATTGCTCGGCATGATGTTATTCGCTTATTACTTAGAGAGGGAAGGCCTCCTCTCTCTGGTATTAAAACCCCTCATGAAGAAGGAGAGATCATTCTACACTATCCTCTGGGTAATATGTATAATGTCAGGAACTCTCTCAGCACTTATTACTAATGATGCTACATGTGTGTTGCTAACTCCTTTAATACTACTTGAACATAGAAGACAGAAGAGAAGTAAGAGAGAATTCCTACCCCTGTTGCTAGGGATAGCAAGCTCGGCTAATATCGGCAGTGCAGCTACTGTCATGGGGAATCCACAAAATGCGTATATTGCAGCTAATATAGGCCTGAACTTGTCTCAAACATTTCTAACTCTTTTCCCAGCAGCTATAGTTGGTCTCTTCTTGAATACTTGTCTACTCTATATCTACACGTATTGCTTCTATCTGAGGAAGAAGAAACAGCCTAAAGAGAATACCAATATAAACGAAGTATCTATAGACAACAAATATGTCAGCAGTGACACGAGTTCTCATAGTCCCATTATTCTAACCAACTCAATAAGTGAGAATATAGGAGCACAGCATGAAGAAGACACGAGAAGTATTCAGAGTATATCCAATAACAAGATTGAATCAAATCACATTACTAACGGCTCTGTGGTGCATGAGGTATCTGGTATAGGAGACAATAACGTAATTCAGAACGGAAAGAAGGAAGAAATAACATTTCAATGTGATGAGAAACACCCGTTGTTACAGAATGCTCTTTTTAACAGATTGAAGATTCGTACTCCTCACAGGTTTTATTGCAGAACAAGTCCTCATGTGTGCAATGCTGCCCCCCAAAATGGAGATACGAATCAAGATATTACGAGCTCATGGATCATGTTATATGACCCAGATGGCGGCAACTCTGATATCCCGATAATTTACGCTCCTTGCAAATTCTGTATTCACACGCCCTCTTATAACAGGTTATTCTGGGTTATCCTAGTACTGTCCCTCACTATTACAATTATACTACTGTGTGTACCACCACATAATGCTGCAAACCTTTACTTTGATATTGGTTTAATACCCATCTGTATGGCTAGCATATTATTACTGGTTGATGGAGTACTGAACAAACGAAGTAGTACAGAATCAGTTCGACACCTGGATTGGGGCGTTATCCTCCTATTCTGTGGTCTCTTTATTTGGTTAGAGGGATTCAAGAAGACAAATGTACCTAAAGCAACCTTTCATCTTCTCAAAGATTACATGGGAGTTCGTTCGTTTGGTGGAGTAATGGTATTTACTCTGTTCATTATAATTGGGTCTAATCTTCTCAGTAACGTACCCATGGTAATATTGATTGTTGATTACATAAAGTGCTTGCCTGGAGTTCAGAATATGGATCCTAATTCAAGAGATTACACAATCGTAGCTAGTCTTATCCTTTCTTGGGTGTCAACAATCGCAGGAAACTTTACTCTAATCGGAAGCGTTGCTAATCTTATTGTGGCTGAGAAGGCTAAACGTCACATTAACTACAACCTGAGCTTCTTCAGCTATTTGTTTTTCGGGTTCACTTCGTCTATTATTGTACTATTCTTAGGACTACCTATCATATATCTTCTGGGTATTATAGTAGTGCATATCTAAATAAATATGTGTATATAGTGCTTCAGACCAGGACGATTCGATACACACAATGAGCATATTTGCTATTCAATTAATATACGGAAACGCATGTATGACTAATATTTGCAATTCTAAGTAAATATTATTGTTTTTATATGATGCATAAGCAAAATTAAATATTTGTAATTATTTCTCAGTAAAATACCAACATTAAAATTAGGTGAGAAGACATCAAAGGCTGAGCTAATATACGTATGTATTAATTAACAATTTAGTTTCATCGTTAAATAATTATATTATTGGATATTTTGTACAATTGGTAGGTAGCGAAAACTTATTAATTATTTTAACTATGCTAAAGGATTCGTAGAGTCAAGGTCGCTAATGGATATTCTCTTACTATGAACTAAGTCATTGTTACCGATAAAATTTGTAGATTAGATTCGGGCACATGAGAATTCGCTATAAGCAACCCTAACTGTATGTGATTACCTCTGAGAAGAACAATCTTCAAGGATAGAGCATTTGAATGGATTTCTAATACAATAAGCTGTGAGAATGTTAGCTGTCACCAATTTGAAATGATCCACAACAGCTATCCACTACAGAATAGCATATTAAATAAATAAAATGTATCTGCTTTAACTGTAATTTAACTTACATTGCTTTCGGATATGTTGAAGAAGAGAGTGATCACATTCTCCAAACCTTCAGATCTAATAGCAAGTCCCAGTTGAGTAGCATTTAGCCCTTCAGTTAAAATTGGCTTAACAACAGTAGTAACCAGCACTAACATGACTGTACAGAGCTCTGGAGTAGATCCGTCACAACATTTAATGTTATGGAAATATGCATTGAATAGAGAACCGTTGTGAGATTCTCTAGCCTCAACAAGCAGGAAGTATAAATACCAAGCGGGTGGGTTGCCTTGCATTTCTAACTCAAAATAATTTCCATACAAAGTATTTATCTCAAAATACTTTAAATTAGTTATAGCAGTGGAATCTGTATCTGAACAGTTGAGTACATTAACTAGCTCTCTAGTGTTATTATCTTCATGAGTTATGTGTAGTGTAAGTATGTGAGGACATACTGGAGAGTTGTCATTAATATCCAGTACATGTATTGTCAATATTACTTCTAACCTTTGTGTATTAGCATGTGAAGATATGCCATCATATACAGTAATATACAGAGTGTATGATGTGTGTATTTCATAATCTAATGTATTCAGAAGATATATCTCTCCTGTAGCATGGGAAATAGTGAATATAGATTGATTAGGTTCTACATGAGTTATTTCATAGTACAGATGTGTAGAAGAGTTATCAGGGTCATAGCATGAAACTGTGTGTATCAGCTCTCCTACTGTTGTATTCTCATAGAGGTATACTGTATTGATATCTGGGAATAATACAGGGGGATACTCGTTAATATCTACTACAGTTACTATTGTGAAGAATTGAGAGCTTAGATTGTTTGAGTAGCATGACGTATCTAACGTATAACTTTGTTGTTGTGCATAATTGAGAGATTTGTCCAGAATCAGTTTACCTGTCTCCCTCTGTACATAAAACGTGTTATCAGATTGTAGCACATAGGATATATTTACTGAATTAATACATTCTATCATACCAACTACGTAACCAAGTGGCTGATCTTCTCTAACACTGAATATAAATATTGGATAGGAAGGAGAAGGCTGTAACATATCAATACTGTATATGATTATATTCAATAGTAATTCTGTTGTACTATTCTGTGTATTAGGAGCATTATCTCGTGCCATTATAGATACATTGATTGGAGAAGAGAGGGAGAATATATCTCTACTGGAGAGATATAATTCTCCAGTACTAGGAGATATATACAGACCTGGTATTGCATCAACCAATGAGTATTCTACTTTATTGTATGAGATATCTCTGTCAATAGCTAAATACGTTATGAGGAGAGTACCTAGCTGAATATTACTCACAAATTCAAGATAAGAAGTTGGAGAAATGAAGGATGGAGGGAACTCATTAACATCCTGTACTGATATTACAATAGCTACTGTAAGAGAAGTGTTGTGTGCGAATATTACGCTAATTGTACTGAAATATGAAGCGTATCTTTCAGCATCTAACGGTATCGTTAAGATAAGGGATCCATTTGATTCTACTCTAAATATCTGGGAGAATATGACGTCATCTAATATATACTGGGCAGGTGACTGACAATTGACATCTAGTAGGGTAGAATTCACATGTATATCCTCTGATACGGATAGAGAATAGAAATAGCTCTCACAACTATATACTTGTTGGTAAATTATAGAAATAGATAGAATACTAGAATTAGTGAGAGGATCTGAGAGAGCCTTGTCAGTAGCTAGTATAGTTAATTCAATATTGTTATTTGTTATCTGTTTTACAGGATATATGAGCCATATCTCACCAGTAAATTTATCTATCAAGAACAAGTCTGTATGATCTTGTATGGAGAATGTAATATCTCCATCTATACCAGCATCTAAATCATCAGCTATGACAGAGTACACGGGATATAACGGATCTACAGTACTGCTATCTATAATCAGCTGATATGGTAGATTGGTAAAGAAGGGAGAGAAATCATTGGATTGTTCTACCAATAAAAATATTGTTATATGTGATGAGAATGTAGAATTGGGTTCTGATACTACTAGTACTCCTGTATAAGCAGTGATTAGCTCGTAATCAAGCTGTGACGTTAGAACAATGGAATTATGATTAGCTGATAGTATCTGGTTAATGGGAGAAGATAGAGATAAAACAAATTCTGTAGGTAGTAGTATATTATCAGGATCTGTACATAAATACATAGCGACAACAGTTTCAGAAGTAATGTTCTCAAATATGGATAACTGTATGTGTGTAGGGTTACATATGGGAGGTCCATTGTTCTCGTTAATGACATGAATATTCAGTATTGCTGTGCTAGAGAAAGGATTATTAGAATAATCAGTAGCGATTATTGACAAATTGTATTCTGGCATTATGTTGTAATCCAGGGCTGAAATTAGGTAAACTAGTCCAGATACTGGATCAATAGAAAATGTGTCAAAATTCGTGAGAAATGTATATATAACTCCACCATCAGGTGCACTATCTTCGTCACTAGCTAACACACTAAAAATATTGCTACTTACTGCTGTAAATTCACTTAACGACAGAGAATATTGAGTTTGATTGAAGACAGGTTTATGTTCATTGACAGGTGTCACAATAACGTGTAAGAATACAGAAGAAGCATAAAAAGGAGAATATGTCTGTATAGCCTGTATCTCTATCAGATAGAATCTTTCACTCATATCATAATCCAAATAGTCCTGTAGGAACAGATTTCCTTCAAGAGAGACATAGAATGGTAGATCTGTAATATTAGGACTGAGAATGAAGAAATCAAGATTGAGGGTATCATTATTGTTACAAGATATTGTAGCTATAGACTGTCCTAATGCAGTAGTTTCTTCTAGAATAAGTATTTCTGTATCTTGAGGACAATTAGGAGGCATGTCTCTAAAATACTCAGTAATTAGTATCTGTACTGTAGCCCTGTTAGAGAGGGGATCAGAGGGGAGGGGAGTGTAACTGTTAGCTGCCAGTATAGTCACATTATAGGGTGACTGTGTGTAGTCTAGAATACCACGCAGATATAGAATTCCTATAGAACAGAAAATGTACTAAATTAGCAATAACTTCACAAGTTCGTTCAAGTAAAGTGCATAGAGTGAGGTGTACAATACATTTACATGAGGATACATGTGATGAAGCCGGTCATAATAAGGAGCGAGTATGTCATATACGATTTTATATTGATAGAGTCATCTTTATAAGTAAAGTAGACTAAAATCTTAATATTAATTAAATTTTCATTAGAAGCCAGATAAAAATGTCTAGATTTGGGATTTTTGAGAATGGAACTAATCGCAGAAAAGGTAATGTGAAAAGTTCATGGTTGCAGTATTACCAGTGTTAGAATGTAGATAGAACATGTTCTGGTGATTCAATAGCTGGTATTGAACCTGTCCGTAAATTCCTGTATCCATATCTGTAGTGTTGAGATGTAGTATGTCTGCACCTGGTTCTGTTTGTTCACTCAGGTATAATACGTATTCGGATGGTGAAAACATTGGAGGGAAATCGTTTACATCAGAGAGGGAGATGAAGAGAGAAGCGTGAGATTGGAGAGATGGAGAGGAACAACAACTACAGGATACTGTGAGGTGATAATTAGGTTGAGTCTCATAATCTAGAAAAGATCGAGTATATATTGCCCCTGTACTAGTGTGTATACAAAATGGATGAGAAGAGGGACTTGTTATGGAATAGCTGATGTCTAGGTTCATGATAGAACTGGTCTCACATTTAAGAAGAGTTATCTATAAGAGATAGGATAAATGAATCTGAAAATAATAAATAATAAAATCTAGTACCTCAACTCCTATTTCTATATCCTCTGATACAGTACTGAACTCAGCCTCAGTAGAGAAGTGCAGATCATCTGGTATGTCTAGTATAGTTAGTAGCAATACAGTAGAGGTGTTGAGAGAGTCAACGGATCGAGTAGCAGAATTAGAAGCTGTTATATGTAGGGAGTAAGAGGTACTCCTCTCATGGTCTAGACTCCTAAGGAGATAAAGAGATCCTGAGTATACGTCTAAGTGGAAGAGATCTTCTTCTTCTGGAGAGGTGAGGTAGTAGAACACATCCCCATCTTTACCGGAATCCAAATCTAAAGCACTTATCTACAATACAAGTAATATTACATATAATTATATTGTCATTACTAGTGAATATATTCTAAATATTTATATATAATTACGCTTGTAGCTAGCTCACTAACTACACATTAGAGGGTTAGGAATTATGAATAAGCTTAAGAAGGTCTGGTCTAGTTATAAGCATAGATTCATACCCTGGCTCTTTCTAAACTGGACTACAAGGCATATTGTAATTAAGCAACATACTGTACTACAAAGAAACACGTTATATCATGAAGCTAGGCTGAAAGAGCTGGTGAATTGTATAGCTCTCACGTTACCAGATCATTATCTATATAGAGATATAAAGCTAGAAGCAGCAGGGGATAGGGGTAAAGAGGTGATGAAAAGGTGCTTTGGGTTCATTTGTGTGAGAGGAGAGAGCTCAATTTCGAGAGGAGGGTCTGGGGTATTCGTTAAGGAAGGGTATATACCAGAGGGTAGCCTAGTAGCTATATATCCGGGTATGGTATATTTGCCATTAGAACCTCTATTATTGGTATCTATTAAGAATCAATATCTACTGAGATGTTATGATGGAATGTATTTGGACGGGAAAAGCAGGGGTGTGTCAGGGCTCCTGTATAGGTCATGTGCTAACAGGGAGAGGGTAGGAGGACGACTGACATGCGACCTCAGCTGGATGGGGGATGAACTAGTGAACCCCCTCTGTATGGGACAGAGAGTTAATAACAGGACAAAGGATAGCTTAGCTAATGTGGAATACATTGAAATGAATATCAATGTTAAAGACATGGAACCTAAGCAACAAAGGCTATTTCCGTATGTTAACTACAGTATTATTGATAGTTCTTATAATAGAGTTAGAGTAGTGGGACTGATATCAACTAGAGCAATCAGAGAAGGAGAAGAACTTCTCTCAAACTATTTCACAATTGTTAAGTAATTCAATTCACAAAACCAGATGGATATTATTAAATTCTATTAATAATATATGTTTATTAGTGTTTATATAACAGTATTATGAAATTGATCAAATCTAAGAGAAATAAAATATCAATTGAGGGAAATATTTCTATTAACTCAACAAGGAATAGTTAAGGTTTGTTTCAAAAATGTGCTAAAATGGTAAAAAAAACTGTCAAGTAGAGAGTCTAAATTCAAAAATTCACTTCATACATTTCTATAGCTTTTTTTACGAGTATTAGTCTATTTTTCCCTTTTGTAAATTAGCAGAATTAGCTCTCATTTTTGTAAAATTATTGAACTAATTCCTATCTCTGCAATTAGTCGAACTTTATGTAATTTAACAATTTAATGGAACTAAATCGTAAGAGTGCAATTATTCTACGTAGTTCTTTGTTTGGTAAGTCAAATCATTTCTGCATTAACTAAGGAGAACTAACCTGGGTAATCCTACTCCCTGGCTTAGTATTCTCAGATATACTGGTTGGCATTAAGTCAACGAATTGAGGAGCAAACTCATTTACTGGTAGAATAGTAACAAATACAAAAACTTCCGTGGTGAGAGGATTATCTCCCTGATCACTAATCGTAACTTCTAAAAGGATTCCATCTATGTATTGCTCATAGTCCAGCGATTGATAGAGACCTATACTGCCATTAGAGCTTATAGTGAATGTTGAATAATTGTTCTAAAGAAAGAGTTATGCTAAATAGTTCCTTATTGATAGGACATGACACAGACATTCTCTGGTACCCCAGAAACAAGTAGTCTTAAAATTATGATAACGCCTAGTTATATAAACGAGACCATAGAGTACATACCTGTGTATAATAAATTAGCGAGGAGTTATACCCCTCATCCAAATCCCAACACTGTAGTCCCAGTATGCTGTCTACTATGTATGTCTCATTAACTTCAACAGAATAGAATCTATTATCACAATATGGCGAATTATCATTCACATCCTTTATCTTGATGCTGACGTCAGCACTAGACACTATACTGTTGTTATACAGGGCTATTGCTATCAGATCGTATTGAGATGTGTTCTCTCTATCTAATATGACAGCATTGTGAATTATATCATCACTAGATACAAAGAAATGTGTGTTTAGATGTCCTTGTAAGGAAATAGTTATAAGAGAAGTTGGGATGACTGTCTGTAGTTCTAATCGTAATGAAGATGTACCAACAGGTTGATTCTCAAGGAATGATGTTTGATAGAGAGTTCTGGTAAAGTTGGCAATATCTGAACAAGATAGAGAATATACGTCATGATACAGTGTCAAAAGCACGAACTAAATGCAAGTTTTATTCTAATACACTAATTAGCACTTACTTGATTGTATACTACCTTGGATAAGAGAGAGTAGTAGAAGTACAATACATTTGATTATATGTAGTGATAGCATATCCCATGAACTGTGCTATGATACATAAAAATGAATTTAGCATAATAAACAAATATAAAATAGTTAAAGTTAAATTATAACTCGATTGTTGTATGCCAGATTTTGTGAAATCGATTAATAAACAACTGCTATGTACCCTTCTAACAGTAACATAATAGGATCAACCATAGCCTACAAATGATGTTGCAACACACATTTTTATTCTGTAACAAATACAAGTGTATAACTAGGTATTACAGGCAATCAATCTCCATAACTTCATCATAGAACATTTCATCATTCTGATCAGTAACAGGATCTTTTGTATCATCTTCTGGGACATTATTAGTCGTGTCTGACAATTTTAACATTCGATCTGTAGGCTGCCATAATGCTAAAGTAGTACAGTTGTTAGCAGGGAAAGCGCTAATTATAGAATCAATGATTTCCCGTGGTAGAATCTCTGTTGTTTTGTTCAGAGCTAATTTTAAATTCTCCTGAGTTAACATAGTATCTGTTTCTTCAATATCTTCATCAGTCAATTCGTCTTCACTTATTTGTTCTTGTGAAGCAGGTAATGAACTGTCAATAGGAGGAGTTATAGAGTTATCTGGAGGGGTATACGTATATTGGTGTAAGGGTTGCAATGTTTGTAATTGAGGGTAGAGAAGGAAGTTAGAAATTTCAATCTGGTCGAGGGATAAGCTATGTAGACGTGAGCTCATCTCTTGTTCAGTCACGTGTACTTTTGGATGTGATCCATAGCAATTTGTATTATCGTTCAGATCGTATCTGCGTTTACACCCGCGTGGCTTATTAGGGTGTATGTTATGATATTGAGCATCTACTTGCATTTAGTATTACGAAACTATCAGTTCAAAATGTATATTTATCAGTGTGTCCAGTAAGTTCTAGAAAATTCTAGCGATTTCTCCATTTTTCTTGTGGCTCGTAGAATTATGCAAATTTGAATTAATCATATTTTTGAGGGAAACATAATTATTTTCGTTACGAAATTTCGACTGGAATAAAGTATAGTCTTTATAACAAAATAAATAATAATCAGTTTCCCCTAGTAATCGTTGAAATATCTAAGTTTCATATACATGGAATGCTCAGTAACTTTAAACAACAAACAAATAGCATATACAAGTATATAAACAGTTAATGCTATCTCTTCAGAGAGATGACTTATGAATAATGAATAAAAGTTGATTAGCAAGGTACTGCATACATCACATAATAATCAGTTATCACTGTCAGAACTTGAGGCTGTAATACGATGGAACCCATCTTTACGAGTATTTTTCTTCTTATTCATTCGCTTAATCTCACGTCTGACCCGAGCTATTTTGGGATGTCTCCAGCTGCAGAGAGATACGAAGAAGAAGTAATACAACCATAGCAGACATAACGTACAGTACACAACTAGTATTAGTACTATAGTTAAAGCGAGTAGAGTAGCGAGGATAGGTCGAGCATTAGAGGTTTGAGTAACGTGTCTAGACTCTAGCGTCATGTTAGCGAAGTCCATGACACCTGAGGCAGATAGCGTTACGTTAGCAGCCTTGGTATGATAATACAGATGTCCTACAATAAGCATGTAGTCTCCTGGAGGTAATAAAATCCAGAACTCTCCAAGCTCGGTGGTGGAGAATAACTTACTACGACCTGCTATCTGTACAGATGCATTGTAAATAGGACGACCATCTCTATCTAGAATAACCCCTGAGATAGCCTTCTGAGCTGCAGAGATGAAGCTAACTAAGGATTGGGAATGGTTCTCCCAGGCTCCCTTAATGCGCTTTTCAGATGGGAAGTAGTGACAACTAACATCTATTGTCAATTCAAAACATTGATTGTAACGATACTCGTAATCTGGCCACGTGTGTATACTGGGGGACCACTTGTACCCATTAATTATCCAACCACGAGGAGAGGTCTTATCACTGTTATCACAGGTATTTACCTTACCTTTAGAATTCATACTGTCTACATACACAGAAGATAGATGCTTAAACGCATCATTAAAATCAGTATCAGGATAACCATCTTCTGCAAACCAAAATAGAGGGTAGCTAACAGCAAATGGATTTCCTCCACGGAGAATTCCTGATAGAGAGAATGGAGTACTGTTAATCCAATCTAATACTGCTTGAGTCTCAGGCTGACGCATGTTCTTGTGATCAGGATTAAGATCCGTCATTAGATTAACCCCCCTAACGTTATTCTGTGCATCACCAAAGTCATATATTATATCTCCCATCTTCTTATATTCACTAAATGCTTTCTCAAATCCATCAGGATTAACTGAAGGCAGAATGTGTATTCGTGTAGAATGTATTAATTCAGTTACCACTGGATCTACAAGATACCCCTCACATAGATGTTTAACTAACAGCAGCAGCAGCTCTCTACCTATTGCATCATCACCCCTGAGGTTAGCCATGTACTTGAACTCAGGCTCTCCCATTTCATGCTCTCCTGGAAAGTCTGAGAACTCTATCACGTAGAGTAGCCTGTTCTGTACGGAATTTCCTATTGAGTAGAAGCTAGTTATGTTACTACACTTATTGTGGTAGTAAGCAAGATAATCCTTAAGAGAGTTATAATCGTGGTAGCTAAAATCATGAGGAACATTCTCTGTTATTTGGATAGGCTCCTTGTCAACTGCCAAGTTAGTATCAGTCTCATTGATGGGAGAGTTTTGAGAGAGAGGGAATAGAGTGAAGTTTACCTGTATCCCTGGTCCCTCTGGTACGATTACATTAGATTCTACAGATACGTAATCTTCATGATGAACAGATATGTTATAAGTACCAGGTGCTAATAGTCGCCAATAATCTCCGTATTTATATGTGTAAACATTATGAGCTATACCAGATACAGAAATGCACGCTCCTTCAACTCTATCTCCCTCTTCATCAGTCACGAACCCCTTAACTCCAATCTGTGTCTGTTCAATATATGTTATAAGTGATTCTTTGTTATCTTTCCAGTAAGCAGGTAGATGGTCACGTGTAGGATATTTACAGCAAGATAACTCTATAGTTATTTCCATACAGTTACCAACTATATAGTTATAATCCTGCATACCTCCTTCCAGTTCATACCAGTAGGCTCCGTTAGTGATTCCACCCTCAAACACGTCTCTGTAACTACACCTAGGGCCCGGCTTAGACATGATACCATGAACTGTAGCGTATGAACTAGCTAACAGCTTGAAGGTGGTATCATCAGGACTGGGACTGAGTCTACCGCCTTGATGGTGTTCAGGACTGTCATCAAATGGATAAGAAGCTACTACAGCTCCTCCGTGTAGGTTAGCAGATAACACAAAGTGTCCTGAAGTTATCCAATTCATCAATGCTTGTGTTTCAGGTTGTATCACTAAGATTTTGTTTGGAGAAAATTGATCAGGAAAATTCCTATTCAAATCAAATCCATTTGCATTAGCTCTGTGTCCTCTATTACAATCCCCCTCTGTTGACTTCTCAAACCCATCTGGGTTCATAGAAGGCATTATATATATGTCTGTACTATGGATTAGCCAGGCAATACGTTCATCAGTCTCGTGTGCCTCACAGATGAGTTGGATTAGATATATAAGCATTTGCCTGCCTACAGTCTCATCTCCATGCATATTACCAACATACTTGAACTTGGGACGGCCAGGGAACCCGTCCATGTTAGGATCCATGTTAGCACAATGTGTGAGTCGCATCACCCACAGGTCCAGCCCTTCAACTGATTTCCCTACTGAAAACATCTGTGATATGTTACCACATTGCTCAGAGTTGTTCAGGAGAGTTAGGAGTTGTGTTAGCTCTGAATAAGAGTAGTATGCACCAGTGGAGATAGTTGATTGAGTATAAGGGAGGAGGAGTAATAGAGAAGTAAGCACTAGCGTTATATACATGCTATGTGTATACAAATATTCTATATAATCAAATAAGTATACGGCAACTCATAGGGTGAGATGCAGGGGCAGGGGCATTTGAATATTTCTCAGGTTCAATTAAGAAACTTTGAATATGATAGGCCATAGATTATTGAGATATGGCATATGAAATATGGTTCAGATAAATAAGTGTCCTTACTTCGTCTTAGGGATCAAAGACATATAACAAACTAAACTGGATGCAAAAGAGTTCATGATAGACATGAAGTTTTAGGGCCGCTTAGAAAGAATGTGTATTCAATGATCATTATTCGAATGTAACTATTTTATATGTATAAGAATTATTTCTATCAATACAGATAATACGCATAACGTTGCCGTGTTATTAACATGTATCTGCGTAATTTTAGTTAATATATAAGGATTTATAGCGGTAGAAATTCTACGTAGAGCCGAACTAATCAATAAAATGTGGTTAAATGAAAAAACCAAACATCCTCAAACGGGATACTACAAGTATGACATATGCAAATGATTAGACGTGATGGTATAGAGGGAGACCTGATATCAACAGAAGCAACAAATCATCTAGCAAATAGACATGCTATTGATATTTGATACAAAATCATTAGGCTTTGGTGGAAAAGGTACAAGATAGCTTATTATGAGGTCAGTTACCAGCAGTATGTAATATGTATAATGTCGACTTCCTCAGAAGCTCAAGAAAGTGGTAAACAGAAAGATTGTTACATACAGGCTCGCTTTTCTAAAACATTTGATAAAGGGAAACTACATCGCTGGTGTCGTGAAGGTAAATACTTTGAAATTATAGATCTAATCAGCGAAGGTTTAAATCTACAATCTTACTTAAAATATGGGACCGGAGTATTCGGATACACCCCTCTACACGAATCCTGTGTAGGGGGACATTATGATATCACAAAATTGCTCCTGAAAGAGGGAGCGGATCCTGATGTACGCTGTAGTAACAAGTATACACCCTTACATCTTGCTACGGTGCAGAGACATTACGCATGCGTTAAGATTCTAATAAAAAACGGTGCTAAAATAGATGTTAAAGATAATTACAACAGAACTCCACTGGATCTTGCAGTAGAGAGGAAGAGTACCAAAATAATAAATCTCCTAATGGGGGAGCAATTGAAACGTGCTTGCAAAGGGAAAGACACAGAAGAAATCAATAATGTACTTATCAATGCTAGTAGATACAAACCAAATCCTATACTACCTGAAGATTACAATCAGTGCCTGTTAGATTGTGTGGATAGCTCTAAAATCAGACATATGAGGAAGATCCTTCTTTTCTCAATAGATCATAGCTATAGCGAGTTAATAGAGAGAGCTGATATGAGAGGGAATATGGAAATCGTAGCTTATCTATTTCTCTGTTTAGCTGCCTCTGAAAACAAAATACAAGTGATCCGTTGCATTCTTAATTCAGATATGAATAAGATTGAATTCTCTTGCAGGTCTCTAACATCCAGTCTTGGAAGCAGTATTTCTGTAAAAGAAGAAATGTTACTACAGAAATGTCTACCACATATAACCTCAGATATCGACAGGATTATACCAATGATGCTAGCTAGGAAGAAGCGGAACAGCGCAGCAGTACTAGAATTGTTATTGAACATAGACTGTAATTCGAAAACAAAGAAAATATGCTGGGAGGGATTAAAGATAGAAGAATTAGAAGTTAATGTATTGCAAAAGGTGGCTTGGGTAGAAGAACTACACCTAGGTACAAACCAGTTAAAAAAGCTCAATGAAAACATATGCACCTGCCAAAACCTAGTAAAATTGATCTTGAATAGAAATAAAATTGATTACATAAACCCACTGATCCTGAGTTCTCTAGCAAGCCTCGAAGAACTAGATTTATCAGAGAACTCTCTCACGACCTTACGTCCTGCTATTGCTACGAATGCACTCAGAAAATTAAACTTATCTGGAAACAAAATATTCATCCTACCAGATGGCCTCATCCTCCCAAATGTACAAACTTTAAACTTATCCTATAACAAACTGAATAGACTGCCTGACTGTGTTACCAACATGACGACACTCTATTTCCTAGACATCAGTTATAATATGGGGATATTCACTTTACCGTTGAGTTTGGGCAAATTAGAAAAGTTAATAATTCTGGGGCTAGACGGTTTACCAGAATTGAATAGAGCAGATTTTCCAAAGAATGCATATGATCCACTCAACAAGAAAATAGTAAGCAGCGTATTGATACAACATTACAAACACAAATATCAAAATTCTCAAGAGTTTAATAAGCTCAAAATATACGTAGTAGGCAAGCAGAACAGAGGAAAATCTACACTCGTGAGAAGACTTAAAGACAACAAAGATGACATCAACATTTCCACTGTGGGTATAGAGATGAGTGAATGGAGTTATCCATCTCGTTTATTGACCAAGAAAAGTATCAACTACATTATGTGGGATTTTGGAGGACAAGAAGAGTATTACGCTGCGCATCAATGCTTTTTGAGTCAAGGCTCTCTGTATTTGCTGGTATGGAATCTCACTCATGGTGAGGATGGGATAAAAGAATTGCTACCTTGGTTAGATAACATTAAAGCCAGGACACCTAGAACAACACTAATAATTGTAGCTACACACCTTGACATGTTGTCGGACAGGGAAGAGGCTGGGAAATTATTGGAATTGTTAGCTGAAAATGTACACAAATATCGTACTCTGAATATTGAAAAGATTATGTGTGTCAGCTGTTTGCCATCAAAAATGGAATTTATATTCGAGCTGAAGGAAGTGATCCATCAAACAGCTCTTAAAATTAAATCACAAAGTTCTAGCAAATGTGATGATAATATATTCGGGATCAAAGTTCCGCAATACTACATAACTCTTGATAAGAAGATAACTGCATTGAATAAGGATCTCAGAAAGCAGAAAAAATCTCCTATCCTAACTCTAAAGGATTTCCAGAAAACTATTGAAACTTGGTCAATATCAGATCTTGTTGGGAAGGGTGAAACTATGAAAGCGATTAATTTCCTTCACAAAGCAGGAAAACTCCTCTATTATGACGATCCGAATAGTGGACTGAATGAACTGGTATTTGTTAATCCTCAATGGCTATGCAATATGATGGCGAATATTATTACAATCAAAACAAAGAATCCATTCGTCTCCAACGGATTGATGGAGGTTAGACATTTCTACAATTTGTTTAAAGGTCAGAGCACCGAATTTCCATCAGAATACTTTGATTGTTACTTACATCTGCTGGAGAAGTTTGAGGTAGGATTAAACATAGGAAAAAGTGTGTTACTGATTCCTTCGTTACTACCTACAGAGCGACCTAGTACTGAAATATTTTCTAACTTGATATCCAATCCATTTTACGCTCGTGTTGTTCTAGGGGTTGATTTGGTTCCTTATGGGTTCTGGTCTAGGTTCTTATCCAGATTATTACACAACATCCAAGAATTACAGCAACACATACACTACATCAAAAGAGGTGTAGCAGACATGATAGAGAGAGATGGTTGGTGTAATATAGAGATCATAGCTCCAACTTGTAGCATACAAAATAGCTTAAAGAGCCCGATAACTACTATTCTAACACAAACACGGAATCTATACAGTAATAGCAACCCGATTGTGCTAAAGGTATGGAGACAAGGATTATTCTACGATGATAAAGAACTTACATTTCTCGTAGAATCACTGAAGAGTTCTAATCTAGTGTCTTGTCAGAAACAAGGTGTCCTCATAATGTGCTCAAAGGAAGGAGAGGGTTGTAGCAAGTTTGGACTAATATGCGATACTCTACTCGATCTGTGTAATTCATGGTACCCAGGTGTACAGCTAGAGACTTTCCTCCTCAGTGAAGAAGTAGTACATACGAGAATGGATTTAAACAAAATAAATCTGACTCTACCTTCAATTTATAGTTGGTTTGAGAATCCTAATACACCCATTAATGTTCTAGGTAAAGAATACGGAATAGAAGAATTAGCGCCTGACCTATTGCTACTAGATCTGCCAAAGAAGTTCGTATTAAACGCAGAACATTTTGAGTTCGACTTTGAGAAAACTCTTGGGAAAGGAGGGTATGGATCAGTATTCGTTGGTAAATATAAAGGAAAATCAGTAGCTATAAAAACATATCACCAAACTCGGAATAGTCCAGAGAGTAAGAATGAAGCTCTCTGCGAATTGAGACGTGAATCTATGGTATTGAAGAACTTATATCATCCATGTTTGATTGGTTTCGTTGGGATATTAATAAAACCACAAATGAGTCTAGTTCTTGAAATTGCTCCCATGGGTTCACTCTGCGACCTTCTCAAGAAGAGCGGGGATGAAGGTCGGGCTCCCTTCGCAAGACAGCTGTATTACCTCATAGCAATACAGGTAGCATTAGGATTGGATTTCTTACATACAAGACCTCATCCGATAATATTTAGAGATTTAAAACCAAGTAATGTTCTTGTTGTGTCTATCGACCCTCTCGAACAGGTGCAAGTAAAACTAACTGACTTTGGAATAGCTGCATACCTCCAGCCATCTGGCTACGTGGGCCTCGAGGGAACGAAAGGATTTCAGGCGCCAGAAATCCTAAAGTACGGGGGTAAAGTATACTACGACCACCGAGTAGATATATTCTCATACGGGATGTTAATGTACAATATTGTCAGTGGTAGTCTACCATACAACAATGTAGATAGCATTTACATTGACTCGCTAGTTATAGATAATGTAAGACCATCTCTGTCAATAGAATTACTGAATTTTGGATTGTGTTTTCTAGAGAATATTATTCGTCTCAGTTGGGATGAAGATCCGAAAGTGAGACCAAATGCTAGGAGTATTGTAGAGCTGATATCTCAGCCTACTTTCCAATCAATAATGTGTGTAGAAAGAATAATAAAGGGACAAGACATACCTTTCATTAGCTACAGTGAAAATAGCATATGTTATGTTTTAAAAGATGAAAACGGGAAGAATTGTATTCAGTTTAGATGTAGATTTACTCTAAAGTTGATTTCTATGATCGAGTCTAACCATGAGGTCCATTGTGTTAACATATTCAATGAACATGTTTGGACTATCAACAAGCGTACACAGTACGGAGACTTCTTCGTTGCTGTTTGGGAAATACAGAATGAAGAGTATATAATGATACACAAGGAGCTGCTACCTACAACCTGTGAATCAGCACAGCTAATTGAGCATGACAAGTATGTATATGCAGCGAGCAAAGATGGAGTCATAATTCGTTTCTTAAAGAATAGAGATGCTATTCAACGCGGAGAATTGGAAATACATTTAATTTTTATTGACTTGAGTCCAATAGATACTCTCCTCATCATCAACGATCAACAATGGTGTACCAGCGGATATAAAGTATACATCTATGATGATTACAGTTTAGCAACTAGCATTAGCTACCCTTTATCTCATTACAATTCACGTTTCAGAATAATGATGCTAACTAGCTACAGAGATGAAGTGTGGCTCTCACATCAATGTGAGCCGCTTGTATCCGTGTTCGACACAGGACTGCGAAAATGGAAAATGGATGTTGATTTCGAACGAATAAGCAAAAGGTTCTATCAGTTGAAAGGTGTGAACAATATCGAAATAACAAGCATGTGCTCTGAGCTTGATACAATATGGATAGGTTTATCAAATGGGATCATAGTAGTACTGTCTGCAATTCATAAAACATTCAAAACCTGTGTTACACCATACAGAGGGCCAGTTCTCCATCTTGTCCCGATTCTAGGAAACGGTGCTACACGATCTGAGAAAGCTCTAATTCTATCTTATGGACATGCCTACTCGTACTATCTAGCAGTATCAATTGTATTGAATGAGGTTACAAGCGGAGAGGAAAGTGATAGGGAGCAAAACGCTCTAATTTTGTGGGAGTGTCAGAGTAGTGAGGAATTCAAGGTAATGCAGATGAGAGCAGAGAGAAAGGGAACTATTAACGACGATTTAAGCAATAATTTTACATACCCTAGAGATAATGTATACTAATATTAATATGGTGTATGGGATAATGTGCATTAAGAAATTGTATATCTCTCTCAAAACCTTGGAAATGATAGTGTAAATTATTAGATTATTAACTTTAATTTAGAAATATGCATGCATCAATACAATTCTCATAATACAATAAAAGTATAGACACTCTCATATGTAATTTATTGAGTAGCTACGTATTTCAAATACGCATGTATGTATTATGGCATCTCTCCAGTGATTTTACCAACAATACAAAATTTTATTAAAAATCTACATTGTTTAAGTGGGTTCGCTAACGATATTATCTGGACCAGTTTTTGGCTCTAGAGCTACTCGTGAACACACGAGCATTTTTTCAGTCTGTGCTATAACTTCCCTGTTAGGTTCCTCTCCGAATGCTACGTAAGTAGTAGTAGAATCTTGATATTCTCCTGAAAAGGTTGAACTACCTATTTGCAGGACTGGCTGCTCTCCTCCTACTCCTAGTATGGAACAGGTAGGATTAGTACTGATTAACTTTTGAAAAGCATCTGGATGGAGATCTGCGAAATCCAACAAGAATGTAACTTCTTCATACTCTGAATCAGCTTCTGACATTTGTGTATACGAATGTAATCAGATACAAGCAAATAAGCTATTAGTGTTTTTTAGGTGATAACAAAGATAGTTTTCAACATTAATTTGCTATTTATGCAACACAATTCCCTTTGTAAATGTTTGAAAATGCATTTAATAACCTATAAACTGATAAAAAGAATAGTAGATAGAGATGTCTAAAATTTACAGATAAGAGCAGTTAGAGCAGACAAATTCTCGATATTTTTGGGGAATAAATAGCCTCCAAATAAAATACATATGTAGTAATGCCCAATAATAAATATATCAGAAATAAAACATGTTAAACTAGAAAAATTTTATAAAATTGCAAATTCAACGCTATCACATTGGTAATGGCAATGGCTGTCGTATTTTATCATCTCCAATTTTAGATCGATATGAAGTAATTATAGAATCAGTTTCCAGAGCGCCGGTAGATTGTTTAACTTTATCCAGGTACGGGATATTCTTGTTAACGCCTTGTAAGTCAAATGTCCATAGAATACACATTAAGTGATTAATGAATAGAGTAGAGCTTTTAGTTCTCTCTGTGGAGTGATGGTTCCCAAACTCTCCATTAATCCCACTAATGATTGAAGAGCATACAATGGAAGGTTGCATTCTAGCAGCTACATACTCATAGCACTCTATGTACTGACGAGCTTCAGGAGTATGTCTCGATACAGAGAATGATCCATAGAAATGTCCTTGCTTCTCTGCTCTTGCTACATTTTGTAGGAATAATCCATGGCTTATTCCATGAAATGAATCTACTCCAAATCCAATACAACAGAGCAGTTTAAGCCCTATCCCATCTACCATATCTATAGCAGCCATGCTGGTGTGGTCTTCCACAGGAGTTCCCATCCCACACTCATCCCCATAAGTGAGACTATCTGTCCCACCATCTACTAATACTATAGCATCTATTCCTCTCTCTTTACAAATCCACTGGTAACAGTCTATAAGATCCCTGGTAGCAGGGAAGTGATCAAATGCAAATATTTCAACATCTTCTCCCTTCTTACGGAACCACTGACAGGTGAATAGCTCGGGAAAGTATCTATTGCTAGCTACCTTTGTTTTATAATGAACTCGAAATCCGCAATTCAAAATGACGTCATCCGGATTTAGACGTTTAACATCGTTTAGCGTAGTAAATGATAAATTAGCAAGGAAGGGTTTCTTGCCTAATTCTTTTAGTGCAAAATAGAGTGGGAGTCCACTCATAAAGTCATACCCTCCCCCGCAACCAGCTAGCAGAATTCGATCATAGTTTGCTAGAAGAGAGAAGAGCAGAGGTTCTCTCATACTAAACGAGCTAGCTTGAGGTTTTATAGGTTCTTGCGGGGGAGTATTAGTTTGTATAGGTTCAGGTCTTGTTGTATTAGTATTTGAATTGAAATAATTACCCATGGTGTACCTACTAATTCGGTATAAACGTACAGATTGTTTGATAAGCATTATATTAGGGAGAACCTCTGTGGCCATGATATATTACAGTGTTGCCAGATCAAGAACAAAGTTTATAGATTTCGCCATTGGCACGAATCTGAATTTTGACGTAGATGAACATGATTTTGGCATAAAATGAAATCAAGAAGCATGAATATGTCAGGAATATTTTTTAATGACAATATTCGGGATGTAACAATAACCTAGCTTTTTAGTACAAGAAGTAATTTAAATGGTTTTGGATTCATATCCTTATACTCATTCCAGGACGTCATAAGGAATGTAACAAATCAATTAACCTTAGACACAGTAAATACCTCTAAAAAGGGTATCAATGACCAACACTTTACGTAGTGACTATTTCTTCTACAATACAATTGATATTTTCATAATAGTATAAGTTGATAATCTATATTGCTAGATATCAATTACAGACTCCTGTGAATATATATTTTATAATACATACATACAGTCAATGTAATCACGTATCTGAACTCTGGTAATTAGATCAGAGTCCAAAAGGAGACCGTATAAAGTTCCATAAGATAGGACTGCAGATCAAGGTATATATAAACTCAAATAGACAAATATAGACGCAATTATTGATAGGTATACAAACTCGTGTATTTTAAGCTGATTATATCGAATATATTCCAAATCTGTTGAAAAATGGCAACAGAGGAAAAAGAGAAATTGATTGGGGAGGATATAGAACTTGGAGAAATAAAATCAGATGAAGCACCAAGTAAAGACGTGGAAGTTGAAGAAACTAAGGACGAAGGGAAAAAAGAAGTAGACAAAGAAAAAGAAGCAAAAGAGGCAAAAGAGAAGAACGAAACAATCCAGACACTTATCTTGAATATCCTCAAGAAGGATATCGAAGAGGTCCCAGTTGATCATGAAAAGGGAACCGATTTGGAAAATGCAATGAGCGAAGGAAAAGCTGAAACCGTAAAAAGGTTACTCGAGGCTGGAGCACCAATCGACGTGTATGAATGGGATGAAAAAGGTGACCTCATCACACCATTAACTTTCGCTGCTAACATCGATCGTTTAGACATTTTCTGTTTGGTATTATTGCGAGCGATAAGGGAAGGTATAGATGATGAAGATATGTATGTCAATACGGCAATGCTAAGGGCATGCACTAAGAACTCGGTGTTAATTGCTAAGATCCTATTGAAGAGGGAGGTTGATTTTGATGAAATTTATGATGACTACCCAGAGGATAAAACAAAAGAGAGAGAGAACAAGCACATTTATCAAGATCCTGATGCAACTTATCTTCACTTCTGTGCGTTTTTTGGGAGTCGAGAAGTTCTGAAGTTATTGTTGGAGAAGCAAAGTAATGTGAATATTAATCAGAAAGACAGTGAAGGGAATACAGCACTGCATTTAGCTAGTCGTAACGGTTACAGTACTTGTGTGAGTCTTCTTATACAGAAGGGAGCTAAAGTTGATGAGGTTAACAAGGCTAAACGCACGCCACTTTTCGTTTCCATACAGAATGCCCCGGAAGAGTTAATCTACAATCTTATCCGTGCTGGAGCTGATGTAAATTCTGAGGACCGTAGAGGTTTGACGGCTATTTTCATCGCTGCAATCGAGGGAAGAGATACGCTCATTCCTATTCTAGTTAACAATGGAGCAAACGTGGACGCAAGGAATCGATTCTATCAGACACCACTCATGCTAGCGTGTAAAGCAGGTAATGCAGCAGCAGCACGTGAATTACTGCTTAGCGGAGCATCACTAGATGCTAAGGACAAGAGCAGAGCAGATGCATTCACTATTGCTAGGAATAAGAAGCAGGACGACGCTCTATCAGTAATAGTACGAGCTCACGCTGGAGCTGAGAACTTCAAGAACTTGGGTTGGCATAAAGTACTAACGAAGGAACTCTACAAGAGTCTATTGACTATGTTGGACTGCTTGATAGAGCCAGAATTGGACAAAAACAGGGGTAAGCTGAATTATTTAATTATTTAATGTTCTATGATTTTAACTTGCTTACCTGAGAATTGCGAATCAGTGTTAGCATACGTTGAGCCATGTATTTAAACAGCGACATATTTCGCATATTAGGAGCTATAACACTTAATAATTTGCGGACTAAGGTAAGAACACAGGTTATAACAACATTATATATTGCTTACAAATTTAACAAAATGAAGGCATCTATTGTCAAACTTGTGTTGCGTTTTTAATGACATATAGATAAATTCAGCATTATTAAAAACTATAATCGCTGGAGTTCGAGCTACGATAGATATCTCGTCTAGAACATAAAGCCAATCGTACTGCAGCGCTTTCAAATACTACAATTATATATTAAGATATTGTAAATATGCAACCTAAGTCCTAGCTAAACTCTTACATATGGTTATCCTAATGATTTAAATTAATGTTATCGTTTATTCCACATATGCATAATTATAAATATTTTCTACAGTTAAAGTCGACTTTACAGTACTAGAAATCGACCGTGCAAACGTAACACCTGATGACGAATGGGAATATGAAGAAGGCGGAAGGAGAAGGCCTTATTTGCTACAGAGATTCGCTTCATGTGACAATGAAGAGATTGCTTATCACGGTGTTACTCGTCTACTGGTGAATCAGAAGTTCCAACGATATGGAAACTTCTTGTTGTGGTTCAAAACATTAATTTTCATCAGTTTCTTAGCAGCCATGCTGTATGCCTTAGCACAAGCTGCACAGCAACATAGGGGACCTACTACTCTGTACAGAAATAACGTACGTGCATTTACAGGTTGGGATATATTGAGGTTTATATGTGAAATCTATGTGGTGTTATTCTGGATGAGTAATCTCGTGACAGAGTTTGCAGAAGTGGTTCAAGTATTATTCTATGCGCGAAAAGAGATAGGCGATAAAAAACAAGAAAAAAAGTCACGTCTTCAAGAAGAACAAGAACGAAACTTGAGGAAAGGAGGAGAACCACCTCCCAAAAAAACTGGCAAAACAGTTCGAGAAAAGAAGGAACCTGGAGAATATGATGGTGATGAAGTTAAACCTAAGCCAATCGATGATGACGATGATGGAGGGAGAAAATCTCCTGGAGGGTCAAGCGTAAAATCTCATGATTCAGACAAATCGACAAAGTCTACGAAATCCGATAAATCAGATAAATCAGATAAATCAGATAAATCTGATAAATCTGGAGGTAGCGATGAAGATAAATCGGATGTTGATGTGCCTCCTAAAACAGGTGATGTAGATAAATCGGATTCTGAAAGTATCGGTGGTACAAGTGACAAAAGTGACGTTTCTGACAAATCTGACAAATCTGATAAATCTGACAAAAGTAACGACAGTGATAAATCAGAAACAGATATAAAGGCTAAAGGAGATGATGCTGGTGATTCAGACGACGATTCACTGGGTTTAGGTAGTGAAAAGAAGGGGAGTGATGACGACGACAGTGATGATGACAGTGATGATGACAGCGATGATTCCTGGGGGGGAGGGTACTCATGGGGGGATGAATACTCTGACGATTACGACGATTCAGAAACAGACGATGATGACTATGATTACGATGAGTATTTAAAGGAGCAGAGAAAAAAGAAGGATGAAGAGAAACAGAAGAAGGAAGAGGCAGATGCAGAAGAGCCCCCAGAAGTGGAAAAGAAAGAAAGTACACTTGAAAAAGTCAAAGAAGCACTTCACGGTAATCTCCTTGTTCGTGTCTTCATCGATTATTTCCAAGACTGGTATAACTGGCTAGATGTAACTGGATTGATGCTAATGTTCATTTTAATCATGTTTCGAATCATAATCCTTATCGATCCTACCATTTCCTATCTTGAGTTCCAATGGGTATTCGCTACTTTTGCATTTGCAGTCAATGCTTTTAGACTTACGAAACTTCTCAGTGTGTTCAAACTATTCGGAACTTACATGCGGATCATCATCCTCATTCTATTGAAAGATGTACCAAAATTTCTGTTGCTACTGTTCCTAACGTTTTTCTTCTTTTCTACTACACTCTATCTATCTTTTCGAGTACCGATTATTATCGGACAGATTAACGGGACTAATGGAACGGAAACCTTGTATTACATTACGTTATTTGATCTGTCAGTTCTACAAGAAGAAGGATTGGATCGATACTACAACGTGCTAGTATACCCAATTCGTGTTCTGTTAGAAGGAAATGCATTCGAATTCAACTATGTATTTGATAGCTTGAATATCGTAGCTGCAGTCGTCTACGTAATTTTCCTGTTTCTAATCATTGTCGTGTATCTCAACGTGTTCATTGCTCAGCTCTCAGATACATATGCTGAAGTAAAGGCTAACGCAAAGAAAACTGTTGCAAAGTTCCGTCTTGAGTTTATTATTCAAACACAGACAACATCTCTACTAGCTCTCTTCATGGACTTCAGGAAAAAATTCTTTGATGAACACTACATAATGGAAGATGAGGAATGGGTAGACTATTTCAATGCTGGTGAGTTTATAAATTAGTACAAGTAGTATGCAATGTATAAATTATAATCGTTTCTACAGAGATTAGTTTTCGCATAGATAAGATAAATATTCATAGATTTATCATATTTCACTAAGCCAAATTTCAAGTTTGTAGCTCTTACAAACTTCAATACATTCTGCACGATTCGAATTCATAATATGAAACGAAACAAATCAAACAATAATTGATTTAATGCTCTTCTTTACAGGTATCTCGCGGTTGGATGACGAGGATTTCACCACCCAAGAGCCCTCAGAGAGCTTATACGTGGTGATCAACAAACTACGACAACAGCAAAAGGTGAACAGTCGTACTCAAGAGATTCTCCAAAATTCTATTGAGAAGAAGGTAAAGGTCCAGCAGGCAGATGTAGAGGAGATCAAAAAGAAAATGGCTGCTGCCAACGAAGTAAAGGAGCTGAAGGAAAAATTAGAAGCAGTTGAGGCTCAGAACAAAGAGATTCTAGAGAAACTCAATCAGATTGCACAGAAAGTGTAATCATTTTGTTTATGGATTTTTTTGTATATATTCAATTCAACTTTAGCATGTATAATAACTAATTAGAGAATTTGTATATGTTAGGTCGTATACGATGGTGATAATATGTAAGTATTTAGATCGTATAGAATTATCAACTTTTTGTATTTGCTGCAATTTTGTAATTCGTGTATAATAGATATATGATATAAAATAAATTGTATGCTGTATCGTGTAAAAATAGCTGATGACAGAAACCACGGAAATGCGGGATATGTAACGTATATTTATTTCCACAAATAATAATAATAATAATAATACCCAAATAATTTTCGAATATGATAACTTCTAAAGTGTGGCAAAAGCGATTACTCCCGATGATGCCTCATCTCCGAGGTTTACCTGTATTCACAGGTACGGCCCAGTTATTATTAAATACTAATGCAAAAGTTGTATTCTATTTGAATACTAACACATTAATATGAAATAGAAATTACAAAATATTGATTGTATAATATTAAATCTAGGAATAAATAACCTCGAAAATGCTAAGAGTCAATCAATGCCTAAATACATATATACGAAATGTCTAAATAAATAAATAACTGATACATATTCATTCAACTGAATAGAAGAAGACTCCAGCTAATATCCAGGGATTATAGTTCTGAAAGGATAATCCCACAGCTTACAGGATACACCAAATCCTAACGAGGGTGCAGTGAAATGGTGCGCGGCATGATAAGACTTAAGACGACCCATGTAAGATTGAGGTTTAGGAGAAGCATGGTGGATGTAGTAGTGACTGAGATCGTATATGATATATCCTAGAAGCCCACCCGAGTAGAGTGCACGTGCCCAGGAGAGAGGGAAAAATATAAGAAGAGTAACGAATATAGGAATCATGATTAATCCAGCTGGAATGGGAGGGAAGACAAGACGCTCTGTGTCAAATGGAACCTTGTGGTGCTGGCCATGTATCATGAAATGGAAAGAAATAGCTAGGTGATGTTTAGGCACGAGATGAAATACAAATCTATGCAAACAATATTCTATGAGAGTCCATACAAATAGACCCACAGAAAAGAGAGCAACGAAAAGTGGGAATTGGATAGGATTGTTTACAACTGTGCCAGGAAACAAGGATGGCTGTCGTTGTGTACAGGAGAGCCAGGACATATAAAACATCATGGGTATCCACACAATAGGGACCATGTACCAATGGGTACGTGTCAAATATTCAAGGATAGGATTATCAAATAACTTAAGAGGACGATTGACTGGTGAATGAACCCATTTATCATAATTTTCTCCTAACTTACCAACTTGAAAAGTAAGTGCTCTGCTCCAATCAATCAGTTCATCTTCATTAAAACCATCTAGCGAAAAACTCTTTATCGAGCTCTAAGAGATAATCATTTTAATTATTGATGAACAGATTCTAGAATATTCTATACCTTACAATCCTCTTTATCTAATTCCCCAATACAGTATTGCTTCATTAGCTGAATAGCATTTGCAGAATGTTGATGGAGGATTTCAGAATTCAAAACATCTGAGACATCTCTACCTAAATGCTCGACTGTAATTTCCGATCCACCTGGATGTATAGATAAGAATTCTGTAATATTAAATACTTTCTCTCCGTATACAACCCAAGCATCAGAGAGACTGTTGTGCTCTGCTACCTGACTAGCTGAATAGGAAGGTAACTTACGGTGAGTAAGTTCTTCTGTCATGCTAACTATGGGAAAATCAGCTGATTATTATAGCGCAATATTCAAATTATGAAATAGCCAATACTTTAGGTCTCAATTTAATACTAAAATTCTGAAAGATTTGAATTGTATTTAGGATTAGTATTACTTGGCGAACAAAGTGAAGCAAGAGAGAAGATAGATAATCTACTAATGAAAAGTCAGGTCATTCAATGGAAATATTGTAAATAGGAAATTATTTTTTGACAAACTGATTCTCTAAGTGTGTGGCCTGCTCAGAAGCTAAACATCGCACAAGAGAGATCATTTCTAGTTTTCCTTCTCTTGCTCTCTTCTTAATGAAGTCTGGCCCTGTCATGGATTCTCTATCCAAAGCCTCAACGAGCCAGCACATGTACCTTACAAGAGCCCCTACTTCAGTGTCATGTAGTCCCCGCTTAACGCAGTCAGGAAGGAACTCTACAATCCTGTTACACTTTTCTACTGATTGTATGCAATCAGAGAACTGATGAAGAGCTAGAGTTAAGTACCGGTTTAACAGTCCGTCTAGAATCAGGTCTAGGATTGTTTGTTCTGGGAGGAGACCTGTCCAGAGAGAGATATTAGTGCCCAGATCTACTCCCAGCCAGAACTGGTAACTGAGCAATGAGTTAGATTCTGAATTCTTCTCCAGGTGATCTTTAATGAACATTGGCATGTAGAATCCCTGAGTTGCAGTAACGAACTTATCGCTTACTATTTTTAATATACTTTGCATTGGTTTGTTTGGAAGAAGATTAGGGAATACCTAAACAAGAATTATATTACAACTTGTTTACAATGTGTATAATGATTATTGTGGTAATTATTATAATTATATAATTATGGTTAAGCTGACTTGATTAATTTGAATCACAGAGAGAGCAAGTAATTTAGTCTGAGCTGTAGAAACTGGATCCCAGATAGATCGAGCAGTCTCTGTTAAGATAGGGAGTATAGTTTGCTCTATGAGAGGAGATAAGATTTCATTTTCTGGGTTAGAGATAGGACAAAGAGAACTGTACCATCTATGCAGCTTCCAATCTACACCCTCTGAGCTTAGAGGATCCCAATGCAGCAAATCTAACCGTACGTATGTAGCTAGAAGTCTGAGAAATTAAAGATTAATAATATAATAATGAATTTGTTGTATAAATAAATAAACATACTTTGGTAGGAAGAGTGGAATAAAAGACTGTTGATAAGAATCACCGTGATCAATTCTCCAAAACTCAAATCGCTGAATAATCTGCTCAGCAGTAGAATACTCCTCTAGAGCATCAGAAAATAACTCACTTGCTTCTTGGAGAACTTCTTTCTTCTTTTTGTTAAAACTTACACAATATTCGTTAAATTTTATTTTCTCATTATCGGTCATCAAATCTATTTCCACTCGACAGGGATAAGCTGATTGTGGAACTGAAATGTCTTGTCGAGAGAGTTGATCTCTTTCTAACAAAATCTCTTTTCTACGTTCAATTATGTGATTAGAAATATCAGATCGAATCCCTAAAATCTGAGATTCGATCCTGTCTACAATAGCAACTTTCTCCCCGATGCAATCCAATAGGTCATGAACGTAGTCACCAATCTCTTTGAAGAATCTAACATATGATAGTTTCAAAACTTTTCGGGAAATCAATGATGCATAAATACCTACGTGGCAATTAGGATAAGTCCATAGATAAAAATATAATTCTCATAATAGTGAAAGCTAATATACTTGCAGACACGAAAAGTATTTAAATTTCAAGTAAGGGCAGAGGAGGAAGAATAACTTATCAGAAAACCCAAGTATTTGATTATCATCATTTTAAACTGTTTTTTGGAATTGATTCTAAATATATCCAGAAAACAGGAGAAGTCAAAATATCTTAGTATATCAATATCAATTTGGTGCAGAGAAAACTGATGCATTTAGAATTGATTGCTAAAGCTTAATTAGTCTACCAATAAACTGGTAATTGGAATTGTTTGAGACGCCAATAGAGGAGAGTGTGTAGTGGATGGGAGAATAACAGAATATCAAATTGAACAACAAGTTTATGTGAGTATATTTGATAAGGAAGGAATTTGCAGAGAAATATTAGAGAGCAACACAAGAGAGAAATACTGAGAATGACTAGTATCGTTCTAAGTAGAAAAATATATTGCAAATTATGTTTTAAGATTATTGTTGACTTAATTTGTTTGTTTGCAATAATAATTGAGGATTACATTCAGTCAACTCCCGTAATATCCTAGATCAAGGGAACGCGATTAAAATTCCGATGTAAGCGGAGTTTACTGTATTTATACGATTTCAGACTTCGATAAAAGCTGTGTGTCGATATATCCGTGTTCAATGTAACAGGAGCTGAATATAAGTCATTTTAAGTTATAGCATTGTATCAAAATTGGAAATAAGAAAAACACTATAACAGACGATGTACCAATATTATCAGTATTAAAATCGCTCCTAACCTATAATTCTTTTTCTCCTTCTCAAGCGTATCCTTAGAAACAGTAAAACTTTCCTCAGTAGCTAAAATAGTTTTCAAATTCCTATCACACTCCATCTCTGTAAAATTACTAGTTTCTTCTAGTTCTGCATGTTCCCTTCTTACTGCTTGTAGCATGGACTGTACAGATATTTCTGTGACGGATAGATCAGCATTCGCGCTACGGGATATAAATAAAATTAATACTACCATAGATATATTTAGAATGTTGTTATGATTCTGTATACAGTAAACCCTCGCTAATCCGAACAGGGTCCAGAGCTTATACAAATTTTCCAAAATTGTCTAAAACTTTAATACATGGCCAGTTATAATATCCAATTCTACTGCAGATCAATATCTAATACTATATTACACATGTTGGACGCCATTCCATCGTTTGTACAACTTTGGAAAAATGGCCTCCCAAATCATGTGGTATAGTATTGTTTCAAAGCATTTCGCTAATCCGAAATGCTTTGAAACAACGAAATATTTTGCAATCGGAACAGTGATATTGGGATTAGCGAGGGTGTACTGTATTAAGTATTTAATATAATTATTCATTAACACTGAGGATGTGGATGTATGTAATTGTTAACTAGAGATCTACAAGCACACAATATTGAAATTAATCCAGATAGACATTGGATAAGTTCAGCTATAATAGTGACTATTTTGTCAGTCTGAATACAGTGTAATCTTGACTATCCGAACATGCCCCTGGCCTATGCCAGTTCCTATGCCACTATTTATAAACGACCTCGATTATCCGAACGCTTTTGGCAGGTCCAAACCAGTTCGGATAATCGCGGTTACACTGCTAGGAATAAATGTATAATCTAGTTCTGGTAAGTTGAGAGACAATCATGAAACTATGGATGTAGGTCCTCATAAAAAAGATAGAATCTACATTAGATGTTTCAACTAACCTATTTTCTGTATCTCTCCAATATTGTTCTGTCCCTGAATAAATATTTCTATTCTCAGTATTCGTATCATTTCTATGATAATATTCTCCATAACCAGAATAACCTGTAGTATTAGGATAGTTCCCTCCTTGTTGATCAGGTACAGCATATTCTTCTGTAATTACACCAGTAGTTACTCCTTTCATCATTTGTTCTTCTTCCCATCTCATTACCTGGTTTTGTAAGGAGATAATTAACGAAATAATCTAGATTTGGCTATTACAATACCTTGGCATAACATGTGACCAGCAACAAAGAATGTACAGTTGCAGTCAGGGCATACTTAATAGATCAAGTAAATTACACAAGATAGTCACTGAGTGAAAATTTCCAATACAACATAATGCAATAGCTCAATAATCAAGCATATCCTAAAATATTATATTATTTAAGAGTTATATGAGATCAAGCATATCCTAAAATATTATATTATTTAAGAGTCATATGAGATCAAGCATATCTTAAAATATTATATTATTTAAGAGTCATATGAGATCAATCCACACAAAAATACCAATTGACTGCTGAGATCGATATCATATTCAATAGTAATAATTATGTGTGAAGCCATGTAGTATATCATATTGTATTATATTGTGGAATATGGATATACAAGTATAAATATGTCCTGTAGTTGGTGAATGCTAATTAAAAACGTGAGAGGGAGCACATGATATGGATAAAGGCAGTTTCAATAGTATCATGCGCATCACGATTTTGTAATAAGATATTAACATGATAGCTATATACAATCAATATTATCTGATAACTATAAATAGATCATATACATAACTGTAGGGACATATAGTAGAAGAACCTATACCAAGCAAAACAATGGATGAAGGTACACCCCTCACGACAATTCAAAGGGAAAAGGAAGAAGAAATAATCGCGCTTAAAGATTACTTCCCTTACTTAAGGATTATGTCTAGTAAATGGGGCAGAATTGTAGTAATAATAATCGTTAATATAGTTGTACTGACTAACATAGCTCTCCTCTTCTCTTTTCTAACTGTCAATATTGACCTCAAGCCAAATACAGCATCAAATCAAGGATTTTCATTCGACCCCAACACTCCTCAATTCTTCAACCTCCACAAGTTGTTCATGATATTGGGTTTATGTATCTTACCACCTAACGCAATGCTGATATATCGTTACAAGATCATAAAGCTAGATCGTATTATTCTCAAGATATCCCATGCAGTTATCCTATTGGCCAGTCTTCTATTCGCAATAGCTGGATTCGGAATTGTGCTAAAAATAAAAATTGACTCGAAAGCAGTGAATTTCACCAGCATACACAGCTGGTTTGGGATTACCACTATTGTGATGTTAGCAATACAATGGTTGGTAGGCATAGTTGTGTTCCTAATTCCAACAGGAATGGCTCTACGGTACAAAGAAACAATAATGGTATTTCATAGATTCATAGGATTAATGTTAATAATTCTACCTGCACTTACAGCACTGATGGGAATCAGTGAGGTTGATGGATTCGGATTAGAAGGGTTGAGTCTTCTCGCGAAATTTCTAACGCTTGGTTTATTCATTCAGGCAGCAATGGTAATATTCCTACTTCATGGACCTGGTAATTTAATTCTGAAATCGGTCCAAGAACACAGGGTTGAAAGGAACTATAATTAATGGTAATATTTATCCCTCTGATGATCTGAAAATTCATTGAATTATTGCATTTGTAGAGATTGTGTCTGTTTGTCTGTATTTTATGATACCTACTCATAATGTTGTATAATTCTTGTATTAACTATATTTTTCCTCTTTTATCGATTATACCTACCATTCGAATAAATCTTGTTAAGAAATGATCGGGTAAATAATTAATGTCGATCTGGAGAATTTCATAAGCACGTGTCTACTAATATTTAGCATACATTATACTGTTACAGGCTTGTTGGAACAAAATTAACTCACAACATACATACTTAAGCAAATAAGTTGTACCAAATGATAAATAATCATACGTATTATTAACTGGTAAGTTACGGTTATATTTGATATTACCTCTTCATCTTCATCTGAACTAATTTCCCGATTGTAAGGATTTTTATTTTGTCTGTTTTTATCAGAATCTTGATTCTTAGTAAGACATTCATCCTCCTCGCTAAGATCAACATCCATCTCTTCTCTAATCAGTCTAGAAGAATTGTGCTGAGTTTTATGCATCAGGACATCCTCTGTTTTGGTGGTACGTTTGTTAATAGGGATGAAGGTAGGTAACGGATCGCTTGTGTCCTGTTCCTGTTTTCTTCTAGCAATCTCTCGCTGTTTCTTAGCCAGATGGATTGTAGTAGCATCTGGAATTGTACCGATCTGTACGTTAGATCTCAGCTTCGTTAGCTCACCACTACTGACTACATCCTATAATATGACTAGAGTAAATTTGTAATGGATTGGTATTGGTTTATAATGTAGAACGCAAGTTATAAGTGGATACTTTAAGATGTATATACTCTGAGATTTGCTTAGAGTAGATTTTAATTCTCAGTAGATTCCTGTCTAAGATGTAAATCATTGTGAGCTGGGATCTATTTTCTCTCCAATGAAAACCTATTCTCAATTATTTTCCGACCTTATAATTACAATAGATTGAATAGAGCACTAACAATTCAGTAAGCCATATAATATGGCGTATGGAGATCACTACATAAGATTATGTGTAAGCCGCATACAGCAGCAGATTATGTCTACAGATTGAAATACTTCTATAAATCTACTGGCTGGAATTACTGTAGAATATCCAATGTTAATATATTAATATGATCGTTAATATATTCAGGAGAGAGGCACTATGACACCTCCAAGCTTTCTAAATCTGGCTAGGAATGTCTATATATTTTATGGTGATTTTATTGCTCGCAAATACTGTATTTAACAACGAATAACTATTATCAAACTGAACTGGCCAACTAACTCATTCTAATCCAACCAAGAAATGATCGCAATGTCATTAGAGCTGTATGTATTCCAATGAGTTATCTTATTCTAAGTTACTATTAGCAAAATTTCCTTTATTATTAGTGTTAGCGGAATGATAAATCTTCTACAATTATCAATTCTACTGGCGCTGCTACAGCTGGGACTGACGCTCAATAAAGAGGCAGGAGAGTATACTAATATACGAAATGCGAAAAGTATCAGAGCTGAACCTATCGCTAGTTCCCTTACAGATATTCTCTCTCCCTTCTCAGATAATCCACGTCTAGAAAGATCAACAAACAAAACAACAAACTTCACACATTTCTACGAGACACACGAACCTAATCCAGATGAATACCCACATATTCAGACTCTGCAATTCATAGACGCAACAACAGACCCAAAAAGGTCTGCATTAGGTACAGTTACATTTGTTGATCACCCACGTACCACCTTCTCTGTATTGGAACCATACACAACAGGTACTTGTAATGGATTCTGGCCTGTCCGTGCTACAGTAATGACAACTGCCAGCAAACGTAACGGAGGCTGTATTGTAGCTCAGAACGCTGGATTCTTCAGAATGGGAACTAGTGCGTGTTTAGGGAATATAGTTTCAGATGGTAGATTTGTCAGAGAGTCAGCTAATGTAGTCAATGCTAACTTTGGTATAAAAGCGAGTGGTAACATATACGTGGGGTATCTATCTAATGAAGAGGTTAAGGACAAAACAGATCCCTTCATACAGCTGGTGAGTGGGATAATATGGTTAGTAAAGAATGGTAGCAACTTTGTGAATGAGAGTATGCATATAGAATCTGATAATAACGAGGATACAGGAAATCTAACTCATTTCGTTAACGTGATATCTGCACGTACAGCAATAGGTCATGACGAGCAGGGTAGAGTAATGATGGTTGTAATAGATGGACAGACTAGGAAGAGAGGAATAAACCTGTTTGAATTAGCTGATATAATGATACGACAGGGAGCAGTAAATGCTATTAATCTAGACGGGGGAGGGTCTGCTACTCTTATAAGAGATGGGGTACTAGGGAACCATGTTAGTGATCATTGTCCTAGTCCTGAATACAGGTGTATGCGACAAGTATCTACCATTTTGTGTGCACATAAAGAGAGCTGTGTGCCACAAGATTGTAATCAGCATGGAGAGTGTGTGGAAGGAGAATGCGAGTGCTCTGAGCCATGGACTGGATTAGATTGTGCTGAGCTTATGTGTGGTAACGGTACCTGTGGAGAGCATGGGAGCTGTGAGACAGGGGGAACTTGTGTGTGTGATGACGGATGGATTGGAGAATTGTGTGAGAACACATGCCCGATACATTTCTACGGAACTAACTGTAACAGGGTGTGTTGGTGTTCTACACATGGTACGTGTCATCCTGAGACAGGTGTGTGTATATGCAGTCCTGGATATGAGGGGAATAAATGTCAGGATGAGTGTTCAGAAGGAAAATACGGAGATAAATGTTTGGAAGAGTGTGTTTGTAGTGGAAATTCCTCGTGTCATCACGTGATGGGATGTTTGTGTAACGACGGATGGGAGGGAGAGGATTGTAACATTTCAATACAAGAACCTAATACTACTACCAATACGACTGAATTACCTCAGATTGATTCTGATACAACTGTATCTACTACGACACAAACAAGCGCAGCCTCTACTTCACAATCCACAACTACAGAACCTATTAGTTCTGCTACTACTATTAGTACACAGAAGATCTCTACTGCTTCCTCTACAACTATAAATAGCCCAGTTGACACTGATGCTTCTACCTTCACTACAACAACACAGCCTATCAGTACTGATGCTAATACTACACAAGTTATAACTACAGAGGTGTATATACCTAACAAGATCTCCGATATACTAGAATTTAACCTCACAGAATGTATTCAGCCTATTTTATTCTCCTCTATGCCTCTACTACTATGTTCTTGTCTATCTAACGTTCTTATCTGCTTAGCTTCCTGGCTGTATTGGGGTGGATATAAACGCAGAATGCTAAAGAGAAGGGGTAACTATTCAGAAGCTAGACAGTTTAAGATAAAGAATCCAATTGGCAGAAAAATCAATGACAGAGAGAGCACTATTCTGCATAAGATAAAAAGAAAACCAAATCCTCCCTCCTATCAACTAGTGTCTACTCAGCTAGCTAACGAGTCATCTGACAGCTCTAGTTAATAGCCCGAACTAAATATTTTTGTATTTTAGCTGAGGATTGTAACACTACCATAACTTGTAAATTAAATTATTAGTGACCTTGAAATTGTATTATAATATTATGCTAGGAAATACATAGCATATAATAGTTGGAACAGGTTGAGTCGATGGAGCTGAGCTTACTAACCTTAGCTTACCTCATCAATTGGAGCAGTATCTAGCTCCAGACGTGAAGGATCTATCTCTAACGAACCAGTAGTATTACACAGGTCACGTGCTGAGCCTATTTCAGATACAGCTTTATGAGTTAAGCTATCTTTCGTCATCTTTCTGCTGTGAGAGGTTCTCTTCAGTTTTACAGGTTCTATAGAATCTTCATCATTGCTTGAATCGTGTGTTTGGAAGTCTAGTTGTTTGCTTGTAATCTCCTACAACATTAGAATTAGTTAGAATATTATACGTTATACTTAACATTGCTGAATCAGTTTAATATTGTGTGTTAACTGTATTCTATGCTTACTGTGTAATCCTACCAGCATATGAGTGGGTGCTTGCTGTACGATAGAGACTGGATCTGTATCTTGAGTAGGATCTCCTCCCTCCCCCAAACTATCAGACACCCGCTTCCTGAAATTCCTCTTTTTTCCTCTGAACTTACCAGATACAATCATATTTGCTAATATTATCAATTAAGAGTAATAATAAAGATTCGTAGATATTTAGTCCTGAGTATATATTTAGTCCTGAGTATATATTTAAGAGCATTTATTGCATTTAAATAGTAATTATTCATTTACTAGTTTTATCAACAGACTCGGTCTTAACTAATCTCATTTCTTCCCATTTCTCGGTACGGTTAGCTTCGTAGTATAGCACTTTAAGTAAATAGTATAGATATTCTTTATTCTGTGTTTTAGTGGGACATCTTCGTGACTCCAGTTTAATAACATTCTTGTCTATGTCGTACTTATCTCCTAACAATTCTAACATTTTCTCACGAGGTCGAGCTGATAAGTTAAGTGAATCGAAATCTATTTCCATCCTGACATGTCTCCCGTCTTGATGATACCTCTCATTTCCAGGTAGTAAGAAATCTACAGTTTCCACTTCTATAGGACAGTAAGGTAAGTCAGACGGCCATTCTGTGCAGAGAGGTTTGAGTGCCTCACAATGCTTTTGAATAGCTGGTGGAGTTAAATGGAAGAAATTTGTATCTTCCCAAAATACAACGTTACCCTCCGCGAGTGGAGGCAATTCTTTCCTTATCCTATGTCCCCCAGCTCTTATAGGTAGCCCTATGAGATAAGGATCGAACGGCTTCTCAGTAGGGTATATATCACTCCAATCATTGTCTTCATATACATCACTCCACTGCTGCAATGAACACCTCTGATAATCCAGGAACTGAAATGATTCATTCATTCTGAAGGTTGGCTGTCTAACCCTACGTTTAGCCATACCAGGTTGCTTTAGTTTTAGTAAGAGAGGACATGTACTGATTCTAGAGGAGTGTGTACCCAATCTCAGGCTCAATATTAATAAACGGATAGACAACATTAGTGTCGTTTGTGTGAAAACGATGGAATGCGAAATATGATTAATTCGTTCTAATAATTTCCAAAAAGTAATAATTGATAAATTATCCTATTCGTATGAAGTATTGAAATTTGTATTTATTATCTCCACTAATAGTATTTTCCTACAAATCTAATCCTAAATCTCTTCTACAAAAATCATCTAAATAGTTAAGATCTCGTGCTAGAAGCTCGCCTCTTCTGGATACTACTAGCACGACGAGTACGCGCTTCTTTAGCTCTCTGCAGGAGTAGCTTCTGGTAGGCAGCTGCTTGTTCCTTTCCCTTCTGTATTCTTACTTTCTTGATTGATTTAAGATGTCTCTTTCGGCGTAGACGAACTGGAGTGATCAAGCGCTGAATCTTTGGCGCCTTAAACCTCTGCTTCTTGCCCGGTTTCAGTGGTAAGGGACGTTTCAACACGTACTTCCTGACGTCATCATTCCTACTCAGATTGTATAGTTTCCTAATTTTCCCAACTCTTTTAGGTCCCAATCTATTAGGAATCTCTCTATCTGTAAGTCCAGGTATTTCCTTCTCTCCTCGCTTAACAACGATAAGATTGAGTACACTCAGATTCTTATCTACAATACAACCTCTAACTGATTTTTTCCTCCTCTCACCAGATCGTTTGGGTCTGTAACAGCCACTATTCTTGTTCAGCAGTAGACGGACACGCCCATTTGTTAATATCCCCTGCTTCATAGGGAAACCCTCTTTATCGTTACCCCCAGTTATCCTAAAGGTATAACCTTTCCAGATTTTCCCTAGAGAATCACCAGATACTTCCTGTGAAATACGTTTGTCTATAAACGGGCGATATTCCTCATCAGTCTCTAGCTCCAGCAGTTTTTGCGTCCCATTAGGAGGGTACGCAATGTTTAGCTTCATTGGTTTCATCTCCGCCATTGTTCCCTAACTAATCACTAAAATATAAAGACAGTAAAAATCAATAATATGGAATCTCAATGGTTGATTGTATCAGCTTAGGTTTTATCCTTTGTCAAGGAAAGGATTCATAGACTCATCGCATGCGAGCTTTACGTTAATTAACGTAAATTAACGTAAACAAGCAGCTTCGCTTGCTCGCTCTGCACAGATGAAAAGCTTGAAATAATGTAAATGTAAAATTTATATAAATTCAAGCTTTCATCTGTAAGTCCGAATTTCGCATTTTCTCAGTGCATTCAAAGTGTTTTTATGATCATCTTTTCTTATACAAACAAGGTTTGAGTGAGAATAAATCAGTTTCGATTTTGTGAGTAGAAATCGATCTAATCTTCTTTCTTCTGAACTTAATTAATACAAACATGTCAGTGAGATTATCTCTACTCACAATTTTGAAGTTTAGCTCTTCTACTGAAGATATGAATTTATCGATATCCTCGAATCTAGAAAAAATCTCTGCTATTATTAGATTTCCTCTATGCTTCAGTACTCGTCTTGCTTCTAACAAGAACTCCAATACATTAGTACCCATTAGAGATAGACAGAACACAGCTATGTGCACTGTAGCTGTCTCAATTGGGAGGTTCCGCATGTCACAAGCTATCACTCTACTATTGACAGCTACCAGATCAAATGATAGAACTTTCTGATCAACTTCTAGAGACAGCCGTGCCTCTCCACAGCCCAAATCTGCTACGAGTAGATCAGCTGGGAGGGTGTTGAGGTGTGAAATGATGCGATCCAATGGGTTCACAGGCCATTTTTGTGTCTGAAGATTAAACCCCTCATGATAGACTGAGAATAGTTCAGGAGATTCAGTGAATAGCTTGAGAGCACCACTACTATGCTGTGTGTACAGCTGTTCGTTTAACCAGCGGAACTTAGAAGAGCTCAGTTTCTGTTCCATACGAGACTTAAGAGAACTGTTTGTATTCAACATTAGATGTTCTCTAGGTTTATCCACCTTCTTGGATATATTCTTCACTTGTTTGAATTGTTTATTTCGCTGTATCTTGGTAGCCAACATTCTAGTTTGTTTCTGAGTGAGTTTGTCTACTTCTCCTACCCAGTTATTATTCAGGTCGAAAAGCATATCAGAGTAAATATGAATTGCAAATCTAGTGAGGCTTCGTATTATTTTTATGGATAAATGTAATAATTAATGAGTCACAAATACTCTGCCCATAGCAGTGGGTTCCAACCTTTCGGCTTGGTAGTCCACGGAGGGGATGTGTAAAAATTGGTAAAGGGGTGAAAAAGGTTGGGAACCACTGCCTTATAGAGATAACTTGAAGTTAAGTAATAAATTATTAATGTAATGAGTGTGTAATTGAAGAAAATAATACAAATCAAATTATGATAACAATCAATTTATAATTAGTGTCTGAATTGATCCTATCTTGTGAATCTAACTGGCCAGTACACATAGGTAGCTATCAAAACACAAACTACAATGACTAGAATACATACCAGGGATGTGATAGCAGGGTTAAGCCTCCCAGAGTTGAGTATTGAAAGAGTTGTGTAGCTACCCTTAGTACCAGTACATTCATGTAAAGATGTGGATAAGATAAGAAGAGTGAGTAATGGAACGAGAGTCATCTAGTAATATAGTTAAACTCAAGGCTATAATACATTAAAAATCTATGTCATTACCACTCATTAATACAGTATAAGCACAATATGTTACGTTGTGGCAAGCTATTTGCCCAGGTTTTGTTAATGAATGTATATACGTACAATTTCGTTCCCGTATAATCATTATCCCGATCCTCATTACAATATAATTAAACTAGCCTGACTGTTTGCGCCGTCCCTGCGCATGGCCCGATATGCATGCCTGTCCCAATAATTGAGTGAACTTTGGCCGAGTCCAGACGCTTCGTTGATCTAACTAATCAGCGCGCGAAAGTTAATCTATAAAATAGTATGTTCCCTATTGAGGAAATAAAATTATAAATCGTTTCAAATAGTAGCAAATCGTCCGAAAACTCAACTGATGTACACCACACACAACACACACTATAGTTGAGTTGAGTTTTATTATAGATGAACAAATAACAAGATAATGTTTTATAATACTCTACAGATCAGAAAATTGTTAATAGAGCAAATATGCCATAAACCAAACCACATGGATAAGCAATTAGCAGCTGTTGAGACTTCATGTCTAGTGAGTGAGCAAATATCCTACTTGAAGATAAGGTGCACCACAAGACGATAATTAGAGTAATCAGACTTCCAAACGCGTAACTATTAATAGAAATAAATATGCCCAGTGTAGCTAGAAGGAGAATAGGGAGAATACTATATCCCAGAACACTAACTACCAGCATGAAGTTCGGTGTTTGTGGAGCTAGCCCTCCTAACAATAGGTAGATCCCAAGACACGATAATATGCTTATTCCGTATATGTAACCAAAATGACTCTTTCCACCCAAAAGTAGAATACTCCCCAACAGTAAACATAGAACTAATGGACCGACTAGATCTGCTTCTTTTGAGAAAGAAACAGGAGAATCCATAATTGGATTGATAACTTGTTTTGTTCTATTTATAATTAAACTAAAGTCTATCCCCAACTCTTCTAGAATAGAATCTTCATCAGTAAATGAAGAGTGAGTTGATGGAGAACTCACAAAGTCTGAGACAGGAATCTGATTACTATACTGTGTGTTAAACTCCATTGTTCTAGATAAAGCTGACTGTTAGGTACTAATTACGTTACATTTAACTCCCATTATATCAAATACCGTCCTGTATCGAAGTCTGAAATTGTACAAATATGGTCACAGACTTTTGAAGGATCAATGGCATAGCTAGAACAATGGCAATGTGTAGAATACCAGTATCCCTTATACACAACATGATCGACAACTTACACATGCAGTTGACATCCGGTATCTCGAACATTTAGGATTTCCCTTAAGACTTGCTGTACCGAGTTGGCGGATGTCTATCTCACTGTATCATACGTAATACCCATTAAATAATAACTACCTTATGATTATGTAGATATCAACGATTGTAAACATTCAGATAAACCAACAAATAAGCACACACATAGCTTAGTAGCAGTGAAGTTCAATAAAATTTCTATACATACACACTCGTAGGATAATATACAGTTCTGAATTGTAAAGCATAACATCATAACAGTAACGTAAATCAATCATCAGTTGCTAGACCGAATATAGCATCGTTATCAAACCAGTTGTACTCTTTAGAAGCTCTTGATTTAGCTGAGCGAGGCTTGCTTGCTTTCGACCTACTGTAGCTTGTAGCTGGAGGAGCATCTTGAAGGTAAGAAGGGATATTCTCTTTGGATCGACTACTGGGGGTAGCACATTGTCTAGTTGGTCTCTGTTTGGAAGGTGTGGCGTTTTTAGAAGAAGTGTAATCGTCTTGTGAATTTAGAATCTCCATGCTTACGTCATCAAGTCTTATCTTCTTCCGTTTCTGCTTCAAATTAGAATTTGTGTGAATTGAAGGAGTTCTGAAATTCTTTCCTACAGCAGAATATTTTGAAGCTCTCTTTTCAGGGTCATGTTCACGCTGTATGGTAGAAGGTCCAGGCTGTGTTACCTCCCTCATATTAGGCGTATTAGGGGGGTCAGAGGAACGGGGTATCGTAGTACATGGTGTCCTTAATTGTGAGAATTTAGGGGTAGCGTCTGTCCGCTTGGGAGTAGAAATAATTGATCTTTTTGTGGAAAGTTCTTGCCTTCTCTCCTTTTGTATATTTGCTAATAATAATTCTAATTGCTGTTTTTCATCTCTAATTGATTCTAACTCTTCGTTATAGTGTGCAGTAATCTTACTTACTTCTTCATCTAGCTGGCTAGCTTGTTTCAGTTTAAGTTCTTCAATCTCTTTGTTTTTAGCTGATAGAATCTCACCACTCTCTTTCCTATACTTACAGAGAGAATCTAGCATCTCAGAGACTCTCTGCTTAGCTTGCTCGTCACCCTCAGCAGCCAGTGCATGAGCCTTATCTAGTTGTTGCTGGTTGAGTAAAGATTGCTCTTTCAATGATTTTATTTCATTTTCACTATTTTGCTTTTCATTCAACAATAATTCCATTTCTCTGTTATGAACTTCTGATTGTGATTTGTATTTCTCCTCAATTGTTTTAATTGAAAATTTTAAACAATCATTATTAGTTTGTAATTTTGATAATTCTTCCAAATGAGAAGATAAATCTTCTATCTTTTGAGATTCTAAAATAGAAACAGATTTCGAGTGAGACTCTACCAAATTAATTTTATCTGATTTCATTTCTTCAACAGTTGCAGTCAGCTGTTCTAACTCTATGGAAATATTCCTAATTTCTATCTGAGCTGTTTGTAAACTAGAATAATGTAAATCTGCCTCTTCAGTTTTCTTATTCAGTTTATTCTGTAAATCTTCATTACTTTTTACAAACTGCTCTATCTCTAAAGATAATTTGTTATTCATTTGTTCGCTGCTAGCTAACAAATTCTCTGTGCCATCTCTCTCACGTTCCGCCTGTATGATAGAATGTTTGTGTTTTGATATTTCTATTGAGAAGGCAGCTCTTCCTTCTTCAAACTCTTCACTCAGACTAGAGAGTGAATCTTGTAACTTCATAACTTCTTCTTTAAGTACAGTTTTTTCATGTTCGCTATCTTTCAATTCAGTGGTAAGCACCATCAGCTGTTCCTTATTCCAAGATATTTTCTCATCTTTAGTAGATACTTGTCTCTCTAACTCAACCACTCGCTCCCTCACTGTACTTAGAGTATTTCTCTCATTCAATAAGTCTCTCTCACTTGTAGCTAGTTCTGTACAAGTTGTAGATAATTTACTTTCACTTGTAGCTAGTTCTTGTTTCATTTCATTGTGTAATTCTTCCAATTCAGTTACCTGTTTTTGAAGAGAACTATTGAGTAATTCAAGAGAACACTTTACATTAATAACAGACTCTATGTCAGCTGACAGATCATTATACTTATTTTGTAACAACTCATTTATTTTATTCTCACTTCCCAGCTCTCTTTCCCGGTCCATAAGATCTTTATTCAATTCACTGTGCTTAGTTGTTAAATCCTCTAACTCTGCTTGAGTTTTATTGAGTTGAGAACATAGATTATCTCTCTCTGTAGCTAGCTGACAACATACTGTTTCCTTCTGACATAGATCAGATGATAAATTCTCTAAACTCTCTTCAAATACTTTCGTATTATTAAAAATATCTTTATTCATTCTAGCAGTCTCTTCAATTAAATTATCATTATTCTTATGAATATCTTCACACTCTTCTCTACTCAACTTCAATTCTGTTTGTAATTCCTTTATAACTTCTTCGCATCTACTCTGTAGCAGGAGATAATTTTCACGGAGCTCTGAGTATCTATTAATCAGCTGATCATGGAAGAAAGACAGATCGTTACTATCATCTCCACTTCTCTTCACTTCCTCCTCCACTCGCTCTATATTCTCCTTCACAGCTGAGAAGAGGTCACGTGTGTGTGTCAGCTGTTTTCCCAGCTGTTCCTGGTTCCCGCGTTCTTCTTGCAGTAACCCACTAACTTTCTCATACTCTAACTGTACCTCGAGTAGGGATTTACGTTGCTCTTCTATCAATGCTGTCATTTCTCGGATATGATCACCTTTGTTCTTCAGCTCCATATCTACTGAAGTCTGCCATCTACGAATCCCTTCTGCTTCTTGTTTCAAACGGGATAGGAGATTACCTCCCTTGTCAGTCTCCTGTCGAGTTGTTGTATGCTCGACTAGCTCTTGACGTGCTGTGGGAGTTCTTTGTATTGCAGTAAGAGATCGGGGTGTTATCTGGTTAGAGAGGGTAGGTGTGTTACAAGTTTCCAGTGTGAAGAGAGGGCTCACTGACTGTATGGAGGTCTGAGGCGCCACAAAAAGGTTGAAATTCTCATTGTTCCTACCTTTCTGTTGTGAGTGATGCATTCCTAATGAAATAATATAACAAAGAATAAACAAGAAATATCTTAAAATATGTCTAAGATACTTTTAATTAATTATTTATATGAATCAGTCTCGTTAACTGTCAGCCAATAAGATTCTAACTCAGTAAAGCCTATACGTAATTAGGTAAGTTTCGTGTAATATTTTGTTCGAGTTTCGCTCAAAATTACTTTCCATAGGTACAATATTTGCAGTGGTGTTTCGCCCCAAAAAGAAGTGGAGGCGCTACCTATTCAAGCTAAGCCTTTTCTTAGAAACCTGGATGAAAACGGCCCCCAGGAATGAAGTAGGGGCGACTCTTCAACACCCCACTGATTATTCTGCTAATATCAAATTAGAATACAACAATACATGCTACATGCATTATTATTATTTATACAGAGAGAAAGTATTAAATCACAAAATAGCTAATATGCAACAAAAGAGGAGTGACCAACTCTTTTGGCATAGAAAGTATACAAACCAACAGTTAGGTTCAAATTCAGAGGAATTGAAATCAAATAGAATAACATGAGTGGAAGTACTGCGTAGAGAATAAATACAGTAACTTTACTGTGAGAGACAGCTGAGTAGCCTAAAAATGTAATATAGATGTAATATGATATAGCTAACACCCATAAAGTATTGCCGAGTAGAGTGGATAAGATGTAAGGTTGACAAATAAGTTTGTAGAGACATAGTAAGAGTCCATGTGCGATTATTAGCAAAGGTGTGAATGCGTTCAAATGGACATCAAACGCATAAGCCCACTCTACACCAGCTCCTGGTTGGAACTTACGGAATAGAGCCCAGAATATTGTGCCAATAACCAAACCCACACCAATACAATCAATAAATACTACGTAGAGTATGAACTTGAAAAACCCAAAAAAAGATAATCTAAGCACGACAGCAAATATAGCAGAGCTGATACAGAGAGCTAGTGATAGTAGTACCAGGAAAGCAGGATCGTCTCGTGCCCACTTTGATTTGGTTTGTTTACTGAATTGAAACTGTTTATATAGTTTTGAGGGAGAGAAGATGAGGCAGCTAAACTGCCAAATCGCATACTCAAAATCCATGTGTTGGTATCTGTAAACACGACGTAGGTAAGTTGGCATATTAGGGGGAAATGAAGCAGTCTTGCATACTGCTGGAAGAGGTATCTGACTCATAGAGCTAAGCAGAGGAACAAAGCTGAAATATACAATAGGGATAATTAGGCCACTGTTACTTGGAAACTTGTTTCTCATTAACAGTGGCCTTATATAATTATTCCCTGCACAGTATTCACAAAATTATATGCAGTAAACTCTTGGTATAATGAAGTGCTCGAGACTCGGTTTCATTCCATAAGAGGTGTCACAGTGAATAGTGTAATGTTCCTTCAAACATATTCACTAGAGAATATGGTTCCCTCTAGTGGATTGCGTACCCCATATTCACATTGGGAATACGTACTGTTCAGGGGAACATTATCGACTGGGGATTTGTGTTCCCAACAATATCCACTAGGGAATCAAGTTTAGGAGCTATTAAAATTTTGAATCTGCATGCGGAATTTTCGGAAATTTAACTCTTCCAAGTATCAAAATTTTGTAAATAAAGACCTTGATCCTCTCTCCCAATTGAATTGTGCTTAACTATTTCAAAATAATCCTTCCCAACATCAAAATTTGTAAATAAAGACCTTGATCATCTGCCAAGGGTAGTAACATATGCATATTCAGCACGAGGAAGTATACTTTGATTGCTCAACTCAGACTGTTTGGGGAACAATATTCTGTAGAGATGGTGTTCAGAAAGATCAGTAATTATCAATAAATATAGATAATTTGCGAAAATTAACCGGCGTGGAACTTGGATCCATGTGTTTCTTGATATCTCTTAATCAGCTTTTGTTAGGAGACATCAAGAAAACACATGGACCCAAGTTCCAAGACCCGAGCTGGCAGCCTACAGTCCCGTATTATAGTAGTATATGGCTGTTTAGGATTAAGGCAACGGTGGTCACTAAATATTATGGACCAGGAAGGATTGATTGAACGGTGGCGGATTTAGGGGGAGAGGCAACGGAGGCAATTGCCCCCCCCCCTCCCCCGTTTTCTAGCAAAGGATTATGAATGTGGGATAAAGTAGTTATAGCATACATTAGACTAGGGTGCTTCGTTTCCTCGCACTGCTCTACCTGCGAACACTTTGTGTTCGCATAGGGCTCGGCACTTCGTGCCTCGAATGGAGCAAAGTATAAAAGTAGCAACATATTGATTCGCAATACGTTAGTGATAAATACATATTTGTAATAAGCGTAGCCGATTACCCCAGTATAACGGTTGAAAGCAATTTTCTAGAAATAATTAGAAAATTGTTTACTTGATACACCTAAAAAAACAACAAATATTCACAATACGTGGTTATCATATTCGGATCCAGTGTACTTGATTATCTCAATATGTCTATTGAGAGCAAGTCTCTAACTATGTTCGAGATTTCAAATATTTATTACTGAATATTCATAAAAAACAACAATAAATTTACATATGAGAAAACTTGAAATGCGAAATTGGGATTCGGGGGCAAAGATACCTCTGGGTAGCAGTTTAGAGCAAGACAGTTTCTAGCAGTTTCCACTATGTTCCACCGTCACTACATATATCGAACATGCTGAATCCGATTTTCGCACTTTTGGATTAATCATGTGTAAATTTATTGTTGTTTTATGAATATATATATATAAGGTTCACAAATTTCAAAAATTGAGGTAGAATCATACTTTCAACGGCTTTCCTGGGGTATTCGAGTATGTTGAGTCCGACTATGGTATTGTAACGACATATTGTTAATATTTGTTTGGACAGCCTTCAAAGAAGGTAATTTAGCTATTTTGCCTGAGTGCGCTCCTTTCTGAGTAAGGAGTGGAGGTGGGAGCACCGCTCCTTTTCCAGGGCGGGAGTGCATATATATATATATAACAATTTCTATCTCCCTGCAATAATGTTGAATGAAATTACTTTTTTCATTCAACAATGTTGCACCGTGTATGGTGGGCATTATGCCCTGCGATTGAAGGCTTTATATTATTATGAACCGTGAGTTAATAAAACATTGGTTAAAACTCTGTCAGTTTTGGAGCTACAAAGCTGACAATGGCGGGCAAGAAAGCCCTGGCGATTCTCTTTTTTTTGGCCGTTTATTGAGCCAAAAGGGGATTGGAATGCATATATAAGTAACAATTGTGGTAAACTATACCGGTTCAACCTATTCTGACCAGATTCAGGCGGTAAGAGCGGTTAGATAAAATGTCAATGCTCAGGTACCTCTAACCTTGAGCAAAGTTCAGGTAGATTAATACTACTATAAAATAGAGTAAATATATTATTGACTTACAAAAAGACAGATACTAAAATACTAATGACAAACAACTAGCATACCTGTAATGTTACATAATACCCTCTTACAGCATTATCTGGGTCTAAACACATGTATTCGTCTAACACTATACTAATTTGTTTCCATACTCCTGCCTTCTCCATTTTCTCCACTTTTTGTCTGTAACCTGTCAGCTCGTTATCATAATTCTTTTCGCGGAATGAGAGTGTGACAAGGCCACCTGACTTAACTAGACGGGCCACTGTTTCTAATGCTTGCGGTTTTATTATTCCTAGTACAAAACAAGCTATGCTAATTGCATGATCGAATTGTTGATGATACTCTACCAATTCGTCAGTATGTAGATCACTAATGACGAAATCATTGTAACATGATTTTTCCTTTGCTTTCTCCAGCATAGCAGGGCTGATATCAAATGCAGTCATGTTTGAGTAATGATACTCTTCCTTCAGTTTCTGTCCTATTAGTCCAGTACCAGATCCTATGTCCGCTATCTTTGCGTTCTTAGGAACGTCTTTCATCATGAGATGCTTGTCAAACTCCCTCGCTCCTATTGTGATATGTTTGAATGAAATTCCACCATTATAGTTGTTGTCATATCTATCAGCCACTTCATTCCAATAGTCTAGACTCTCTTTGCCTTCTGGAAATACTCCTGGATCATTCCGCTCTTGGAGGAATTGGTACAATTTCGAATCATCAGAAGTAGAGGATTTTGCCATTTGACACAGTTTAGTTTAGAATTTAGATGTGTTCATGCACTCTTCAGTTTTATGCTTTCAGCTCTGCGCTTCCTCTGTGCATATTTACAATTAGCTCATACTTAGCACGTTGGGGCTTCATACGTAATTAACACATATATTAAATAAACATTTAGTACATTTCATCAATACTAAGTAGTGTTAGCTTATCTTTTATATGAGGGAATCTCTGACGAAATTTATATATTGCAATTGTATGCCCTGCTGAAGGGACAATATTTGCCGTGAAATTGTGATGTTGATTGACACTAGATTCTCTAGTAATTCTATAACTTAGATCCCTTGGTGAATTTAATTATGACGTCAGGAGAGGATAAGCTGCTTGTAGTGGGTATCTCAGAAGGCCGCTACTTCCCCCCTAGACCTGGACACAGTTTGGTTGTTGAGAGCACTTTTTCTGGTAAGTCTCTCTCTACCGACCCTGTACCTCATCTCACTTCCCCTCACATCAACACAGAGCTGTGTTGGGAAATTTCTCATAAGCAATTACAGCAGCACCGCTTGCATCGTACTCCTCTAAAACTTATATTATGTGCTATGGATAATCGTACTAAGACTAAGGAGAATATAGGTTACCTGTTGTTAGACCTTCGTACTGCTCAACAGCGTCCTGCTAAAGGTCACTGGATTAGACTACTGAATGTATCTTATCCACGTCTCAAACCTGAGATATTCGTGTTACTCACTCAAGAGTCTGCTACAATCGCAGAAAATGACTCTCCGTCTCCTCTCAATCAACCCGATCACTCCATTCCACAGGTGCCGTCCCAAACCAGGCTACCTAAGATTACCCTGGATCCAAAACACGGATACTTCATCGTAGAAGAGGAGAGAGAAGATATAGGATTAGATAAACTTCTTTTCGCATTGACATTCACAATACAAACTGTACTAAATCCACAGAACTATCCAGTATACGGCTCTTCACATTCAGATGCAACTCTACAGCTGATCTACTCACTACTGGGTTCTCAGATCCAATCAGAGACGTTCTCTCTCACTCTTGGAGCTGAGAGCGAGATGGCAGATCAACTAGCTGATATGTGTAGCTCATCAGCTTCTACTTCCTTCAAACCGGAGAGGATAACCATGAGAATACTTTCAACTCGCGAAAGTTTACACCTCTTACTAACCGGTCACAGTCCAGTTTCACTCACACTCCTCTCAGAAGAACACCGTATAGGTAAAGGGGAGATGTCTCTATCTGAACTCTCCAGTAGTCTCATGAGATCCCAGGAGTCCTTACCCACCCACATTGAGAAACACATTCGTCTTCTCCCTCAACAGGCTGATAGCACGGCTCTCAACGAACAGCTAATTAGTCTCAGTGTTTCAGCTTCTCTTAGGATTGAATCTTCTCCAGAGCATCCTCTACCTATTGACACGGAGAGACCAGAAACATTTCCTGTTCCTCCGCCTCCATTCCCAGACCTGGATGACTTACATCTCCCACCTGATCCTCCCTCTCCCCTCGTTCTATCTCCTGAAACTATTGCCCCTCCCCCTTTATCTGTCCTTCCTACACAGTCAGAGGAGAACTTGACGTTTTGCTTCACAATAGACATCCCTACAATCACTAACTTATCACTCCCACCTTCTGGTTCCTACTCCCTACACTATCTCTATCAGTTCTTCTCTCTCACACAACCTATAGAGATCCCTCTCCCACACTCCCTCCCTCTCTCCCATCCTCAACGCATCCATAGTTCTTGCTGCTTATTCGATCTCAGTACTCCTCTCTCACTGCTAATGGAACACACCCAGACAGAGCCATTACAGATACAACTCTACTCACAGTCTCAACCTATAGCTACCTCTACTGTACTTCTATCATCAGTATTCTCTCATGCTGTATCTGCTCATAATTTCTCTCATTCTATGAGTTCTCCTCTCCTCTCTAGATCTGGCACTGTAGCAGAATTACAGATCAACTTATCACTTGCTCCTGTCACTGTCAATCCGACACATTCACCTATTCATCAGCCTACACCCCAGATGCAGTTACCCCCCCGAACACCTGTTGAGCCTGTTCCAATCCCTCAGGTTATCGAGCCGCCCCCTCCAGCCCCTGCACCCCTAGAAAGGGTGCTAGCTTCAGAAGAGTATAAAGAAGCACTACAGATGGAGATGTGGAAGGAGAGAGAGGAATCTCAGTTTAGAGATAAGCTTAAATACAAAGAGACAGAACTCCTGCAGAGACTAGCTGAGGAATGGAGCAGACAGGAAGCTGGTAAGAGGGAAGAGCTAGAGAATAAGTCTCATCAGTATGATGAACTACAGACTGAGTTAAGAAACGGATTGGAAGAGGTGAGAGAGAGAGGAAGGGAGTTAGACCTCAGAGATCAGGAGCTGATCAGAAGAGAACAGACTCTATCCTTACAGCTGGAGAGATGGGAGGGAGAGAAGATAAGCTTGAGACGGGAGGTAAGCGCTGAATACGAACAAAAGTTATCCATAGATAAAGGTAGACTAGTTCTGAGTGAAGAGAAGATTAAAACACTACAAGAAAGATTGGAAGAGATAGAGCGTCGTTTGAGACAGCGAGAGACTGAGCTTCAGCGTGTAATGGAAGAGAGTCGTACAAAGCCTGAAGCCAAACTACAAGCAGAATTAACAGTAGTAGAAGCAGAAAGAGTAAAACTAGAACAACAACTCTCTCAAGCATTACAAGCTAAACAGCAGTATAGACAGCAATGGGGGAGAGCTCTGCAGGAATTAGCTAAGATGAGACAACAAGAGTATGCAGTTAGTCAAGCTAAGTTAAAGCAGGAACAACAGGAATTGGAGCAGTTAAGACACGCTTACATGCAGAGAGAAGAGACACAAGGGATTGCTCAGGAACTACAGAAAACTAAACAAGAGCTAGAACACCTTCAAACTGCTACACAGCACATGGGAGGGAGTTATAGAGCAGATAATGGAGCTAAAGCAGAGACAGTAGAATCTCTGAGTCTGAGTGGTTCAATGAGAGAGAATACTACTAAAAATGAGTTGGAGTCTAAGATTGCTAGATGGGTGGAGCAGAGGAATATCTTGTTACAGACTGGAGTCTACTCCAGAGACGATCCTACTATTCTCAGATTAGATGAGAACATTAACGCGGCATTGAATGCTAAGAAGTAATGTATTTGTTGTCAGTGTTTGCACAAAGTATCCAGAATCTGTATTCTCTACCTAAAGTATATATCTTCTGATATAAAGTAACTCTAGAATCATAAATATTTTAATATTTAGTGCATACAGCTGGTCTGATTCATTGGGTATCCAGAAAATTCCTTGATAGTACAAACTATTTTTTGTCAACACATTATTATACTTTTTATTATGGCGAACTGGCGGTTGTTGATTGTACTTGTAAATTATTTCAAACTGACTAATCAAGTTGTTAATTTAATCTATTTTGGATGTGATTTAGTTTTCACCTATGCTGTCCCGTTTGAGCAATCAATATTATCTTTCTCAGTAGTCACCATCTGGCATAAATGGTGATGAATGCTTAATTCATTGTTTTCATTCTCTGTGACTTACTTACAGACTCAAAAGTATCACTTTTGAAATATTTATGTTATATTGAATCATTTGCATTATATGGGATGTATGCAAATAACTTTTTTTTGTTTACGAAGTTAATCGTGACCTTAACTAATACCATTCAGCATATTTAGAGCATGATTTAATATTTATTATCACACAATGCTCCTTTTCTTTCAGCCTTACATAATGATTATTTGACAAATTTACAGTAATTTTGTATTTAAACTTGTAAATTCATACAAAAATACATTCGTTTACAAAATGTATACATTTAAAAGAACTTGCTCCAAACTATCCTTTAGATCTAGCAAGAAGATGGCGGATAAGCCAGCAGACATTGAGAAGAGAAGAACCCGGAAGAACCCCAGTAGTTACACTTCATTCTCCAAGACTAGTCTCAAAATAAAAGATAAATTTTCAAAACTTACCCTTAATAAGGATAGTACCAGTAATATGAAGGAGCAGGAGGCTACAGGACAACTAGGAGGACTCATAACTATACCAGACATGTTCTCACAGCCTAACAACTACTTTGAAGAAGCAGCTAAGTTGGTCACAGGCTCTAGTGACGTTTCCCTTTCCTCTGCTTCAATCCACATGGCTGCTGCTCCTGGCGAGGCAGAGGGATGTTCACTACACAATAGAGATAAACAAAGAATCCACAAGTTAGCTCTACAGTCTCTCTACTATTATTCTACTGACAAGAAAAAAATAATTCAAAATGCTAGAAATGTACCTGGATATGATGTGAGTTAATATATACAACTTTAAGAATATTTAAATTCGGATTTGAGTATGTATTTATTGATATATAATTCGCTGTTTAGGATGAGTACTTAAAAGAAAGTAAAAGAGCTATAGAGAACATGCTAGAGATAAGTAAGACAGATGTGATAGCCTGGAGAAAGGAAGCAGAAACAGAGTGTCTCTTCAATCACACCTTATCTGTCTCCCTTGAGGCAGCTACTGAGCTACCCTTATCAGATTCAAGTGAGAGAGCAAACCCTTATTGCAAGTTAGGACTAGTATCCCGGGATACTTTAGATAGGAATTCTAGAGGCAAATTATCAGACCTAGTTTCTAAGAACTCTCCGATACAAGTGAGCCATATCAGCCATAGGAACTTAGAGCCTGTTTGGAAAGAGGATTTTGAGTTTGAATTGAAGTCAGATCAGCTGTTACTTGTTGAAGTATGGGACTCTAGCGGAGAACCAGGGAAAGGGGCAAAAGTTAAAATAAAGGATGAATTTGTTGGGAGATGTGTGGTAGATTTGACTACATTCGACACCACATTTCCTAAAAGTACCTGGCACGAGCTTAGATCTCATTCCGGTAAAAGCTACCGCGGTAAAATCCACTTAACATTCAGTTTTCAAGTGCGATTAGTAGAATCTCTCCTCTCTGCATACAGAAAGGGTAGACATGGAGCTGAGCTACTGGAGAAGTTTCTACTAGAATCAGCTAGACACAGTACTCAGAAGAATAATCCTTTCTTAAATGGTAGACTACCTGAACCATTTCTGTCAATATCTATCGCAATACAAGAACTTCTAGTTATGAGTGAGTTTGAGTCTACCATAGCTAGACTGCCTCTCCTCGCGAAATATATCACTAAGTATACATACGAGCGTGATGAACTGTGTATGACAACTCTTGTACTAACATCTCTATGGCAAGAACAGTTAGAAATTATCCCAATGCAATGTGTACAGGATACTATAGCACACTTATACTCTATCTACGAACATGAGTTAACGCTGCTGGAGAGAACTAGCAATGTATTTCCTAATACTTGTTCCCGATCTATAGCTCATTTATCAGCTGTTCTGAAATCTCTTACTCAGGTGTTTAAATTCTTAAAGTTCACTAGGAGATTGTCAGACGAACTGTCTCTTGCTGATATCCTGAAGGAGAGAATTCTTAAAGATATTGAAACATGGAAACATCTGGAATTTGCGAAAGCACAGCCTCTCACTCTAACCAATCAGGATCTTGATCAAGCTGCTACTCTCTCTGACGTATGCTACTCAGCTGCTCAGTATCTAGCAAACAGCTGGGCTGGGTATCAGAAACCATTCAAGAAGATAGGTATTGTGTACTTCGATGTTGCATTCCAGAAACTGGACTCTATGCTAGCTATGGAAATTGAGGAATTCTTCAAGACCTTTGACTCAAAAGAGCATTTTCTAGTTTCAGGCAAAGATGGGGAAGATATTAAGAAAGAGATAGCCGAGAAGTCGAAAGGAGCACTTGTCATTTTCCGTCTCTATCAGGGAGTGAGAGATGTCCTGAACTTTAGTTCCTACACCAAACACACCCCTGTTGATGGATGGTGTCTCCAGAAGTTGTACATGTGGTTCAAACCATGTGTACTCACTTGGATGGAAGTAACCAAATCCATTGCAACTGCATCTCTCCAGCGATTAGTTGAATACGACTCAGGTCAAGTGTATGGTACACATAGTAACATCAAAGTGACGTCATCGGCTGTAGACACAGCTCTATGCTTTGAACAGTGTTACCATTTCTATGAGAGGTTACAATGGCCTGTTAAAGAGGATACATTTAATTTTGTTATTAAGCTTACATTAGTTGGAGGAGATATAGCTAAACACTTCGCACATCTGTTATTAGAGAAACTAGGAAAAACTATAAAAGATGGATTAGAAGCTAAGAAGAAATTTGTCATAGATGAGAATGCTTGTATGTTATTGAACAATGCTTATCTAACTCAGCATCATCTTAAGGAAATACCTAACAGACTTAACTGGGCGTCAATCAGCAAGGAATTTGAAGGATCTGAACAGTCACCAGTCGATACTCTACAGAGAGTATTAGATGATTCTATTGAAGATGTTAAGCATTGTGAATCTAAGATGCTTATCCTGCTCGGGAATTATTTCGAACGGCAATTTCGCGAGATTTTCCACAATTTTCTGACACAAAATTACGATATAGAGTTTGAACTTGCTGTTGATCCATTAATGCAGTGGTTAGTTAGCAATATACAGTCTTCTTGTGATACTCTGTGTCAGGAACATTTCAGTGTGTTACTGAATGAATTATGGCTGAGAGTCATAAAGATATTAATCGAGTACAAGGACAATAAAATGAGGACAGAGGGCCAGTATAAACGTCTATATCTTAGCCTAGAAGTTCTGTATCAGTTTTTCTATGGGAGTGGAGATGGATTGAGTGAAGAACAACTGTGTTCATTTGAGTTTGAAATTCTTCAGAATTATTTCAAACTATACAGTCTTGAAACGAAGGAATTGGTGAATAAATATTACTGTGAGCTAGCCAAAGCGAATACAAAAATAGCCAATAAGTACGGCAGTTTAACTTTCAGTGTGTACTACCAAAAAGGTAGAGGAACGCTGAATATTTCAATTCTCCGTGGAGAGAACTTTCCTCGAATGGATTCGTATCATGGAACATGTGATCCTTATATAACAGTGAATCTCTTGCCTGATCCCAATGAGATGAGGACGATTAAAACAAAACATCACAAAAGAACATTATCTGCTCTCTTCAATGAAGAATTTTCAGTTGAAATATCTTTGGACCGATTCCGTAGTCACTCTAAAGTTGTACGGCTATCTCTATGGGATTGGGACAGGCTCTCTCAAGATGATTACGCTGGATCTATATACCTAGACATAGCCGAAGTTCCTGTAATCGACACTCTGTTCACAGACACAGAGGGAAAAGCTAAGCCAGTCACCCTCAATTTTATGTTCCCTACAGACATACTAATACTTAATGTATTGAATGATAGGACTACTGACAGAGAAGCGATATCATTCCTTAAGTACATCAGAAACCTAATTTCATTAGGCTCCAAAATCTGTGATCAATCAGCCTCAAAATCAAAATAATTTATCAGCTTGTATATATAGTAGTATTTTTAACGTGACATATCACAGCTTTTATTTCTAGATAGCTTTTATGTTGTTTTGTATAAAGTATAATAAATTGCAATGTTTTAATTGTTTTTTTGTGGCTTATTATTTTTGCGAAAAGATTGCCACCTGTTATTTGTCTTTAATCCACTTCATTTGTTTAAAATGTGACACTGTCATTTTCATGAAGAATACACCATTTAACAATTTGGCTATGGTATATAGTAGAAATGGCCTTTCCCTTGTAGTTCCAAAATTTTCAAACTGGCATACCCCCGGCCTTTAGATATGTGTAAATAATTTCAGTTCACTCACTTTCCAACAAGAATTATCTTATAATAGATTTATAGTTACCCACTTCAACCACACCACTAGTCATAGTTACAACTTGTCTTGCCTGTAGTTGTAGTAGTTACAACATAGTTAAGTGGTTTTATTTCCATTTTATGTCACTAGATGCATGCATTTCAGATGAAGTAATGCTAAACAGATTGTACTATAAATAAACCGATTACATATACAGATGGCTATATAAGTAATTTCTAATTATTCTACAATTACATTATACAATTACCTACTTCAGTGATGGCTACAAAACTTGATACTAAAGCTCCCGTCCATCTAAACCTAGCTCTGCCTCAGGACAAACACACTATACTAAATCCTGTGCTGTCTGTATTTTCAAAGCTAGGTCAGCAGAAACTTTGTGAGACACACTTCCTCAAAGATGTCCTCTCTAACAGACAAATTATCGAATCTACCCACTCCGCCCTCGCATCGCTTAGCCCCCTTATCACACCCCCAGTTCCTGATAAACCAGCCCCTAATTTAAACACACTATCTTGCTCTCTCTGTGACGTCAAATTCAGCTCAAGAGAAGAAATGCTGGAACATTACAAAGATGATTGGCATCGTTACAATCTACGTCTACAACTTGCTGGTAAGAAACAGGTCGAGGAGCAGGAATTTAACCTCCTCCTATCTCAGGATATTTCCAGTATTTCTGGTTCTGACAGTTCTGATGACGACCAGGATACCATCACTAAATCTCCTCCCAAACTAATGCTATATTGTAATATAGATAATACAGTATGCTCTGTGTATAGAGAGTTAGTGCATCACCCCGCACATACTCCTGATACCCTCAACCAGCTGTTACGCAGTATCTCCCTCGTGCCTGAGAGAACACGTGTTGCTGTCCTGATGCAATCTGCCGGACATTTTGCCGGAGCAATTTTCCACGGGGAAACTATTCTTTGTCATAAAACATTCCATCGGTACGTAGTCCGCGCTAAGGGAGGAACTATCCAATCCACTCAGGATAAGTCTAGCTTCGCTCGCTCCATGGGAGCTCAGATTCGTAGAGCTAATGAAGCAGCTCTCATTAAGGATATACAAGAGCTGTTACGGAGCTGGAGTGACAAACTTAGTAAGTGTGACGTCATCTTCATACGCATTCCTGTATACAGCAGACAGACGTTCTATGCAGAGGGAGAGAACTTTGGATTCTTTAAAGATGATTCACGTGTGCGACCTGTCCCTGTCAATACCAGAAGACCTACATTCACTGAGGTTAAGAGGATACATGCTCTTATGACTAGCATGTTCGTGCATGGAACGTTAGACGACTTCACAGCTGAGGATGATGACGTCACTATGGTGGATCATACTGGGACCAGTCCTCCTAACCGTCATATAGTTAAGGATCTGTTTGATGCTCTAGATGTTGAGGTTGTAGAGAGGAATATGGAGAAGGAGACTAAGTGCGAGAAGAAACCGAAAAAATCTCGTAGAGCCAAGAAAAGCAAAAAATCAAATATTGAAATTTTGGACCCTTTTGAGCAGTTCTTCGAACAGCTGATGGAGGCGTGTGGAAAGTGTGAAACTCCTAAAGTACTCTCCCTCCTCGCTCAGATAGGAGACCCCCTCTCATTTCCAGAGCCTGTAGAGTCCCCTGAAGTAATAGATACTGTATCTATGGAGAAATCAGCTGTTGAATCTGGTTCTGATGAGGACTGGGTAGTATTAGAAGATCCAATTAACTCTGTTATAGAGGATACTGACGTCATCGAAGATAATATCCCAGAGCCCCAAGAAGATAATCCCTCTATGATACAGAGCGAGTATACCCCTAATACCCTGGAAGATAGCATTGAGAGTATAACTATTAGGATATGGGATGATTTCCTAGATACAGAGAAGAGAAGAGTCTTACAGATGACTAATTCAGAAGGATACACCCCTCTACATCTAGCCGCACACAAAGGATTCTCTCCTCTCATATTCCACTTCTTAAGATATGGAGCTGATCCTACTGTTAAGGACAAGCAAGGAAAAGTTCCGTACGAGAGAGCTCGTGATAAACCTAGTAGAGATGCTTTTCGTAGATTCATGTTCTCACACCCTTTAGCTTACAACTACTCAGATGCTAAAATCTCATCTCCTCTCTCTCCTGAGATGGAAGAGGAGCAGAGGAGGAGGAAAGTTGAAAAGAAGAAATCTAAGGGTTCTGCTAAGAAACAAAGAAAGAACACAGGGAAACAAGAAGAAGGGGAAGTATGTAAAGTACTGAGTGAGAGAGAAAAGAGAGCTCTAGCTGCTGAGAAACGATTCATGTCATCAGCTGTCACATCAGGTGACAAGTGTGCACAGTGTATGCATGGGTTACAAGGAGATAGCTATTTTGAGAAATCTAGCTATTTATACTGCTCTATGTATTGTCTTAAGAAGCATAGACAACAAGTTGTATTGTAGCTCATACACTAACTAACATATTGTGTATTCTTTTCACATAATATTGTATATAGTATTCATCTGTATATTCAGTACATAGTATTAATATTACAATATTTGATACTATAATTATTGCCATAGATTATGTGTAAAAGTGAAATGTATTCATTTTTGTAAGTATTACTATTATCCCTGCGAGTTTTAGATAATTGATTCAACATATGACTCAGAAGAGAAGAAATAACGGCCGCAATAAGCATGGGAGGGGTCATGTCCGCTTCGTACGTTGTACCAATTGTGCTAGGTGTGTCCCTAAAGATAAAGCTATCAAAAAGTTCACAATACGTAACATAGTAGAAGCTGCAGCTGTTAGGGATATTACAGATCAAAGTGTATACGAATCTTACAGTCTACCCAAAATGTACATAAAGCAATGTTACTGTGTTAGTTGTGCTATTCACTCAAAAGTAGTGAGGAACAGATCCAAAGAGGCTCGCAGAGACAGAAATCCTCCTCCTCGTTTCAGACCCAAGAGAGACGACCTCCCCAGACCCAATCCTGCAGCCCCAGGGACCGGGGGTCAATTCTCACAGTCTACAGGCCCAAACACCCAGCGTGTGCAGGGACAGACAAAACAATAAATATATTAGTTAGTGCTGTAGTACATTATAGGAGATCTCAGTGAAATTAGGATATTCGTATTGCAACTTTAATTTGTTGCCATAGCATTCTAGATAAAATTTTGTAATACAAATATCATTAAATTATCATATAAGTCTCCATCAGTTTAATTGAGCTGTATGTATCTCTATTCTAGCATGTCTAATCCTTACCATGTACTTGGTATTTCTATATTATCAGATACAGACCGTGTTAAGAGAGCTTACAAACAGCTGGTATTACGATCTCACCCTGATAAATACCCAAAATCTACGAACTTCTTAGAAATACAACAAGCTTATGAGATACTGATTGATCCAATTAAGAAATCTATCATAGACAGACAGTTACAGACACCTCATGCTGCTTGTCAAGAAACTATCAAAATAAGTGATATGGAATGTTTAGAGACGGGGGAGGGTTACACATATCCATGTAGATGTGGAGGGGAGTATGTACTGGAAGCAGATGATGTCACAGGAGTAGATGAAGAGCTCATTATACCATGTACTACTTGTACTCTAATGCTCAGAGTTCAAATATTTGTTAGCTAGTTTTATAAATATAAGAAATTTTTGTATAAATTCATTCCATGCTTTATTTTTAAACTGTATTAGACAAGTTATTAGAATCTCAATGAACCATAACAGATCAATTTTGTTTTATGGAAACATTTTCTAGCAATAATTATTATGAAGTATTGGATCTATTCCAGTACTTGTGTGATTGTCGTTATATGTGGGGGCAGTTTATACTTGTACAAGAAACGTAAGAGAAAGAGTATCGCTCAAGAACCTCAGCTAGACGGAGTACTTGCTCTGATGAAAGAGGAGAAAAATGTAGTTGTAAAAGCAAAGAAATTGCATCCAACTATGAATATTCATTTCTTTCGCACTCTCTTAAAACTGATGAAATTATCTGTTCCTGGGATTTTTTCAAAAGCTGGTGGTATCTTCATTCTCTACACAATAACGTTAGTCTGCAGGAGCTTGTTATCGCTAATTATAGCAGAGTTAGATGGACGTATGGTAGTATCCATAGTCCAGAAAAAACCCAAGTTATTTATATGGTGCATTTTTCAATGGTTGATGATGTCTGTTCCTGCTACGTTTGTTAATTCTTTAATCAGATTCTTAGAGAGTCATCTTGCCTTGTGTCTAAGAACTGAGCTAGTAGGTCATTTATATAGGAGGTATTTCTCAAATCAAGTCTATTACAAGGTATATATTAGAATATGTTCTTATATTTTGTTCTTATCTTTGTTAATAGGTTTCAAATCTTGATTCAAGACTGAACAACCCTGATCAGTGTTTGACAGAAGATGTAAAGAATTTCTGTGATGCAGTAGCTCACATCTACTCACATATTAGCAAGCCTGTTCTAGACTTGGTGATATTAACACGTGCCTCTATACATATTGATGTTGTTAGAGGAGAGGTGACCTCTCTTCCTCTATCGCTCGGCGCTATGACCATTACTATTAGTGCTTTTCTCCTTCGATTACTTGCACCACCCTTCGGGAGACTAGTAGCAGAAGAGGCGAAGAGACACGGATTTCTCAGATTTGTACACTCTAGAGTTATTTCAAATTCTGAAGAGATTGCTTTCTATGATGGTAGCAAGGTTAGTAGAACTTTTAACCCTCGTATTTACCTCTTAATATATCGCATGCTAGATTGAGCTCAGCTTGCTACAACAGAGTTACAATGCTTTAGTCCGTCAGATGTCTCGTATATACTTAAGCAGACTATGGTACGTAATGGTTGAACAGTTCCTAATGAAGTACATGTGGTCTGTTACCGGTATGTGTATGGTCGCTATTCCTCTCTTACTTCCTGATTCTGAAGCTCCCACACACTCTATTAACGTAATCAGTTCACGAGCTCATGCATTCACAACCAAGAAGCATTTATTGATTAGCGCAGCAGATGCATGGGAGAGAATATTCTCTTCTTATAAAGAGGTGAGTTATAATGGGTAATTAATTCATTAGAAATCAATTGTGTTTTGTAATAACGTATTAGATGCATATCACAGATTGTGGAGCTTGCTGGGTACACGTACAGATTATCAGAGATGTTAGAAGTATTCGATGACATGGAGCGTGAGGAGTATAAAACAGCTAATGAGGGTCGTCTACAGACTCTTGATAACTCTTCTCTATCTAACCGAGAGGTTAGAGAGATACCTGCCCTAGCTGAGATAGTAGAGACAGAACATCTTATTCAATTAGAGAATATTTCTATCATAACTCCTAATTCTGACTTTATTGTATCAGATCTATCTTTTAAAGTACGTAGTTATTAAATTGTATCTCCTCGCTTATAATTATAATTTCTGTTATTAGGTAGAGAAGGGTATGCATCTACTGATAACAGGGCCTAACGGCTGTGGTAAAAGCTCGCTATTTAGGATTCTGAGTAATCTCTGGCCATGTTACGGAGAGAGGGTACACAAGCCTCCACCTGAATTGTTATTCTATATCCCACAGAGGTTTGTGTTTACTGTGTCACTATAGTATAATCGTATACAATGCTTAGCCAAAACTATTATTGATTAAGGGCTGAAAATTTTCGGGTGCATGAACAATTACCGTGTGGTGTGCTCTGAGGGTCACGATTTTGGATCTGACACACTGTGCCACAAATTGTGTGACGTCATCAACCAGGTAAAATTTGGAATTCGAATAACCCAATGACAATAGCAGCTAGAATAAACTTACAATTGATGACGTGTGTAAATGGTAGGACGGGCCCATTGGACACCCATAATGATGATGTCCATGGTAGAGGCGATTACATTACAAAATTTCAATTTTTTGTGATTTCGAAAATATTGTAACGTTTTTATTCAATTTTATATTAAACTGCGAGCTTAGCGAGCAACAAATATAAATTACATCCTGTGCCGACAGCTTTGTCTGTTGATTTAATTTGTCTAAAGTGGCCCTAGTAATTGGAGGCACATTATAATGAAAATTAATCCAAATACACATAGTGGCTTTTGTTTTCATTTAATTCATGATTTATTTATTTCAATCTAGATCATATACATTCCAGGTATATCCAATAATGATTAATTAAAATAACAATCTTACTTTCAATTGCTTATAATAGTGAAAGAGTGAGTTTAAGAATTACCTCAACATGATACCTTCTAATATTGTCATTATGGTCTAGAGCACTTACTTAATTAGTAATCTTTACACTTTTCTAGTTTTAGTTTTCATCAATATTTTTCGCTCGTGTAATTCTTAGAAATATTATATTCTAAAACTAAGATTATAATATATGATTAGGCACTTCCTTGGGAAGGTAACTCCCCTATTCGCACAATGATGTATTTATCTTATTAGAATTTATCATATAGTATAGTATTGAAAATGTTACTTGTTTCTAAACTTCCTTTGTAATTTAAACCCTCTTTCGAATTTACTAAGTACAAAGAAGATTGTGTCCTAGTAGAAGTTGCACTCCCAAGCCCGAGGCCCGTTAGGGTTTGGGCTTTTGGTCGTCGGCCTGGGCATAGTTTGAGCTTCTGGCTTATACTTAGGGTTCCGAATATGTCCATTAAATTTTGAAATAATTAGTATTAATTCCTTATATTATATTAATATAATCATTGAAATTTGTATTAAATCACAATTTTTCTCTGTACGATTTGGTTAATCATCTTTTCATTCAATTTTAGAAATTATTCTAAAGTATGTATGAGATATGGGTCAGGTAAATTTGTCCAGTTGCAACCTCTTTGTCATAGCCTACAATTATGATTTTATGCCATTAATGAATTCAAATGTATAATTTCATTATATTATATTTACTAATTATTAACATTTCACTCTTGCTAGCTATTTGCATATGTCTATAAGTAGTGTACCATATATATATATATAATGTGATAGAGTGTAGTAAGTGCTGTTGGTCTTTTCCATAACTTATTTTTAAAGTTTGCAACAAACTTAATCCAGATACGTATAGAAAAGATCTGTTGATAAACTGTAATTCAGCTGTTGATCACAGGATTGGAATTCTACTTCTAAATGAGCTTTATAGCATTTTATTTCAGCTTTTAACTTCTCTTCCTGTATCTTCATATCATTTTTACACTCTTGTAATTTTGTTATTTCTTTTTCCAAATCTTCCAGTTCTTTTAACGCCTTCAGTCTGGAATTATTTGCAGTTTTAATATTAATCAATTTTCTTCTCTTTTCCCGTATGCTAGCTTTCTCTTTAGCAGAGAACATATCGTTATCTATCATACCTCCTAATACACTAGCTGGTGTGCTAGATAATTTCTTGTCATCAATCAGCTGTAGTAACGGGAATTCTATCAAATCTCTGTAATTTTCCTTAAGAATTTGTTTTACCATTTCTAGCTTTTTGCATTCTCCTGAAGTTCTAATGGCGAAATCACTAACTTCTTCAAATGAGTTCATATTTGTTTGTTACTGTTAATTATTTGTTTATTTATCTTAACTGTCTGATCCTATTTATACAAAATTTCAATATTTCTGCTACTACCAATACTGCTCTCTACAAGTCACAAGCTGCTCACATCCAATGCTTGCTCCACAAACATAACTATATCTACTCAATATTAGTGTAGAATAATTTATTGTCATTTTCAGTAAATAACACCCCCATTTAATCTCAACACTCCCATTTCAATCTCCAATACATTCATTATTATGTATTCTAAATTTGCTATTTCACTAAACCGTTACTGTGTAGAAACTTTCTGTTCTCATTTTATTGTCCCTGTTTCTGATTACATTATGGTTAATTTGAGATTGAAAGCATAACTCAGCAATGTATTATGTTTCAGTATAGCTTGTCACTGAATAGTTTTAATATCCATTTTGGATTATTCCTTATTTCACTTTGATCGAATTTTATTTTGAATATGTTTACATTTGCCTATTTGTGTTCCTGCGATTTGTAAGGTAATCATTGCTAGATTGAGTACACTGATAACAAGATTTTCAGTATTGAAGAGTACCGAATTACTGTATTCACTAAGACCCTGTATTCTCTAATTTCTCATCAAAGTATTTCAACTATTATACTATGGTAGATATCCGTAATTGTATTCCACTCATTTTCTGTTATCATATTGTTTTCGAATTTCATTGATATATTGATATAAGTAAGCAAAGTTGGCCCGATAATCCCTTAGATTTTAGAATCCAGATGTTATGTTAATATTCTTTACCGTATACATAATATGCTCTCATTCATATGTCCCTAATATGATACGTATTTATTTTGTAAGAAAGATTTTTCGTATTCCCCACACTTTTGATAACTTAGTATTTCCCTGGCATTTCTACAATCGAAAGTTGAATTTCTTTTATCAACCGTTATTTTAGGCCATATATGAGCTTGGGTAATCTGAAAAATCAAGTGACTTATCCTGATACGAATGAAGATCTAATACGTAAAGGTGTTACTATTGGTCAATTGGATGATATTATGAAGATTGTTCACTTGAAATATCTCGTAGAAAGAGAAGGAGGTGAGTTAATATAATTTATTTCCTTATACGGATATATTTATAGATTTAATAAATTTAAATTGGAATTATTCTATTAAATAGGTTGGGATGCAATAAATGATTGGAAGGATGTCTTGTCAGGAGGAGAGAAACAGAGAATTGGCATGGCAAGGATATTTTACCATATGTAAGAGTGTATAGTAATTATGTCGTACTATTCTTATATCACAAAAAGTTATTTATCATTCATTGTTATGCACTACCTACAGTAGAACCTCGTTAATACGTACACAAAAGGACCGTCGAGATTTGTACTCCTTATCCGGAGTACATATTAACCGGAGTAAAACAATTGAATTTCCATTGCACGGACTAAAATTGTGTAAAATTCTGTTCGTCTTAACCGGAAATTCGTATTAACGAGTTTTCACTGTATTTGGATAAGACTCACACCAGGTTAGTATCTACGTACTAATTATGTTTTCCCGAGGGGCTACGTGTTATCCGAGTTTTTCTGTATTCGAATTGAGTAGTTTTCAGTTTTCACATATTTTGTATAATGCCGATAATATCTTCGAAATTCATGATCTAATATTTCATAGATTCTCAATTCCCTATTATATAAACTAACACCAGTATGAATTATATGTGAATTTTAGGCCACGATTCGCTCTGTTAGATGAATGCTCTAGTGCTGTTAGTCTAGATGCAGAAGCTTCAATCTATCAGACAGCTCTTAATCTAGGCATTACTCTACTAACTATATCTCACAGACCATCTCTATGGTGAGTATTTCCTATGCAATTATTGCTACTCTCACATATAATTTATCTTAATTTGTAATCAGGAAATTCCACACACATTTGCTTCAGTTTGATGGAACAGGTAACTGGCATGTTGAAGACCTGAATTATTCTGCTAGATTGAGTTTGAAGGAAGAAAAGGAGTTGTTAGAAGTTCAATTAGTTGGTATACCAGAGAAACAGCAGAGATTAAGAGAGCTATGTCAAATATTGGGAGAGTCTTCTTTAGTTCTATCCAATAATTAATTAGTTTAGGAATTTCGAATTTTATATATTTCTAGTTTCGACATTTCAAACTTTGTTGTAACTTTATTTAAGTATTCTGATTTCTGTTCTTATTTTCAGCTATAACAAACAGTACAAAATTTAGAACGTAGGATATAGGAAATTAGCTGTACCATCCCTAGGTATCGAGTCCTATTTACCTGATATCTAATATTAACTACATTTTAAACTTGGTTTATTACTTGAATTGTATTGACCGCTCCCAAGGGGTTGTGCCCTCGGCAGGAATTCATGAGTATAGTTACTTCCTTACCAAACTTAAGTCTGTCTATCCTAATTAAACTTGTATAGTTTGTTGGGAAATCTGATGGCAATTGATGTCTATACAAACCAGGAATATATACAGAAAGCAATTCAAGACATTCGTAGATCTACAACAAATACTTGGGTTGTTTTTGCATACACTGACATTCAATTTGATAGACCTTCAGATCCAAACCAAGTATTATGTCTATCAGTTTACGACAAAGGTGATAACATGGACTTTAGGCGTTCACTGACTGCAGATAAGATATTGTACATGTATATTAATGTGGAGAGTTTTGGGGAGGGTAGAGCAAGAAAGAGATATCTCGTTGCTTGGGTTGGGGAAGATATACACCAAGATGTCATGAACAGTTATGTATATTGCTTTGCGACAATAGAAGTTCTAATCCGTTCACGTGAGGTTATATGTGTAGCTAGAAACATCCTAGATATTCTAGATACTTTTAATGAAAATGCTTTAATGGGAGATGATAATACATTAGGACGAGGGAGAAGTGTTAGTTCTAGGATTCATGAAGGGATTATGCTTGATCAACCTAGGGAACGCACTCAATCAGTTCCACAACCAATACAACCTGAGAACTCTCATAAATATCGTAACCTTAAGATTATAATAATTGGTAATGCTAGCACAGGGAAAACCTCAATCGCTCAGTTTCTGTACGATGGTCGAATTAGGACAAATACCCCTAGCATCACAATTGGCATAGGCGTGTTCACAAGGAGAATGGCTGTGGATAATAAATTCGTAAATCTTGATATTATTGATACAGCTGGGCAAGAGAGATATAACGCACTACCAGCATCTTACTATAGGAATGCTAATGGAGTTGTGTTGGTATATTCTTGTAATGATAGAGAATCTTTTGAAGATCTGCCTGTCTGGCTGAATAAAGCTAGGCAGTGTACCATGGATTCTTTACCTGTGTATATTATTCTAGGTAATAAGAAAGATGCGGATAGAGAGGTTAGCTTCCAAGAGGGTGCTGATTTCGCTAGAAGGGAAGGTATATTTTTTCAGGAAACTTCGGTTGTGAATAACGGTGAAAATATACAAAGTGCATTCGTTACTCTAGTTAAGATCTTTCATGATGTTGATAGGAACATTGCAACTGTATCTCGTCGTCGTGTTAGAGCAGGGACACAACAAGATAATATACGATTGGTACCCACTCCAACTCCGCCCATTTCTCCTAGTAAAGGAAACAAATTTGTAGCTAAATGTTGCGAAGAATGAATTGAATTAGTTTGTATTTTATATATTTCTAATTTTGTATATTTGCATTCGTTTTACTTGAAAAAGTTTGAGGAAATTATTGAATTTTGATATGCGTGCATGACTACTAGTTCTCAACTTATCGGGATCGGTGCAACTTTTTGGAGTCACTACTCATTCCTGCCACTACCTATATACGTATTATATAATGTCGATGTTCTGTATGTTACATATTTTGTTACCTTTGTTAATGACGTACTAATGGAATTCTTGAAATTGAAGTATCCAAATTCATCTTATATAGTAATACAGACGTATTTGTATCTACTTTCATAACTGTCCTAATATTATCTGCAATATGTCATTTTATCGGTTATGATTCTGGGTCAAATGATTTCTTTACTTTCATTATTTCAGAGAATGTTTTTCTTAAGTATTCCAGATTTGGTTGTATATTGTATTATCTATACTCCGTTAAAATCATCTATTTACTAATAAACTAGCAAATTCCTTAATTAGTATTTCCTCGTGTTTCCCTTGGCTTGATCTTACGACATCGGATCCAGGCACTATTTGAAGATTTGATACGCTGATACGTGATTCGGTGGTATATATAAGAGGGAATTATTTATCTTTGTATAAGTCTCTGTAGTATGCACACAGATGCTAAGGCAGAATCTCCATTAATTTGGGTACAGAGATATTAGTTCTTTGTTTCTCATTTCACTAAAAGCGACCATTTTATATTCAAAACATTTTATTAGATTATCTTAGATATTTTATTGTTGTCAATATTCTGAATGTAAATTTATAATACTTACTTTCTACAATTCTACGAATATGTTTAACTAAAATAGAAACGTGTATATTTCTCAATTGAGATTCTTGTTGTGTCAGACTATGAGAGGTGTAACGCCCATATTAGCTGCTATTCTGGTGCTTATCAGTCTTGTGCATCAGAGCAATGGAGATTGCTACATGCATAACCCTAGAGGTAGTAACAACAGGCTCAACGAGCGATCTGCTAACCGAAATAATGCTAACAGATTATTTGATTCTCAGGTGAATATTCCTTTGAATATTATAGTCTATGAACTTTGTTATTTATCCTATTACTGTATTACAGAATAACAACAGAGGTGGATATAACACTGGTGACAAAACAGATGATCCTTTCACAGAAGAGACTGAGATATACTATATGGTAGAATAATTAGAAGTTATATACTTGTTCATTTATTATCTTTGTTATTCTCCTCTAGAATTACTTCCAAAGTGGATCTGTTGGTCGCAGCTTCCTAACAGCTGAGTGGACTAATCAGCATGGATGTGGGGGTAGCGATAATAACGATCCACATAAATTGAACTGTCAAATTGTGATACAGTATACATGTCAAGCTGAGCCTGAGGGTGAGTTATTATGTCTACATAATAAATGACTCCTGCTTTATTCATTTATTATGTAGACATTCCTATTAGTTTAATTCGGTATTATGTTAGCTGTAAATAATGATATTGCTGCTGGCTCTGACGATACTTTGGATGTATTGCGAGATGGAAAGGAAACAAATACTCAAGACTACACTGCTCCTGATAATCTAAACGAGAATCAGAATCAGTACAATAACAGAAGAGCTAATTCAGTATCCAATAACAGGGGTCTACATGAGACATTTGGGTACTATGATGACTGTTATGTTAGAGAGAGAAATTCAGGTATATGTTATATTTATTTATACACATATTATGTTTGTTTAAATTTGTTTACTTGTTTACTAAAGGTCTTTTCTTGGCTGATCAGATCATAAATAGCGGTCAATTCGCTGGTCTAGGTTATGCTGGGGCTCGTTTCACCCGACAGAACCCTAACGCCAACAGGAGAGGATATGAGTGTCCTGAGGAGAGAGACTACTATCCTTACTGGCATCCTACACCATGGAGGGTAAGTTAGACCTTAAGGTTATATATTCCCATATATGATTCAATTAATTAACCTGTAGGATGTTGCTGTACTAGTAGATGACACTGATCGATGTTCATATTATCAGAGTGAGAGTTTTAACGTAAAGCCGAAATATCTGTGTAGAGAGAAGTTTGAGGGTACAGAAATCTATCGTGACACTAGCAAATGGAATAACGAGGCTGAATGCATTGCTAATGCAGGTAAGTTAAATTATTTAATTTGTATAGGAAATGAGTTCTTATCCATGGTATATTATACTTAGGAGAATGGCTGGATTTCTACAATTACTTAGAGATAGACGAGGGACGTAATCAGGCCAATTGTGAAAATGATAACAATGATCAAATTACTCGTAAATGGGCTCGTCCTTATCCTAGCATTACACCGAGCTGTCTCATCCTTCTGCAAGAACCAGATTGTCAACAGGCCGGATGGACACGAGTTAACCATCTGGGTAACAGTAGAACTGGTTACCCCCTCAACTACACTATAACACTACCTTACTTCCTAGACCAAGCACCTAGGAGATGTGTTCTAAGGATAAGGTTAGTGTTGCTTAAGCTGAATTGAATAATTAACTTTGGATGGAATTTTAAAGAATATACGAGCCTTTAGCTCGTCGCTTCGCGATGAACTCGGCGCATTGCGCCCCGAGGTATCCATTATTCTCCAAATTGACGGCCACTTTGAGAATTATAATATAAATATATTTAGAACAATGTAATTCACAAAATATACGTATATGGCATATATATTATTGAAATATTTTGTAAGATCAACCCTGTGTAGCCGTTAAGAGCAAGCCTGTACTTATATTTTGAGATTAGGATAATTTGTTTAGTTTATATTCATAAAAACAACAATAAATTTACATATGATTAATCCAGAAGTGTGAAAATCGGATTCAGCATTTTCGATATATTTGGTAAAGTTTTATTGAATTCTTATTACTTCCTTGATAAACACGATAAATACATAGTTATGCGACAATTTCAAAATTGCATACCGTAAATCCTTTCCTTGACAACAGACAAGCAAACAATCATTGAGATTTAATAATATAGATTTATAGATACAACATATCTACTGATGACTATGATCCTTGGTATACAAACTCCAGTTACAATGAAGATAGGTGAGTTATTTATATATATTGACAGCTGTATCTTGTCTATATTGTACTTTAATATAATTTTCCTGTAGATTTAACCGAATCAGATCCCCTGTTATTCAGAACCCGTATGTTGATGTTGGTTCTATAACTAACGGAGCTCTCAGGCTAGCTATAAATACAGCTCAGTTTGGTCGAACTTTTCAAGATCGTTCTCATGTACATATGTTCATACCCAGACCAACAAATGCTATTACTCCTGATACAACAGTGAATATGGATACAGTTGACATATATAATGTTAATGTACGAGGTAAGAGAGGTAACATAGTGCAGGTGTATCCAGCTGTGGAATATGACTTTATCCCGAACAGACTGTATATCACTGAAAATGATATCGTACACTTTCAATGGACAGGTTTGTTATTAGTCTAAGGAATTAGTCGATCGTGTTAAACAAGATCGCGATCCCGATCTCGATCATTTTTTCCGATCGTTTGTGTAATATTCAAGACATATATTTTTGATAATTACATCATTTCTTATGCCAAAAGAAACATAGGTGGAGAATCACGCATTCTACGAACGAATATTACTGATTGTTGAACACAAATTTGGAACAATTACCTAAGTATAAAAAACGCTAATAATAGTAGCATTCAAAGTATACAAAAATGATCGAAAATTTTTGTACAAAAAAGTATCGCGATCGTGATCGAGCGATCCTAATGCTTGCCCTAGTTATTACTCATCTGGATTGATTATGGAGTAATTTACTATAATTAGCCTACGGAAATACAACTGACTATCAATAGAAAACTCTAAGAACATATCGGATTTTCCAGTAATTTTATGATTTTTATCCCTGATAATTTGTTCTAAACCTTCATGTATGTGCATTAGCCCTTTAATCATACTTTCAGATTTAGTAATATTTGACCTTAACATACTCCGAAAGAGAAAAAGTACACACATATATTTGAGTTTGTCTTTATATACGTATATAGGTTCTAACACACACAACAATCAAAATCCAGCTGGAGATGGACAAGCAGGGGATGCAGGAGAGGGGAGAGGAGGTTAGTATTTGTTGTTATATAGCTTATTTATAAAGATAGGATGTGATTTGTGATATTATTAATTTTCTTACAAAACAGGAACAGATCGTCATAACATTGTAGAAATTGCAAATGCAGATATGAACTATCCAGTACCTTTTCATAACTCAACTCTTTTCAAATCAGCTCAAGTAGTTTGGTACGACATGAGTACATACGATGAAATTAATTTGATTCCTAGTCTTGAAGAATCTAAAAAGAATCTTGCTCTCCTCCTATCTTCAGTTGGCTATTATCAATGCTTCACTGGTTGTGCCACAGATTCTGTGGAAAATAAAGAGACATTGAATAACCTATTAGATAACGCATATGCATCATTCAGTGCTCCTCTCCTTCGGTTCCCAGCAGGAAGCTACAACTATATCTGTTCTAGGAATAACAACTTTACTAACCGCAGTCAGAAGGGACTACTCGTAGTACGATCTACTGCTCCTGCTTAATTATTTTAATGCAGTGCTTTTATCCTAATTCATTATAGGTTGTATATAGGTGTTAGAGATTATTTGTGTGTATAAATATACATATATTGATGTGTTTTATGCCTTTGTTAATTTTTATTATGTCTGGATTGATTGAATGTTAGAATCGGTTAAATATTCCAGATATTTATTATTTTGTTTTTTTCATTTTCTTAAATGTACAATATTGATGATGTCTGATATATTTAATATTATTCCATGTAGAGAATGTATTTATGGTAGTTATAACACCGCGTATAATCATTTTATACTATGTATATTGAACTTATTTTTGAGAAAATCTTGTGATTATCAATTCTCTCACTTATACATAGTCGTATCGTGCACGACGTAGTATATTATAAGTGTATCATAATGATGAAATTTGGGTCAGAGAGATATGCTAACCCAGAAGCTCCGGATGGTTTCACAGCTGGTATTGGAGGGGACTTCTCTGGTAGATTGGACATAGAAAACACACCCAGTCAACTCTCCAATTCAGATTTCAGAAAACTCCTAATGACTCCCAGAGATCCAACTACTGTCAAAATTGTCAAACCAGTCACTGACCGCAGACAGGAACAAATGAAACTACGAGAAGCTGCTGAACGGAGAAGAAAGAAAAAGGTTTTCTATGCTAAGCTCCGTAAAGAGGAAGTAGAGAGACAAGCTGAGATGGATGCTAAATACAGAGACAGAGCTAAGGAGAGGAGAGATGGCAAGAACCCAGACTACGAGCATACTGAACCGGGGTCTCTTAATTCAGGAAGTTATAGAGCAGTAGGACCAACTGCTAGAGATATTTCTATTAATGCAGAGCTCAGGAAACAAGCTATACAGGAGAGTAAATATCTCGGAGGAGATATGGAACACACCCATCTAGTGAAGGGACTGGACTATGCTCTGCTGCAGAAAGTTAGAAGTGAGATTTCCACTAGGGAAAGAGAAAAGAAGGTTTTACAAACTGAACAAGAGAAGATAGAGAAGACAGATGAATCTAAAATAACTTCTGCTATTGCTAAGAATGTCTATAGAATTTTATTCCAATACAAACCTCCTGAAAAGAACGAATTCTTCGTAGCAGGAAGAATGGCTTATGCAATCTCTATTGAAGATGAAACTCCAGAAGATTCAGATGTTCCTATAACTCTAATACGCTCTAAATCTGAACTACCCTCCTCTGCTCGTAGTAAGGGGATAAGCGTAGCTTCTGGATCAGGAGAGATGGATATGTTTGTGATTAATAAACTCACACAAGTGCTCTCTTATCTACGTCAAGATGTCAGAAGTTATAACAAGAAATTAAAACGAAAAGATCGTCTCAATCCTGTTATTAAGGAGGGTACAATTAGTACCATACCGCCTCCCTTACCTGCCCTACCTGAGAATAATCCCCCTCCCCTCCCTCCTCCTCCTCCCCCTCTCCCTCCTCCTACAGCTACCAGTACAGAACAGGACATATACGCTGACGTAGGCGACTACGTCTGTGATAAATCTAAAAAGTATAAATACTCTAACAAAGGTACTTATGCAGAGTGTTATCCAGGAGGTAGAGAGTTCACTGATGCTCTGGGAGATTCTGACGATGAGGCTGACTACTCTAAGATGGATAATGGTACCAAGAAGGGACCTATCACTAGATGGGACTTCGCTAATGAGGAAGCTTACTCTGATTACCAGCTACAGAGAGAAGCTATGCCTAAAGCTGCATTTCAGTATGGTGTTAAAATGAGTGATGGACGTAGAACTAGGAAATCAGCTGGAAGACCTCCTGTAGACAAACATAAATCTAAAATAGACAGAGACTTTAATAAGATTATGAAGATTATTCGAGACAAAGATTAGATGCTGTTTGAGTGATAATTATTATTGATATAAACTTATGACCTGTGAAACAATATTTTTTCTGGCTATTACAATATGTACAACACTTCCTAATATGGTGAATTAATTGGATGGAGAGAGAATTCATAAGAAAATTAATTGTGTGCATACCCGCCCGTTGATCAATTTATGGATAATGTGATCAGCTAGATAGGTGCTCTTTATATATACACTTGTCCCTATCCTATCGATTTCATTATTCGTCATTATTATTGTTTGTTTGCAACAGATTGCATACATATAACAAACTTTACACAGGCCATAAGTAACAAATATACAATATTAGATGTTGGAACAAATTTTTAACTTGCATTCTTGTAGCGTTTCCATTCAGTATACTAGCCAGTTAGAAATAGGTTCCCTTTGTCTGCGCTTGTACTTAACAGCTACTACATACATCAGTAACGCGTATAAAGTGGTAATAATCGCGAATATGAAATAGTACATGAATCTAGGCGTTTGGTAGTGAAGGAAACATTTTTGTTCGTATGCCATACAAAAACTACAATCTGAATAGTCTTGATCACAGGTTAGTTCCTTGACAACACTATGCAGGGTAGTTGGAATGTAGAATCCTATTCCTACGAAAAAGTTCATGAGTCCGAATAGGAACCCCTTCATATCATGAGGAGATTGCGCATACACAAACTCGATAGCAGCTACCATGGAAAATGACTCTGAAACTCCGATTAGAATTATCTGTGGCAATAATATTAGATCAAGTTTGAACATTGATAGAATAGATCGAGGCTGAGGCTGCGGACATTTAGAGAATTGAGTAAAGTATTGTGTCATATCACTTATCCATGCATAATATACTGCAGCAAGAGAGAGCAATACACCGATTAGGAATTTATAGAGGATCTTAGAAACACGGATAGAATAGTACTTTCTTCTCACGAATTCGATTATAGGGATGGTGATCATAACCGCAGTTCCATCTACTAGCACTATGAAACAGCTGGCGAAGAAACTATTTTCAGAACATGACAGGGCTTGACCCTGCAATGGGAATACTGAAGTCAGTAAGTCATAAGTTGCAAAGTACCAAACCATTGTTGCGAACACCATTGTCATCCTGAAGAAAGTTTTGACGTCATCAACTGATTCAAAGCTGTGTTTTCCTCTAACATCTCCTACCGCATAATCTAATAGAGATTTCCTATCATACTCATCTCTCTCCTGTTTATACCCCTTAGTAGCAGAGCTCAATACTTTAGCTATCTTTAATATAGGACTACCTACTGGTTTGTGCATTTGTAGAATGTTACAATAGAGAGATATGAAGCAGAGGATTAATGCTAGAGCTATGGTAATGATTGCAGCATAGCTACCAGCCAGGAGAATATATTTACTGGTCACACTAGCTTTGTATATGAAGTACCCTCCAGGTGCTAATAGTCCTCCTAGATTCCCAGCCCAGTAATGCCAGTTAAAGTAGGATTTTATTGTCGATTCTCCTGCACCTTCCATCTGGTCTACACCTAGAGGTACTAGCAGTGCTATTATGCCAGTAGATCCACATGCTAGTATTAATAAAGAACCGAAGTGTATGACGTCATAAATACTATCAATTAACTCATTCTGCATCCTAATCAGCTCATAGTATGTATGGAATGCACTCAGTGAGAGAGAGCCTAGAATACACAGGAATAAACTGGCGAGGACGGTTTTGTGTCGTGAGAAATAACGGTCGGCTAGAAATCCAGGGATGGGCGCTAGTAGATACACGAGAGCCATGAAGATGGAGGCTATAACTGCTGTATTTTCTTCTGCAAAACGGTTCTTTGGAGGAATGAATTTCTTACAAGGAGTATTATTCATATGAGAATATGTATACGAGGCATTGTTGAGATTATCTATATTACATTCTGCAGTGTCATTTCTCACAACTTGTAGATTAGCTAGGAAAATGAATACCGAATAGAGATGCATTCTGTGTAAGAATGCTATCAAGAGACAAATCTTTACCCCAGGGAATTGTCTAAAACCAGGTATGTACCTGACCTCACTGAAATACGTCACCAATTTGTAACACATTGATTCTTGGCGAGATCTCTCTGACGCTGACCTTTCTATTGTAGAGTTAAAGGGAGTAGAGTTAGTATCGATAGACCCATAAGATTTCTCCACGCTTCTCATTTTCTTATTCGAAGTAATAAAATACTGAGATTATCTTATCTATTTATCTTGTACATCCGCATACCATTATTTGATAACCAGCAGTATTTATTTCATTATTCTCTGCATATAAGATTTGTAATTTTATATCTTTCTCTCTGAGAATTATATTTATCAAGTGACCGGTTTCATAGGTTTACTGAAGTGCTGGTATTCAATCATTTGCCCACTTGATAAATGCTGATTAATGGTTATAGCGTAGTATGTGTAATGTGCTTGTGTATCTGTTTTAGCATATTATTATGATTTGTTACGTATTGGTGTTCTGTGTTACCATTTTTCCCTCATGGGACGTCAATACAGCTAAATTTAGAAAATACTTGCTATGATATAGTTTCTAAATTTAACTGTATTAATGTCCCATGAGGTTAATATCCATTAACAAAGATTAACATGTTTGTAACGATTTGTATTGTTGTTTTCTAAGCATTTTCTATTGTCGACGAAGTATATAGTAAGTATTGTTTCTAACAACACCGGTTATAAGAACAAATTGGATACTATAAGGAACATCCTCTTGAAAAACGGTTCTCATATACTCTTGCATAGTTTACACTGGTTATAATATAAAATTTGCTGCTCCGAAGAGGATACTTTTAAGCGATAAATTAGATTTCATTTTTATGTTATAACTCTTATAATTGATGCAAATTTTATATTATTCAGTCAATGAAATGTTTAATTCTTCATAATTTTAGTCAGGGGCCTGTAGTCTAGTTGCAAGAATATTTTCGGATTAGCTAGCATATCCTATTGGATATTACAATTGTTAGCCACGCGTCCTATCCTTATACATTAATTTTGAAAATATGATATTTAATAATATAATAATATCACACTTGTAATAATATCACAATTAATCTAAGACCTCATAACTCGACTAATTTTTCTGCGAGAACTGAGGAGGTAGAATTCTCTGAGGATTATCTTGTATTGGTATACGATATACCTAATAATTTCAGACTTGCTTGTAGTGGTTAGTGATAGTAGTCAGACTGTATCTGCTGGTGAGGGGTAAGACTCATTTCACTTAGCTGTGAAGAGAGATAGTAGGCGTCGTAAGGAAGTAGGGGACTACTTGGGGTAGTAGGGAAGAACATATCCGGTGAGGTGTTAGGACAAGGAGATTGGGTAGGAGAGGCTAGGTGCTTTTGTTGTTTCCACTGACGGTATCGCCGACGGTCAACTGGTTTAGAGAGACATACCTCCATAACTGATCCCTTCATCAGCTGTCCATCTAAAGCTTGTACAGCTCGATTTGCTGCTTCGTGAGACTCCATGTGTACGAATGCGAAATCCTTCAGTTTCTTAACTCGTTCTACTTCTCCCCACATGGAGAATAGACATGTCAGTTCTTCCTCGGTTGTATCTATCGTTAATCTGCGTACAAAAGCTACTTTAACATTCTTCATAAGATTGGTGCATACGTTCATTTCTGGGATAGCCCAGTCTACACTCAACTTCCTTGAAGTAGCGCCGGTTGAGGGCCACACCTCACTAACGTTACACCCCTTCAGGTGATTGAGGGCTTGGGCTGCCAGTGCGTGTGTCTCATACTCCGCGAATACGAATCCTCTATTATTAGTCCCTCCTAGCATGCTCGGGTACATTATGACGTCAACAAGCTACAAGATACAAATATAAAATGTGTGTGATTATATAAAGAAAATATCCTTACATTAGTGGTTATCTTCTTAAGTCCTGATATTATATGAGATTTCCCCAGATCCCGGGGTATATAGCCTACATATAGTCTACAGCTAGTAGAGAATTCATCTCCTGAAGATGAGGAAGACGAGCTGAGGTCATCAGAAGTTTGGGTCGGTAAGTTTGAGGGAGGAGAGGGGCCATTGCTACCAGAGCTTGAACATCTAGAGCGAGGTACACGTGGGGTAGGAGAAGTAGGAATTAGAGAAAGCATTGTTTTCCTGCGAATAGAATATTGTTTGTTGATTATAGTAAATTTCATCTCCTCCCTCGCATATATACTCATGTGGTATAGTGCAGGAGTAGCAGTGGGATACCCCCTGCATCAGTTTACCTACTATCTGTTGTATAGTTTGTAATTGTATTCTGCAGTTGCAGCTATCAGGAACTATACAAGGTGCAGGTGGTGAGTATTGGAGTACTGTTGTATTTCTAGGTAGAGTTATACTGCATAAACCTCTTTGTTCTTACGTTACTTAGCAACAGCTAAGTATGTTATTTGTCTATCATTCTCTTAGTTATTTTTGAGGGATATAGAATATCATTCTCTAAAGTATATATATTTTTCGTGTTTGGGACAACAGGACTTGGACATAACACTTCGTCATATTTACTGTCCTGTTGCGAATATAAATTCGCTACAAATATTTAGTTCCGTATATATTGACATAAATCAACGAATGTTATGCTGAAGTATTTCTTCGAATTCACCATCTTTTGATACATTATTTTCACTGCCATAATATGTTATAGGTAATACATTTTATAGGATATTAATAACATCACAAGTGATGTTATAATTAGTATTTGAAGTTAGAACACATTGTCTATAGGGTATGTATCTTAGTGTCTAACATTTGAGAGTACAAATTATTATTCTCATACACTTTCATCCCATCATATTTAGTCACAAATTAGTCATAAGAGTATTGTGATTAGACGAAATGACAGACTGGGATGATGAGATAGCTTCTGGCCCTGTAGCCACTACATCAACCTACGCTATGGTGACTGATAGCCTAGCAGATGATCCCTTCGTTCACGTGAAGCTGTTCAACAAGTGGGACCCCAGTGGAGTCACCTGTGAAGACTTATGCTTACAAGACTACATAGCATTCAAGGACAAAAGAGCTGTGTACATACCTCATACAGCTGGTAGGTATGCTAAGAAGAGGTTCCGTAAAGCTACATGTCCTGTTGTAGAGCGACTGGCTAACTCTCTTATGAGGCGTGGAAGAAATAATGGTAAGAAGCTGATGGCAATGAAGATCGTAGAGCATTCGTTTGATATAATCCATCTCGTGACAAATGAGAATCCTATCCAAGTACTGGTACAAGCTATTATCAACTCAGGTCCCAGAGAAGATAGTACCCGTATAGGTCGAGCTGGCACCGTGAGGAGACAGGCTGTAGATGTATCCCCTCTGAGACGAGTGAATCAAGCAATCTGGCTGATCTGTAACGGAGCAAGAGACGCTGCCTTTAGGAATATCAAGACCATAGCTGAGTGTCTAGCTGATGAGCTTATCAATGCATACAAGGGATCTTCTAATAGTTATGCTATCAAGCGTAAGGACGAGTTTGAGAGAGTAGCAAAGTCCAACCGTTAGAAGTATTCGCTTTGACATTCTAGAATTTAGTTATGTATTGATTGATACTTAGATTTGATAATATACATTATGTATTAGGGAAATTAGTATTGTTTATTATTGTAAGAAGCAGGCCCAGCTCAAGTAGATAACATAAAATAATAGTGAATTGAATCATTATATTATTCCACTGCAATATTTGGCTCAAATTGCAGAAAGTAAAATTTCGCCTCGCTTATGTATACAAGTTATTCATGTATGCAAACCACAATGTCAATCGGAAAATAATCTAACCAAATTTGTATTACGCAGTTATGAGAAATGTAAATCGGACTGCTAGATTTCGCACGACGGAGCCGCAGATCTTCGGACGGAAGGATACAGATGAATGAGCTCCATAAAATGGCGTGAAATTCATTCTTTGAATAATTTTGAAAGTTTCAAAACGCTTTAATATTGCCTGCCCTGGTAGAAAGGATGTCCTCTCTGTTAGAAATGCTTAGCATTTGTATTGTGTGCTAATGGTTAAATTCTGATTATACGTATATTTCGCGTTATCACACCATAAGAAAGATTTTAATATACTTTCGCGATAACTTAAGTAGAGTTTGGTAGTTGGAATTTTCTACGGAAATTCCTCACGAAAAGCAGTATCGATTACATTTAGTCCACAAGTTAGTAAGCTAGGTATCAGTATTGATTGTTGACTGGTCAAATGGTTCTCCTTAGAACGACTCCCTGACCTCACTTCAAAGGAATGGATTTTGTCAATAAAAGTCGAGAAGAGGTAATCACCTGGCTTGATGCCCGTCTCAAGGGAGAGGACGGTTGGAACAGTAGACACCTTGCTAGTTATTTGCACTCTGATCTCTTGAGACACATTCTCTCATCCTACTCGGGTTTAGAGCAATATGTGAGAGTAAAGATTCTCCTGGCTATGCTGGAGATATCTACCCTGGTGTTTGAACGAGACAGAGATCAGTTCTCTAATCTCCTGTCTCTAGCTAGACAGGATGAAGACGAGTGGGTCAGTAAACTAGGTATGCTAGTAGAGCACTTTCTCATACAGTCCCTACCTGCCTCTGAGATAGGTTCATTGCTAGAGGGTGCTGAATCAATTGTTAAGAAGCTACGTTATAAAGACCTCTCTAGAGGTACATCATCTTATAGCAAACCCCTGCTCTCCCCTGAACTCACGTACCTGAACTATTCAGTTCTAAATTCCCTTTCTCTCAGTCCTGAGAGCTATGGAGTCAGCACGGGAGGAGGGCATTTCCGACTCAAGAAGAAGCTAAGGACTTCTGCTATTAAAGATGATATTCTAATCAAATCTAAGGATCAACATAAACTTGATGAAGACACTCATAATCACCCCACACACTCTCTCAGTTCTGGAAAGAGTGGAGATATATTCATTCCTCCTACCTCCAGCTCTAGAGATAAGCCCCACACATCTGGTTACCGAGCTTCTATCAAACCTCCTGTACCATCTATGTACCATCAGAAAGGACACACCCCTCAATCCCGGTCTAGCACTACTAAGCTCCTACATATGGAGGACCTAGCTAGCTCTGCATCTGTAGCACCAGCAGGGAAGAGAAAGAGAAAAGAATCTCTGGTTACCCCTCTCAAACTGACTGATACAGATAAAGGTAAACGTAAGAAGGGATCCCTGACCAGATACAATTCCCCTCCCCACCCCAGTAGATCTACGGACCTCACAGAGCACCACTCATCTACTGACTCTCCTAGCCCTGTTCCTCCTCCTCACCATTCTAAACCCTCACACAAGAAGCTACTCAAGATACAGGAGAAAAAACACAGATTCATGGAAGATATGTTCGCTGAAGCAGATCTACTCTCTGAGAAACAGAAACAAATTATCATGGATTTTATGGTTGGACAAGCTACCAAGCCCTATCTTGAATCTGGTGATAAACTAACCTTCACCCTGAACAAGACAATCCATGAAAATGATTCCGAGAAGACAGAAGTAGAAACTCTATTTGAAATGGATTACAGTACCAAACAATGGCGTAAACTAAAGAAATCAGTTGTGCTTAAGATTCCTATTTAGCTAACAGCTAGCAATTAGTGCTTTAATTACATAGTGAGATGACTTATCACAGCTGAGGCTCGCTCCTCATTTGCCTTTTACTATTTTCAATCATTCAGCAAAATTATTTAATAATACTATTAAATACTTTTATGATTGCTCTGTTTCTGGCGTATACGTATATACGTAAATATAGTGAAGTTCTTATATTAGCAAGTTGTATTTTACAAGAATTTTCCTCGCTAATATGTAAACTTGCTATTAGAGGAATTATTTCCAATACAAAATGGAGGAGGTGAACATCACTAATATCTCTTATATAATATAATTAATCTTAACTATAATTGTTATTAGCTGTTCTGCTATCGATATGCGTTTCCGAGGTAAGCTACGCGAGTATCGTATCGTGGGTGCTAGAGCACCTTCCTCTACCAAGAAACAAGTAGAGAATATTCCTTACAAGATGCATATATTCGCTACTAACTCTGTATCTGCTAAATCAAGGTTCTGGTACTATGTGAAGAGAATGCAGAAGATAAAGAAGACTAATGGTGTAATTCTAGAGTGTGCAGAGCTGGTACAGAAAGCTCCTAACATGATAAAGAACTTTGGCGTATGGCTCAGATATGATTCTAGATCAGGTACTCATAACATGTACAGAGAATATCGTGACATGACTAAGGTTGGAGCTATAACCTCCTGCTATCGAGATATGGCTGCTAGACATAGAGCAAGAGTACATGACATCCATATAATACGTATTGAACAGATAGCAGCATCTAAGTGCAGGAGGGAGCATGTGAAACGATTCCATGATTCCAAGATTAGGTTCCCCCTGCCTCAGAGAGTTCCTCACAGGAGCAAATCTATCTTCATGGCTCATAGACCTAACATGTTCATGTAAGGTATTATGTGGTGATTTTGTAGGTGAGATTGTAGTGACATTAGTTATTATTTAGCGGGTGTAGTTAACAATGCTGATATCTGTATAATAAAAATAGGTATTAAATTCATCTTTTAGGGTCAGATAATTTCTCTTACGAATTGTTAGGGATTTTTTAAACTTTAATATTTCACTAAAATGTGTTAATTAGCTCTGTAAGTTGGTCGATGGACAATATTGGCGTATCCCCCAGTACCATCATAACTCATAAACGCACTAGAGATGTTATGGAGCCTATGTGGGAGGGTACAAAAGAAAACTTCGCAGAGCTAGAAGCTACACTCCAAACTTTCGATCTGGATAAACTTAAGAAATTACTCAAGAACGGAGCTCCTTACTACCATGCTACTCCAGATCCATATAAACAACATGCACTAGATCTAGCAGCCTTTTATAGTAGAGCTGATATAATGGAAGTCATCCTCAATAGAGACAGTCGAGAGAAGAATGGACACTCTCCAGAAATACGCGCCATATTTGAAAGCCAGCTGATAGATGCTCTCGATCGTGTATGTAAATCAAACTATGGCCCTATATTCAGGTTGCTTCTACAGAGTGGTAAGCCTATAAATAAGTCAATACATCCTCATGAAGCTGCTAAGCATGGAAGCTGGGTAGTACTCAATGAGATGTATTTACTTTCTAGAGAACTTATCATGGAAAGGAACGCTGAGGGCTACACACCATTGCATTGTGCAGCTAGTAGAGGACATATCCATACTGTCCGCTTCCTCCTTGAGAGAGGAGCTCAAATCGGAGAGCGTACGAAGCGGGGACTGACAGCTCTACATCTAGCCTGTCAAACAGCTGAAGAGGACACCATCCAGCTCCTGGTCACCTGGGGAGCAGATGTAAATGCTACTGATGAAAATGGTAGGGGTCCTGTGTTCGTAGCAGCTGAGAACGGTAGAGCCAGTATCATATCAGTACTAGCATCTGTAGGAGCTAATCTGGATGCTCTTGACATTGAGGGCGACATCCCTCTCATTATAGCTTGTGCCAAAGGTCACTCTAAAACTGTTAGTGAATTGATACTTAACGGAGCCTCTATGGAGGTTACAGATAGAAAGAGGTACAGCGGATTAGAGAGAGCTATACAGAATAAGCAGGATTCAGCAGCTGCTATTTATATTCGTTTACATCCGGAAAGAAAGTTCTTAAAATATTATCTAAATAGTATGGAGATTATGGTTATCCAGATAGTTAAGTATGGAATGCAAGAGACTATACGAGCTCTATTGGACAGAATGATTGTACCTCATGATTTAACTCGTAACAGTGATGGAAAAGTACATATTAAGTACCTAGATTTAGATGGTGGGAACAAGCTTCCTACAGATGATTCATACTCCAAATCTAAGAATTATTTCCTACAAAGAATATCAGAGATAGGAGAAGATAGTTTAGCTTACCACGGAACTGTTCGTATTATAGTGGATCAGAAAATGAGGAAGTTTGGGTATATGATATTATCTCTGAGGACTTTCTTCTTTGTCTTATTTCTTGCCTGTCTAGCATATTCTCTCATACTAGCTACTGGAGTAAGAGAGCCGTTAGGTAGCTACTTTATAGACGGATTCCATTATCTACGTTTAGCATGTGACGTGTATGTATTGCTATACTACCTGATTAACTTGATTACAGAGTCAGGAGAATTTATTCGTATATTCCTCATAGCTCGGAGTCACATTATTGACAAACGTAAACTTCTCCAACAAGAAGCCAAACGACAAGAGAGCGTAGGAGTGAAGGAGACAGTGAGAAATACTTGTTCAAAGAGATGTCATAAAGTGATAACTGATTCTGTGTTTATACGAGTCTTCTACGACTATTTCAGAGATAAGAGTAACTACTTCGATGTAGTAGGTCTACTAATGCTAACCGTTCTATTTATTCTTCGTGCTACCAGGCAGCCTGCTCAATGGATATTTGCTACATTAGCGTTTTTCTTCAACTCACTTCGTCTGTTTAAACTAGTTGCTCTTATACCAGTCCTTGGTCCATACACAACTATTATATACAAAATCCTGGTGGAAGACTTACCTCGTTTCGTTATGCTATTGCTCCTGACACTAATAATATTCTCGGGTACTTTCTTTATATCTTTGCGTGTACCTCATACTTCAGAGGGGTTCAGGAACTCCTCCCTCCTAGAGCTGAGTCGGAGAGAGGCTGGAGTAGACGACATGATATGGTGGGTATTCCTATCTGGTATTAGAATAGTACTAGATGGAGATGTGTACAGAGATTCTAACTTCCTATACATGAGTCTTAACTGGCTAGCATGCATGATTTACATATCATTTTTCTTCCTTACAGTTGTAGTGTATCTTAACGTGTTCATTGCTCAGCTATCTGATACATATGCTGATGTTAAACTCAATGCGAAGCGTAGTTTTGCTTGGCAACGTCTCAACTATGTAATTCAAATACAGAAGAGTTCTATGTTGTCTTTGTGTATTGATTTCAGGAAGCGTTTCTTTACTAAGTCTGTATCTGTTGATAGCAATACGTGTAGCTACTATTATAACAGCTGTAGTCTCAATACGTATTTGCATGATAATCAGCTGGAAGATTTGGACTTGAAAAATCTCTTATCTTCAATTCAACAGCAACAAAGAGCGCGTAAAAAGGTCGAGGCTTTGACACAACCCTCCGCAGAGGATAGCTTCTCTTCTGTAGCTAGCAAGAAAGCTACTGTTAATGAGAGACTAAGCTCTATTGAGAATATGATGAGACAGATGAGTATCAAATTGGACAAGATTAAATGATGGATTATATTTAATTATTCTTGCAACCCAGTCATATATTATTGTTACATTTTTTATCTCTATTTTGTGTTTTCGAAATTCTTTAGTATATTTATCGATTTTACCATATTATATTTCCTATAGATTGACTTAAATATTGGAAATGTTGATAGCCAACGAAATTGAGAATCCGCGAAATACCTATACATTATTATAATATAATATTAGTAATCTATGTAGCTGTATGTGAGATGGACAGGAGCTCGTCTCCCCAATGGTCCGACTTCTTCTCTCAGCTGTCTCTACCTCCTGAATGGATTGAATATTACTCACGTTCATTCACGGAGAACTCAATGCAACTAGAAATGATCCCAGAGCTACAGCCAGACTATATGAGTTATCTCGGTATATCTAAACTGGGTCACTTCATGATGATAAAGAAGCTAGCTAAAGAGTTACTATCTCCCCTTTCTCATCCTCCTATATGTTCTCCCTCTGGTCCTTTCCCTATCAGTAACATCTCTAGCAGCTGCTATTCTCTGAAACAAACAGCTATAGCTATAAATACTTTCAGTAACCATAGCGATAACACAGTGATAACAGATTCACAACAATCTCAATTTAAAGAACACTTTATAGAAACTATTCCAAATATTACTATCCACAATCTATTTCCTCCCTCTACGATACAAAACAGTCCTCCATCTCTTCATCAGGTTACAGTAGAGAATACACAAGATCCTGTTGATAGTATTCCAACTCCACCCCCTAATCTAGCCCCATCACCCCTTACAATTATTCCTAATGGACAAGGAGTATCCTCCTTTCAACAGTCTGTAATTGACTCTAACGATTCTACTTCTGACAGAGAGCTAGACATAGAGCCTTATACAGAAACAGTGTATGCTACTACCAGCACAGTTTGTAAGAATATATCCAATAAACCAGCTCCAAACAAAAAGACAAGACGAAAGACTTGTGCTTCTTCTCAGCCTAGTTTCCAAAAGAAACGTCGTAACATTAAAAATAAAAGATCAACACTTGTGACTAGCAAAGTTCAATCAATCCCTACACAACTACCTGATGCATTACCTGTATCTATCCCATTACCTACTAAATCACTTAAATCTAGCAAATTATTTCAACCTACTGAAGAACCCATAACATTATCTGTAATTCCTATTTCTCACAAACCCACCAAACTAACTGAAGAACCCCTAACATTACTTGAAATACCCATTTCTCACAAACCTTCCAAACCAATTGAAGAACCCATGACATTATCTGTAATCCCTATTTCTCACAAACCCACCAAACCAATTGAAGAACCCATTGAATTACATGAAATACCAATACCTACCAGATTTCCTAATGAATTACTTGACTCTACCAGATTACCCAGTATATCTCCTCCACACACCCTGCATTCTAGTTCTTCTCCCATCATTCACATGTCTGAAGAGATCAGCCCTATTATTAATGAAGATTTAATTGACACAGATATTGAACAAGACCGCACCCTCTCTCAGCCTAATGACATATCCTCTCCTGGCGTGTTTGTGTTTCACTCTCAAACCACTAGGCCTATAATATCAAGCTCTTCCTATCTAACTAATACAGATACACTGCCAGTAATTAATAAAGTTATTCCAGAAAAATCATCTCCCATCTTGTCAATTAAGAAGATTGACATCTCTCAGTTTACTCCTATCAAAAATACAGTAGCTAGTATCATGACGTCATCACCTAGTGAGTTTCTAGTTGACTTATCAGAGCTACCTGATTCTGATGATGGAATTCTATCTCAGTTAAATAATTCCACTAGTAATCACATCAATACTTTTCCTTGTGTAATTGATCCACCAATACCCACTTCACATAATGAACCAATTCAAAGCGATACTAACTCAATCGAGAATTCCACAATACAAAATAATGATTCTGTTTCGGATAATTCACAAGTAAATATCACCACAGATCTAGTGGGTTTAGTAGTAAATACTATTCCTACTACAACAGAGCATTTTGTTACGTCATCTCCTGACGTAACAGATAATCCTGGTATAACAGATGTAGTGCATACTTCTAATGAACATGAACAATTTCAACCTTCTATAAATCCTCTCCTCAACTGTTTAAACACAATCTCTAATTCTACCAATACATTAACTGATTGCCTTATCAACCCACTAGATAAGACAATAAACACATCTCATATTAAGAGGAAACTAACAAAAACTAGGAGGAAAGATTCTAAAAGATTAAAATCTAATCCCCCCTCTGTAGTGATACGTCAAATAGGTCATGAACTCTTTGAGGACTCTTTCTCTCCTGTTAAACTCCCACCCACCTTTATTCTACCTAATAATAGTAATTTAATTCAATCAAAACTTTCTCTATCTAGAACAAAGAAGAATATTCCCATTGACATTGAAATTTCTTATCTTTCTGACATAAACTCTCAAGACGATACAAACATTCAATGTGTTGACAATCTCGATGATATAAATACAAGTAATACACTGCCTTCCTCCTCAAAAGAAATTCCTGTTTCTGATAGCAATATTGATATCATTCCATCTTCTCCTTTGGATCTCCAGTTTGAATCAGATAAGGATGAAGATACTGTGCTCCCTCACGCACAACAAATCTCCAGGGATGATATTAATCAAATGACACCTCTATCCAATCCAAAGGAGACAGGGAATGACATTCCTACTGATTCTACTGTTACGCCACAGAAAGTAGAATCTAAAAATACACAAGAATATCTTTCTAATTTTGCTATTGCATTAGGAGAGAATCCAGACTTCTTTAATCAAGATAAACTTAAATCAAATCTTATTTCTCCTCGCAAGAAACCTAAACTACACAAGAAAAAATGTAAAGTACAGATCGCTTATAAGCAGAAACTGAAACACAAACCTAACAGGCTGAAGAGTAGAGTACGAACTAAAATCAGATCACGTCGTGTTATCGGATCTGTAATGGTTAAAGCTGTCCTTAAGGATAAGGTTACACTTCCTAGTATAACAGGCAAACGATATGTAAGACATGTTACTGATATTCCATTTGATACACGAGGAAGATCAACTTCTCCAGAGAATAGTGATATTGATATGAATACAAGAAAACAACAAACCATCGCTCACGTTAAAAAGCGTTATCACAACTTGTATAAAACTATATACCCACAAATGAGAGCTGAAGAAATCACTCAACCTCCTATTAAAGGAAATACTGATTACGCAAAGCCTCAGCCTGGAGTACAGCTCTCTCTCAAAGAAACTCTTATATATGCCAGACAGGAGAGAAGAAATTTTGCTTGTCATAATTGTTTGTTATGTTTCGAGACTCCATACCAGCTACTTCAACATTCTATGTTATCAAAATGCGATGAGATTCCTACTTACTATCCAGAATATTAATTAGAACAATTTGAATACAAATATCATTTTAGGAGTTTCTTTTGAATGATTTTTTCATTAAAATAGATTTTAATTAATTTTAGAAACGTAACAAGCTTTACATATCTTACTTGCGTATAAATAGCTACAGGATGGATTTGGACCAATATGATGAGTTTGGTACGTATATCGGGCCTGAGCTAGAGAGCAGTGATGAGAGTAATTCTGAACAAGACCAGCCCGAGAGGGAGGGAGAGGGTGACGAGGGGTCACAAGGATCTGGGGCAGGACAAGAATTAGATATCGTAGATGATACTGGTATGGAAGTTGTACTACACGAAGATAAGAAATATTATCCAACTGCTCAGGAAGTCTGTTTAATTCATAGAATATAGCTTTATTATGCTATAAGAGATTTACTTAGTCTGTTGTTTAGGTTTATGGACCAGATGTAGAGACAGTAGTACAGGAAGAGGACACTCAGCCTTTAACTCAACCGATTATACAGCCGGTGAAAAAGAAGAAATTTGCTTCTCTAGTACAAGCTGTTCCTGAGACAGTATATCAGCTGGAGTTCTTAGCTGATCTTATGGATAATCCTGAATTGGTACGCAACGTATCTTTTGCAGGACATCTCCATCACGGTAAGACAACTCTCTGTGACTGTCTATTCGAGCAAACACATCCTGATATATTCTTCACTGAGAATACATCTCCTCGCTACACAGATACTCTACTGATTGAGCAGGAGAGAGGCCTAAGTATAAAATCTACTCCATTCTCTCTCTGTCTACAGGTGTGCAGTAGTAGTCCTATTTCATATCAATTCGGTAGTTTTAATACTGATATATATATATAGGATACCAGGGATAAAAGCTATCTAGTAAATGTAATGGATGTACCAGGTCATGTGAACTTCTCAGATGAAGCTACTGCAGCATTCCGTCTGAGTGACGGTTTAGTGTTAGTGGTAGATGCACATGAGGGCCTGTTAATGAATTCAGAGAGATTACTGAAACATGCGGTACAAGAGAGATTAGCTGTTACGCTATGTATTAGCAAGATTGACAGATTAATAGTGGAGCTTAAATTGCCTCCTACCGATGCATACCACAAGCTTAGACATATTATTGGTGAGTTAGTTTTACTATTTTCTATATTCAATTGTTTTAAGTTCTTTCAACTATACTATCAATACATTTATTCTATTTAGATGAAGTTAACAATATATTATCAGTGTATAACGATGGTTCTGATAAATACGTTGTTTCTCCGTTGCTTGGCAACGTCTGCTTCTCTTCAGGAATGTACGGATTCTCATTCACTCTGAACAGTTTCGCACAACTGTACCATGATCACTATGGGGGTGGGTTCCCTCCTAAAGAACTAGCTCGTCGTCTCTGGGGTGACATGTACTTCATGTCTACTCGTAGGACATTTGTAAAGAAGCCTCCCCATCCTACTGCTCAAAGGACATTTGTAGAATTCATTCTAGAACCTCTATACAAGATCTTTTCACAGGTTTGTTATTTGTATATAATTTGTTGTAACAATTTATATAATAAACTAGGTAGTGGGAGATGCAGAAGAGGGTTTATCCTATACATTAGATGAGCTAGGCATCAGTTTATCCAGAGCAGAGCTTGACAGTAATATACGTACTCTATTGCGTACAGTTTGCAGGAAGTTTTTCGGTGAACACGGTGGCCTAATTGAGATGATATCTAAACACATTCCTTCTCCTTCAGCTGGTGCAGCAGAGAAGATAGCTAGCAGTTACACAGGGAACCTCACTACAGGAATAGCTAAGTCTATGTTGGCATGTGATCCTGATGCTTCTGTCATGGTACACGTAACCAAATGCTACTCCTCAGAGGATGGGACTATTTTCCATGCTTTTGGACGCGTCATGAGTGGGACTCTACAGGCAGGAGAGGATGTACGGGTCCTGGGGGAGGGGTACACATTAGAGGATGAAGAGGACAGTACATTTGCTACTGTGGGGAGGTTATGGATATTAGAAGCTAGATACCGGATACAAGTGAGTATATCTATATCTTAGTTGTAATTATCTTAAGTATGATTACTCTATAGTATTTAGGTTAGCCGTGTACCTGTTGGGAATTGGGTATTGATTGAAGGAGTTGATCAAACTATATTCAAAACTGCCACTATCACTTCTATAGAAGAATCAGAGAAAGCTGAAGTATTCAAACAGCTTAGATTTAATACTAAATCTACTATTAAGATAGCAGTAGAGCCTGTTAACCCTAGTGAACTGCCTAAAATGCTAGATGGACTGCGTAAAGTCAACAAGAGTTATCCTCTGTTGTCCACACGCGTGGAGGAATCAGGTGAACACGTGGTGCTTGGGACAGGAGAGCTGTACCTCGATTGTGTCATGCATGACCTCAGAAAAGTATACGCGGATATAGATATTAAGGTAAATGATACATTTAGTCATATCTATGGAACAATGGCATAATAATGACATCTTTCTGACTTAATTTATTTCTCACTGATTAATTATCTAACATTAATTCAGTTATTCGTTAATATTTCTTGTGCCATTCTAATGTTACGTAGCCTTATTCTGCTTTCTAAATATGTTTTAATTATATTCAATAAGACTTAATTGCTAACAACTATTTATTGTATACTATGTTATACTACAGCTGTTTCAGTATTTCTTATGCACTTTATCAGTTCAGATATTATTCATCATAAACTACACAAAAGGTGGAAGCTTGCCATTTGATATCTAATATTTTCTAACTTTGAATAATTCCTATTCAGCTATTATTATTTTGCTACATTCTAGGTTTCAGATCCAGTTGTTACATTCTGTGAGACAGTAATTGAGACATCTTCCCTGAAATGTTTCGCAGAAACTCCTAACAAGAAGAATAAACTAACTATGATAGCTGAGCCCCTGGATAAGGGATTAGCTGAGGACATAGAGAACGAAGTGGTACAAACTTCTTGGGACAACAAAGATCTCGGAGAATTCTTCCGTAGCAAATATGATTGGGATCTATTCGCAGCTCGTTCCATCTGGGCGTTTGGTCCAGATTCAAATGGTCCTAATATCCTGGTGGATGATACCCTTCCCTCTGAGGTAGACAAAACTCTTTTAAGTTCTGTCAAATCTTCCATTATACAGGGGTTCCAGTGGGGTAGCAGAGAGGGTCCTTTAGCAGACGAACCTATTAGAAACGTTAAGTTTAAGATTCTTGATGCTGTGATTAGTCTTGATAAACTGCAACGAGCTGGTGGTCAGATTATCCCTACAGCTAGACGATGTGCTTATTCTGCTTTCTTAATGGCTACCCCACGAATAATGGAACCATACAACTATGTAGAGGTTGTAGGACCAGCTGATTGTGTATCAGCTGTGTATACAGTGCTCGGCAAGAGGAGAGGACATGCAACACAAGATGCTCCTATCCCCGGGTCTCCTCTCTACCTAATCAAAGCATATATGCCTGCGATTGACTCGTTTGGTTTTGAAACTGATCTCCGTACACACACACAGGGACAATCTTTCTGTCTGTCTGTGTTTAATCACTGGCAAATCGTACCAGGAGACCCATTAGATAAGAGTATCATAATCCGCCCATTGGAGCCTCAGCCTGTCCCTTACTTAGCCAGAGAGTTTATGGTTAAGACACGAAGACGTAAAGGATTGAGCGAAGACGTATCGATTAATAAATTTTTTGATGACCCGATGCTTCTCGAGCTTGCGCAGCAGGATGTTATGTTCACTTTTCCTATATGAACATCGAAAATAGTATTATAATTAGATTTTTGGTTTCATTAATATTTATACGTTAACATTAAGGGTACTTTGATCAGCGTATTTCTTCAAATTGAAATAATGCAATTGAAACATTAGTTTCAATTTCCTGTTAGATATTACGTGGGTAGCATTGTATAAATACTCTACAGTACTTGAAGTTGACAATTATACAGATTATGGCCCAGAGATATCCTGATGAATATGGTCAAGATTTTCAAGGAAGGGATTCACGGGAATTAACAAGTTCGTTTGAAGTTATTCCTCAAGCAAAGCATGAGAATTTTCGACGTTGTAGACTCCACTTACCAGCTATTCTAACTATACAGTGTTACTGTGAAGACACAGCACGTAGACACAATGAGCTATTGCGTATAGAAGAACTCCCAGAAACAGTTAGAGATCTGAAACAACTCATCTCTGACAAATTACAGATTCCTATCATCTGTCAACTACAGCTGTCTGTCAAAGAGATGATACTGTTTGACTACCAATCTCTTTCTCAGGATGTCTCTCTCAGAGGGGGAGATCAGCTCCAACTAATTTATTTCGGACGTTGTAGTTCGGACAAGTTGGGACTCCTCGTGAAACAAGGACACTCAATATCTAGATTCTGTAAAATTTATTTGAATAGTAACACAATAGATTCTAGAACAATGTCAAACCCAATTCCACCAGATGATGATAAGAAATCGAAAAGCAAATCAAGATTATACAAGATTATGAAAGGATTAGGATTGAAAGAGAAGAAAAAGATATCACCTCAAAGAAAAAGATATTCTTCAGAGATTCTCCAGGACAGAACTCCTTCACCACTTGCTTATACTAATGACGAATTAATGAGTGACGCTAACCGAGTAAAATGGTGTCTTAACTACATGTACTCTAATATTCTGCTACCTTGGAGAGACGAAGGCACTCTGTGTCAACGACTATACTTGGTACAAGAAGGATTATTAGATAAGATAATTCAGGTATGGCAATGGTCAATTGACAATTCTGATTATGATACAACTCGTGCTTGTATGCTAACACTGTGGGATTTTGGTGAAAATTGGGCCGAGAGAGTGTACCTATTAAATCGAGGTGTACTTACCATTTCTCTGAATGTGTTCTTAGATCCTCTTATAAATTGTGAGGAAACAAAAGAAGCAGCTCTCGGACTGATTGCAGGGTTTGGGGAGTTTTCACAAGGTCAAAAGGTACTCGGTAAAAATGATAAATTCCTTAGAGCGATAGCTAATTTGTTTTGTACTACAAGCAGCCCGTTTATGGCTACAGTAATAGGAGGATTAGTGTCATCTCTTGCCTCGTGTCATTTCGTGCCTAGTTACATGTTAAATGCTCATATCCTGGAGACCCTCAAGCCTGATATTGATCAGATAGAGTTTAAATCTGTGAATAATCTCGATATGAATTACACGCTAATTCTATTCTTTATGTACCTCTTGAAAAGCCCAGTATATATAATTCCTAAAGAGTATGAAGTTCAGAATTTTGTGGATTATTTTGAAGACTTTTACATATATAATACAGATCAGAGCATAGCTGACTCGGAGGAAGAGAAACAGACTTCTTGGGCTTCCATGGTACCATTTCTTGATCTGTTATTCGTTTCTAATAACTCTCCAGTTAGAAACGAATCTATTCATGATAATAAGCTACTCACTGCATACTTGAAGTGTGCTAAGCTTTTGTTATCAGCTATGCTATTACAAGAGGAGAATCGTAGACTATTTCTAGACGAAGATCTCTACGGATATCTCATATATTTATCCTGGAATTATAAGAATGATCGCTTGATCGGTCCCTTTATGCTACAGCTTGTGGCTCGATTCCAACCCCCTCCCTTTAGAATTCCAACTCTAGTCCATCTGGCTACAGCTGAATACGCATTTTGTATAAAAGGGTTGGGAGAAGCTATTGAGATAGTCAGATCTGAGAGTGTATGAAAATATTTCCACTTTTTTTAGATTTATATTATCCAAAACATATTTGAATATTCTACGTATAATCTATATTTGCTCCACACGAATGTTTCTTGTATATATTGTTCCGCTAATTAACAGAACAGCATTATTTTGCCCAGTCAAAGCTACGGTAATCTCTTAACATTAACTTAGAATTGAGATAATTACCCCCTGAGATGAGCTAATCATTTCATATCCATACAGCAAATCGAATAGTTAAACTTCCATCAGAGACTTCATGTGACCTTGAATTCTGGGGTCCCGTTTCCCCTTATTCCACATTTCGCTCTTTCATATAAGGATTGGCCTTTTGGACATAAATATAGATCTGCTAAAATATACAACTCTTGATGCAATAATATTTTACTTGAATTAGTGGCTGAGAAGGATAAGCATTTGGAGGAATTATCCTCCGTTCTGGACTACAAGCCGTATCCTATCTCATCGTGTCCAGAAATTGAAGTAGGCATACCTCTAGAAGTAAAGAGAAGCATTAACTACATTGTAGCAGGAGTTTGTATTGACAATGGTAAAGTACTATTAATGCAAGAAGCTAAGGAGTCCTGTAGAGGGACATGGTACCTACCAGCTGGACGCATGGAACTCGGTGAGACCATAGAACAAGGATGTATGAGAGAGGTACTAGAAGAGACAGGACTACAGGTACAACCTGTCTCACTAGTGATGGTAGAAGCTGGAGGAGGAAGATGGTTAAGATTCACATTTTACTGTAATGTAATTGGTGGTGAGTTAAAGAGTAAAGATAAAGCTGATAAAGAGTCCATACAAGCTGGATGGTTTGATTTGAAGAGTTATAGCATTACACAGAATATGCGAATGTGGGATGTTATTCCTCTCATAGACTGTACACAGAAATGGTTAATGAATAAAAATAAACTGGAATATCTACCTGGTGTCTTACCTTACAAATTCTTTATAGTTAGATTAATATGTGTGAATAGACAGGAAGGTGTGACACAGGTACTACTCAATGACAACAAGAGTTTACCTGTAATACAGGTACCTACAGCTGGTAAAGTCAGACATCACGTGTGTGAGAAAGTGAGGGATATTTTGAAGGATAAGAAAGCTGAGCCTAAAGTAATAGGAGTAGCGGGGGTAGATCACACGGGAGGAGATAGAGATGGAATATGTATAACTCTTGTTGTAATACTGGAAATAACTGTACCTCATTCATTTTGGTATCCTGTTGTAGAGGATATGAAAAGTAAGGTTGATAGATTTATAAGTAGAGCGATTCCGTTAGATATTTATTGTGATTAATCACAAACTGCTGATCTTAGCTGTTTATATACAGTCAGTCGAATATATTTACATTCTTAGTTGTATATATATTATATTGTATAAACATATATGAATATATATAATGATGAAGTATACTACTGGTGAGTGCAGCTCCTATAGATGCTCACATAGCGATAACGATTTGCGGCGACAGTCAGTACCTCCTTGTGTCCGTGCGGCAGTGCGACACCTCCACAGTCACATTTAACACCTTCAGGCTTCTATTCAATAGAAATGATAGCATTCCAGTCTATCGACGTGACGTTTTATAATGTTAATAACCTACCTAATCTTGTTAACCTATATTATTCTGATTAATTAGCTGATGCCCTCCTCAGTTTCAGATGATACTATGGGTGTAAAGCAGTCCCATAAGCGTTCAGAGAGTGACGGTTCTATTACTGACAATTTAAACAAACCAAACAGTGCCTCTAAGACAGCTCCTCACACCAGAAGTAACAAATCTAGACAGTTGGCATTCAGTTCTGTAGAAGCTCACCGTACTCACTTACCTCACACACATCACGTACGTAGAATCAAGAGTTCTCCTGCTCCTACTCGGTTCCTTACCCTATCCCTCCCGAAACAGACAAAATCTACCTGGGAGACTTCGTTCTGGCCAGAACTCCGCTGGGGTAATCAGGAACCTATCCGTCCAATCAGTAGGTATGCTCTCATTGCCAATCCATCATCTCGTGTGGAGAGTTTAGCTTTAGCTAAGAAGAGCTTTAGAATGGAGACTGAGCATATCTCTGAACATGCTTTCTCATGTGGACGGTCCTCCCCTATATGGGAGGTGGGAGATGCTGCTCTGATGGCTCGTCCCACTGATCGTTTGTTACGCCTGGCACAACACAAAGAACCTCCACAAGACTTTATAGACACCATGGACCGTCCCAATAATGCATTCTCTTGTGGACGTTCTTCTCCAATTTGGCAGGTCTGTGATAATGCTCGTACAGCTAAAGTACGTCCTCATACAGCTAGACTAGCATCAGCTAAAGGCACTCACTATGACTATAAGGAGCCCCGGTCAGTTCAGAGCGCTGTAAGCACTGCAGCTAAGATGCACTCCTCCTCTGAAAGGACTGAAGAGCTTTCTAAGCCCAAACATCGCTACCCTGAACAAGTACGGTCCCCACAATGGGATGTTTCTGAGGTGGCAAAAAGCGCGAATGCTTCTTCTCGCACTATCGATCTAAGCAAGAGTAAGAGTCTGTCTGATAGATATCAGCCCTCTAGAGATGTAGCCTGGTTTGTGAGTCAAGCCTCTTTATACGCAGTAGCTTCTAATCGACTAGAAGAATTAGCTAAACCGATCAAACGAGAAACCATGGATCATCTACAATTCAACCCAGATGCATTCAAAGTATCTACTAATGCACTGAAGGGTAAGCCTTCCAAACGACTTGAGGAGTTATCAGAGCCCCTGGAGCGTCTCAAGATGTAACCCAGTCACTTTACCTACCTACCTGATCAAATGGCTATTTACGTATACGTAGAGTATATATATATATATACATTTCTGAATACTACATCATTAAATCGTATTTATCTATTATTCAGTATTTTCTAGAACAATTAATTATCGTTTGTCTTAAATCAAATGTTGTAACTACCATGACAACGATAAGAATGTTAATTAATAGATAATATTATGTTATTAATAATTAGATGGCTGAAGGCATTCATGCGAATCCAGTTAATAATCCACCAACAACTGAGCTTGATTCTCAATCAGAAGACACATTAACTGAATTTATAAGTGAAGTTAAATCAATAGAGAAGAGAGATTCTGTTCTAACAGCAGTAACACAGATAGAACGTCTAACCAAACAAGGAGCATCATACTTCAATCTTAATCCTTACGAGGTTCTACAGGTACATCCTGAGTCTAGTATGGAGGAGATTAAGAAGATATACAGACGTCTCTCTATGATAATTCATCCGGATAAGAATATTGATAACAGGGATAAGGCACAAGTAGCTTTTGAAGCTTTAAGCAAAGCGTACAAGTCAGTTTTAAGGTTCTAATTTGTGACTCACAATATTCTATCTCATATGTTCTAGACAACTACAGGATGAGGAAATGTTGGGACAATGTCAAAGAGTAATATCGGATGCTAAGTCCTTGTGTGAAGACGAGCTTAAGAAAAGACGACGATTAGCAAAGAAACAAGGTCGTGATAAGATAGATGAGGATGATCCAGCTAAATTTGAACAGTATCTACGTGCTACAACTCTTAAAATGTTTGCAGACCTTGAGAGACGTAGACGTGAATTGGAGACAAGAGAAATGAGTGAGAAGAAGAGACAGAGAGAGCAAGAAATTGAAGAAGAAGATAAAGCTAAGAAACAGAAGGAGTGGGATGTAGAATGGGAATCTCATAGAGGAGAGCGAGTATCTGATTGGAGAGACTTCCAGAAAGGAGGCGGAAAAACAAAGAAGAGCAAAGGCCTTAAACCTCCTAAACTGAAGACTGAGAAAAGAGTTTAGAGCTATTATACAAGGTGACTGAGTAGGATTATGATAACTTATTCTTTATCACTATAAACCTATATTTCTTCGACTAATAAATTGATATAATTTCTCATAAACTCTCAATTCAAAACAATACCTTGTTTGAGTAATATAGGACGCACAATGTTATTCTTGTAGGAGGAGGAGTAGCTATTGAACTACACAGAGGATCATGATGTCACAGAATCTTATTCAGATATGAGCTATGGTATATCACAAGAAGTTTGTAGGTATGTAGTTTGTATGTTGTTTTATAATTCTTTCATGTATTTATAGTTAGAGTTCTGTCATCATCTGTTTACTCTCTATAACTGATACCTGTACTAGCGACCAGTTTAACAGTACCGTCGCCATGTAATCATATATTTTTTGGCTTTTGACTACCCGTTGGTTCTGTATTCATGCTTTTTATATTATATTATGGGTTTGTCTAACGGCGATGAGCGTTCAAACGAAGAACACAAATGAGTATGGAAATACGTTATACAACAGCGAAAGGTCACTTTTCAAAAATCCTGAAAAGTCACCTTTGCTATCAAACTACTGTTAACAAAAGGGTGTTCATCTTGCGGAACGATCATCGCCTTATATTATTATATACAGAATACAGTATTACGAATTATGATATATATTTACATATAGGCTGGACATATTCCACAATCTTCTTGATACTATCTTCCTCCAGCAGTTTATCCTCTCCTAGTTCTGATAGTTTGTCCTCAAAAGGTAGTTTACCTAGCATTTGTACTCCCATTTCTCTCTCCAGCACCTCGCTTACTCCTCCATCTGGGTATATTTCTGTAGTTTCTCCACAGCAAGGACATTTATATAGTGACATGTTTTCAATAACTCCTATTACTGGTACATCCACTTTCCTACAGAAATCTACACATTTGCACATCGTGTCTTTAGCTAACTTATGTGGAGTTGTAACTAGCAAGACTCCTTTTAATTTCACGCTTTTTAATACCTTAGTCGAGGTTAAGTGCTCGTCTGAAGTACCAGGTGGAAGATCGAATAGGAGATAGTCTAGCCTGCCCCAGAACACATCCTTCACAAAGGTCTTTACTAGATTTGTCTTCCTTGGCCCTCTCCATACGACAGCTGAATCTGAGGATTCTAGGAGAGATTGACTTGAAACTACCTTGATCCCGAAATAAGGAGATATGATCGGTTTCCAACCGTATTCAGAATGTATTATATTCTCGTGTTTAATTCCTAACATTAATGGAATGCTAGGTCCACATATATCTAAATCAATTACACCAACTTTTGATCCATTCTTTGCCAGGGAAATAGCCAGACACGTGACTAATGTTGATTTTCCTACTCCACCCTTCGCTGACATAATTAATATCTTATTTCTTATTGCGTTCATACGTACATCAATGAACTTCTGATCTGGATCAATGCCTGAACTCTTTGAGCAGTAATCTCTTCCAGGACAACCTTTGCAGATATCAGCTTTACCGACAAATTCTGTATCAGCTGGACACTCTCCCAGTCTGTCTTCTCTTGATTCAGCCATAATTATTGTAAGATTTTAGCTCTCTCTCTCTCATCTGTTACCTAGTGTAAACAGATTGTAGTAACTTCTAGATTATTGTAGGATATAAATACACAATTCTAAGCTAGAATATTTTCAACTTTACCTGCTGTCACAATCTTAGTGACTTGAACAGATAAATTGCCAAATTAGTTATGCAGTGTGAATCGTGGGATATTTTGCTCAAAAATGTTTATCTGTACATATCACCCAGATTATTGGTTGTTCTCTTCAGAATTTTGACACCACCCCCCCCGTCAGATGCGCTACCCCTGAAATTAGAGGTAACACTGTCGGTATGTATACGTAATAGCCTAATAGCATTTAGAATGTTAGTTTTCACAAATACTATAGTTTATAGCAGTTTTTATAGGGAGATTAGTGATGAATTGAACATAGGTATGTATACTAATTACGTAATCTGTATAGTTATGCTAAAACCTGACACAAAAGTAAAAGAGAATATTGTTGGGAAACAGAAAATAGAAGGTATAGATTCTCGTCACATTTATCTGTTTAATGAGAACGAATATAAAGAATTTGATACTTTTAGCTCTCTCCGAGCGTTATGTCTTCGCTCTACCAAATCACTAATAGCTGTAATCGCTGAAGCTAATTATTGGAACCTCCATGCATTTATTAGAATCTACACTTTAGATGGAGACTTAGTAACAAGTTGTGAACACATCGCCTCGATCTCTGATTCCAATAAATATGTATTTATCAGATAACATAATGCTCACAACAGAGTCATATCATGGAATAACTCTTCAGAATGGTTATAATGTTAAGAACTTCAGTTTTATGCAAGATTTTTGTTTCGATTGTGATAAAGACGATAACATTTATGTAATTGTAGGTTCTAAAACATTTACTGAAGAAGAAAATACTCAAATTTATATTTATTCACCCGATTTGGAAAATATTGGAGCATTCAGTATTCAAAAATTGTGTTGTCCTGTTACTATTAGAATACAAGAAGATAATATGGTGGTCATGTGTTCAAAACTTCAACCTCACTGGAGTAAAATTCTGCGCTATTCATTGTCTACAAAAGAACTTCTTCAAACTGTTAAATTTAACTCAGCTTTTTTCCAAATTACCTCTAGGTTGTTTCTCTGTTTTGATCCTCTGGATAATTTAATCATTGGCTGTGATAAACCAGGAGACTAGCAGTTTGGTATCTCAATGGTAGCTTACGATACTACCGATGTCCTGGTGTTGGTATTTCGAACTATGGCCGTGGGTGTCGATTTGTTGGTTTATCCATAACTGATGAGTTTCACATAATTTACTCAATTTCTAATGGTCTTATTCGTGTATATGAACTTAGATAATCTTATTTTACGTGTTTAGTGAGATTGTAATAATTTTATAATGAAATTCAGTGAAATTCGCTATTATTCGTATTTGGCAAGAATTTCCTTGCTAATACGCGACTCTTGCTATTTGAGGAAATATTTACTGGTATCTCATTAATATTGTTTATTGCGGTATACATGTACTATTTAGGGTAATAGAGGTGGCCACGGGCCATCTTTTTGTTATTTAGGAGTTTAGGCTTATGCTAGATAATCTATATTATTGTTATTATGCCAAAACGTACTTCCAGTGACAAAGAAGTAAAAGTTAAAGAGGCAATAATTAAGAAACAGAAAATTGAAACAAATTCTACTCATAAACTCAAAGAAATTTATCGGTTTACTAAGAACAAATATAGAGAATTTGATACTTTAAGCTCTCTCCGAGCATTTTGTCTTCACTCTACCAGATCACTAATGGCTGTACTCACTGAAACCCTCGATAGGCACCATACCTTGGTTAAGATCTACACTTTAGATGGAGACTTGGTGACAATTTATGACATATTTCCCTCTTTTTGTCTAATAGGCTTGCATTTATCAGATAACATAATGCTAACAACAGGGATAAATGATGAACTAACTCGATGGAATGGTTATAATGCCAAGAGCAAGAAAATCAATATTTTCTATTGCGATAAAGACGATAAAATTTATACATTTTTCGATCCTAGACCATTAATTGCCCTAGAAAATACTCAAATTGATATCTATTCACTGGATTTAGATAAGGTTGGAGCTTTCACTATTCAACAAATGTGTCGTCCTCTTGCTATTAGAATACAGGATGATAATATGGTAGTTCTGTGTTCAGGACTTAGACGGAATATAATTCTACGCTATTCATTATCTACAAAAGAACTTTTGCAAACTGTAAAATTGAACTGCTCTCATTTCAAAAGTCCCCTTATGGGTTTTACCTGTCTCGATCCTCTGAGTAATTTACTCATCGGTAGCTACACATGTGATAAGCTAGCAGTTTGGTATCTCAATGGTAGACTACGATACTACGGAAATCCTGGTGGCTATAGTTCTCGATTAGTTGGTTTAGCATTGAGTAATGAATTTCATATAATTACAGCTACAGACTATGGAATTATAACTCACTATTATTCAGGCATATACGAACATAAATAATGTGAATTTTCTGAAGACTTAAATGATGAATGTTTTAATGCATGAATGTATTTATTTCAATTCAGTGGGTATATTAATATTAATATATATCTCACTAGTATTGTTTATTCAGTGCACATCTAAACAGGGTAATATATAAGCATAAATCACATTATCAGTAGCAATATTAACAATAATATTACTATAATTACCCAAATGTACATAAATTTCACTGATTTCTTCCTTCTCCATCTGGCGTATTTCTTATTACAATAGTTCATAGCTGTATCAATATATACGAGTGGTTTCATGAATTTATTATTTAACAAATATCTCTGAAAGTTTCGGTCAGCACCTCCCAAGTAAAAATTCCATCTTGAAGCAACTTCTTTTGCTACTATGTTATCCATAATGTAATCCACTATACCTAGCCATATAAACAAGCTCCCTATTTTAGCATTGATTGCACATTTCCATTGCACTCCTTCATTCATATCCACTGTAAGATATTGAGTTGGTAGAACTTTAAAGGTGTATCTGTACATGTCAACTGCAATCCCTAGTCTACGGTATTTAGGTCCTACCCAGCTCCCCCACATTTCGAATGTCTCCACCGATTTCCCATCCAACTGATTATTTCTTGTTCTGTCATTATTCAATACGTCATAACTAAGATTTAACTCGATTACCTTTCCCACCACATATCCTGATATCTTATCAGGTGTAAGCACATCTGCTGTTATAGGAATAGAACTCCTATCTCTGTACTGTGGTAGAAAGAAGGATACTACTCCTGGGAAAAACTTTAATCCCTGTTCAGTTTGGTTTATCAGATATCTAAAAGGTTCTTCTAATCTCTCTGTCTCTAGCCAGAGATTCTCATCTAATTGTTCAATCCATAAAATCGATGCTTTTTGGATTTCAAACGGGAGTTCATTTAACACGAATATATGAAATGAATCTAGTATTCTTATCTTTATTTCTGCACGTACGTCTTTATACTTTTTGATACTGGTAGCTGAATGTGCATCTAAGAAGTATTTCAATTCAAAGAATGATTTGCTATCTTTTTGGAATAATTTTTCAATATTTACTGATAATATCCACTTGTGTACTATTATTAGTATTTCTCCCTCAAGATCTGTGTTTAACTTATTATACTTCTGATCATCTGGATCATTCAAGTAATCCTTCAGGAAAGAGTATATATAGTCAGAATAGTTGCAGTAGACACTAGTGAGATATTTCTGGGAAAGTGTTGTTAACACGTGATAGAAGAGGATACCCACCAGATCTGTCCTTCTTCTCCACACAGGAGTCATTCTTTGAGCTAAACCTCCTGTATAAACCTTGTATCCAGGATGTAACACGATATCCTCCATAGCATGTACCTTATTTGGAAGTTTTGGGTAGTATGTGATCCATTCATAGGAATAGTATGGAGACCAGGTTAAATTGGAATTAATTGATTCTCTGCGAATGCTCTTATTCACATATACCCATGTATTCATGTTTGGGTTTCCTTTCGGAAGGATAATGCTAGGCACGAGATGATCTGTAGTGAGAAGTTTCGCAAATAGCTGACACCAGACTTGTGTAGTGTTTATCCCCTCTCCATTTGTTTGACTCTCCATTACATACATCCCCTCACTCATGAATATCACCTCACATATCTCTACTTCTATATTGCTGTATGAATCTCTTATACTTACAATTCCTCTGTCCTGTCGAATTGCGATTTCAAGAGGGATCTCATTATGTGCTCCTAGTGGTCTAATTGAGTGGTCGATTGTGTCACTTGATGATATCAGTGTGTGGTAAAATTGTGTCAGAAGGGTGATAGTTAGAGTGTGTCGACTGTTGATTAGATTTTTGCTTTTGAGATTATGTTTATAATTCCTTTCTTGTTCAAGTGCTTGTATCGCTTTCAAATGTTGTGAATATTTCTTACCCTTGTTAACGAATTTGAATAAATACATCTTAGCATATCTCAATCTATCTTGAAACAATTCAGGACTGAGTTCTCCTTTGAATATGTCGTGTACATAAACTTTATTGTGTGAGAACCAGTACACGCCAATGTGGAGGGTTTTTATAATATGTTGAAATTCTCTGTAATGAGATAATATAAATGTATTTTGTTTTTGCTCATTCGTTGCAATATGATGTGAGTATGTTTGAGCCTGTTGCTGTATGTTGTATTTGAAAAGTTTGCTACTATATCCAGATGAAATGAGTTTTTTAATTGTATTCTGGTTGAATTTATCTACAAGGAGGTTTTCTTGTATACTTTCAAGTACATTCACCATGTTAAATTGAAGATGATCATTTTCACTTTTCTTTTGTGTATTTTTATTCAAATACATTGAGTTAACCATTAGCTGGGCGAGTTTGCTCTGTAATTGAGAGTATCCGTCCATGTCTAGATAGATAATTCTCTTCATTATTGTAACAATTAATTGTCTCAGTTGCACTGGCATTTCTACATCCAACAGATGTAGCAAATCCCCTTTGTAACAGTTAGAATTATCCAATTCAGCATCTGCAGTTCCTATGAAAATAAAGCTAACTTGCATAACCCTCTCATACAAATGATTCCATATATGAATTTCAGTTTGTTCTGCCTGTATAACCTCTAGAATATCAGCAACAAATGAATACATCAGATCTTCCATAGGATATGAGAGAGATTGATATTTGTTATTTTGCATGAAACAGAGTGCAGTAGAGATATCTGCGAAAATCTTAAGTATAACAGGCTCCATCGCCCGTAAGTAGAATATACTGCGTAGACCTGATAGCCGTTTATTCTCAAGGATAGGGCTTTGACAAGCATGATATATGTGGGATATTTTAGCCAGCGGAGCTTCCGTTAATAGGTAATAGAAAAGAGTGTTAATTTCAACATACTCAGTTTGGAATTGTTTGATGAACTTTTCGTATGTTATGTATGCAAGTTGGAGAAGATACGTATCTTTTCTATTCAGGAATCTATTTATTAACTTCTTGAAGAAACAACTTGCTTTTTGAATTGTCAACTCATCTGGCACAACATGTTGTATTAACAGCAATCCATGGCATAGTAGTATTTCAAAATCGTGTATGCTTGATACATGGGTGATTAGCTTGGTGCAGCATTCTACTGTGAGTAATGCTCTTGTTATCTTCGGAATTCTATTTAACTGATTAACTATCTGACTGACTGAGGGAACAAGTATTCGTATTGTATCATGAATTGAGATACAGTTTCTATTTAATTTTATTGTTACAGCTATAACAAAGTCTCTTACCAACCGAGTCAATCCCTGAGAACATTTGCAGATTTCAATTGGTGCAACAACATCTATTAACAGTTGAAGATAAGAAACTGGATTCTCTCCAGCAAGACAGATTTCTGTACACAGATTAACTAACAACTTAATAGTTGTACTCCTGTATCTGTCTGAAGGGTGGAATAATTTATTTGTAATCTTTGTTATTACAGCCAGAATATCAGCTGAGTCGTGTATTGACGATTTCATACTAAATGCTGCAAACCTAAAGCATTCACTAATGAAAGTACAATGTAGTGAATTCCTTGACATGTCTATTACAGATTTATAGAGACTTGTGACTTCATTACAGATATCCATTTTGTCTTGCTGTATACATCTTGTACAGTAGAACAAGATGAAATCAATTAGCTCTTCTAGACTATTCCCAGAATTAAATCCGAGCTCTCTTTTGACAAATTTTGGGATAACCTTATGAAGGAGGTCATGTATGTTTGTTAATAATTGTTGATTCGGTTCGATTGCCAGAACTAACCAAACAAACTCAATTATTTTGTTTGGGATTGTTGACTTCTTTTTCAATATTCTATTGACTAACTCAATTAATACAAATGCAGAACCAATTACATCAAATGCAATCTTTTCAAATGAGTTTAATCGTCCATTTTCTAAGCATGATATTATTCGGAATAACACTTCTATCCCTCTAACCAATTCACACGATACTCTCTGTAGAAAAATCAATCTATCTCCAATTTGAAATGACATTGCCTTACTCTCTTCATCTCCTATGTCTGTGGGTATTAACTGACGCCAAAATGTATAGCATTTTATTGCTAGCTGTTCCACACATAAAACTCTCTTTTCTCTTTGAAGAGCTAACTTTAATTTCTTAATATCATTGTTATTCCAGTATTGCATGTTATTAGAGACGATATCGAAACTGCAATCTCTATTGTTATTCCACCTCTTCCCTAAGTCCCCTACTAATTCAGAATTATCTGAGTCTATATTGTTCTGAGCGGGATTATCTATTCTTAGGAATGTATATTCCAATTTTCTGAACATAACCGAGAATAGCTGAGTATCATTAAGAGAGTACCTGACCATATCTCTTAATGATTTGTAGCACTGTTTCTGTGATTCTAAAGATATTCTCATATCAGTTGTATAGCTTAATAGCACACCTGCCATATCCTCCCAAATACAAATGAGACAAGTAAATTGCATGAGTTTACTCATATCCATTTTATATTGAATTAAGTTTTCACTAGACCCTATTGATCTAACTGTATCTGTTTGTATGAGTGAGCTAGCTGCTAGTCTCACTACATCTAAATGGTTTAGATGTTCCCTATACTCCTCTACCTCATGGTAGTTAGTAGTTTTCAATGTATCAATTGATGACGTTAACTCTTCCAATGTAACTTGTATTATATCTTGACCTGCAACTTTGATCATTCTTCACTTTTCCATATTCAGATTCAGCATTTGTATGTACTTTATATATATACTCATTATGTAGCAAAGTCTCGTGAGCGTATTGGTTGTAGTTGTATAATGAAATAATTATTTGCTTTGTCTTTTTCGAATTCTTTTTCTTTAATACCGTATCTTACGTTTTACATGTGCATAAAATTGTGATATGTCTATAAATCGATTTATGTATTCGTTACAAAAATTTAATTATCAGCAGTTCGCTATTATTTTCTTTGCTTCTTAATTCAGTTTTTAATTTTCATACTGTATTGAGAGTATTTTAATTAATTAATAATTATATAATGCCATTTAACACTTTGATCTTCTATTCCCCAATTTCTAAATTATTTAGGAATTAAATTTAAATTTCATTATTTACTGAGTAGTGAGTATAGTATTGTTCTATAACAAAAGATTCTGCTGTTAATGGATTACGTCACTTCAATTGCCTCTCCCATCCAATCTCTCCTCACAAGTCTTGATTCTCTCATCTTTGGTCAATCTCATAGCTCAAAATCCAGAACAGGTTTGCTGAATCATGGCAACACCTGCTTTTTGAATAGTGTTATTCAGAGTTTGGTATCTTTAAATTCGTTTGATGATTGGCTAAGTTCAGATGAGAATCTAGGTGGACAGGTGCATGTTGTACTATCAGAATTGCTACATAAAATGCACTCTTCTACTTCACAGCCCCATGCTACAGATAAACTCTTCTCTACGCTAATGCATAGTGGATGGAAGCGTTCACTTCACGAGCAACAAGATGCACATGAATTCTTTCAATTCCTTGCTTCTACCTTACAGTACGAACGTTCCAAAGCTCACCAGCAAGAAACAACTCTCTCAAACCTACTTCTCATGCCTAGACTTGATCCGGTTTCAATTCCCGGAGTTCAGTTCTCTAAACATATCGGTTTTATGGCACTGAACAAGAGTATAACTCCTCTCCCTTTCCACGGTACAATATTCACTGACATAACTTGTTCTCTCTGTCACACACGTAAGCCATCCCGCTACCAATCAGTTCTTAGTATATCCCTTGAATTACCTAATATTTATACAGGGGGTGTAGTACCTCTTAGTCAACTCATATCTCACTATCTACAGACTAGTAGAGTAGATATGGTGGAGTGTCGTTTGTGTGCATTACGTAATGATTATAGCAGAACTAGTTGTGCTTACAAAACTTGTCTGGGAAAGATACCACAATGTCTTTGTATTCATCTACAACGTACTCAATTCCATCCATATGGCTTCCTATATAAAACTCAAACACAAGTGGATTTCCCAATTAATCTGGATCTTGGGAACTTACACGCAGACCCGATTAAACCTCATTTTCTATCCTCTATGTCTCTAGGACCATGTTCTAATTTGAATGGGGGTGTGTTTCAATCAAACTCTCTTTTCAAAAACCAAAAGCTACCTTCCCTCTCTCACCCTTCGTTCTCTCTCCCCACTAGTCAAACAATTTCATCTGCCACTCCCTCTCGTGCTACATATAACCTCAAGTCAGTAGTTGAGCATCTAGGAGAGGACTCCTCTACTGGTCACTACGTATCCTACTGTAGATTGAGAGACCCCAAATCTTGGGTTTTCTGCTCAGATGAGACAGTTCGTCACGTCACTCCAGACCGGGTTAAGAAAGCGCAAGCTTACATGCTATTTTATGAAAGATCACCTTCTTAATTAATTCACACACCACATGCAAACCTCCGATTGCTATATATGAATTTCAGTTTATATCTCCCCTAGCTGTACTCAAATTCTCAATGACGAATCTTTAAACCTGGAATTTTATACATAGAACTTATAATTTGTGGACTAGTTACAGATTTTTCAAACATTTCCTTATTCAATTAATAATATTATACATATATGTTAATAATTAGGAATCTATTTTTAGAGATTAAATAATATAATGAAATGACTAGTTATAATTTTGTAGTGTAGTATTTGGGAAATTTTTGTTCCAACAATGCATGTATAAATATTGACACCGAATATTAGAATTTAATAATGTCTAAAGATGATTCACAAATCACAACAATTATGATAAGTGAACCAAACTCCCTTACTAACCCTGAATCCCCTCACTCTAGTACTCACGAGCCGTCAGCTGACAAATCACCTCCAACAAATACAGAATTGAAGGAGGGTGTGTCAGGTAAGGAATTAGATGAAGAATTAATTATATCTGAAGTTGATCAAAAACCAGTTGCTATTCTGACCAAGATAGACTGGACACCTGAGTTAGACCTAGCCCTGTTGTATGCATTACAAAACCATAAGTTGGTTGGTAGCAACAAGTATTTCCATATGTTATGTATCCATGATGCATTTTCTAAAAACTCGGGTATTCTCTGTACTGTCGACACTCTATGGGATAGAGTGTCTGAATGGTATGATCTCGATTTGTTAGCAGGTAATGAACTCAATCCATTTCCTTTATCTGATGAGCCAAATGAATTCTCTCTTCCTCCTTACTTCTCTCATTCTCAACCTCCTGATTCTCCTATCTTACTAGATTCTGAAGATGAGCCTGCCTCACATAGGCTGAGATCAGTTCATAGAATTAAATAGTGCAGACACAAGCTGAGATCAGCTTACTAATATGTATATATTACCTGATATTATACATGCATATTTGCCTACGTATATACGTTAAGCAATTCTCTTCTATAAAATCAGGCTCAGGTTCTGTATCTTCCTTTTGCTAGCATAACTTGTTACTAGTTTTGTATTGCATTTTATTATAGAAAGTATTCAATATTAAAATCTATAAATACTAGTTAGATATAATACGTACTATACATAATCATTAGTTTGCTCGTTCAGGAATTAGAAAATTATTCAGGATGTCGTCAAGAAAGCTTATAGAGTACACTTCTCAGAAAGATAAGGAAATTAATGTAGAAAGCGAAAAACCATCCAACATGGTGTATATATCCAGATGTCAGGGCTGTACATTCATAATCAACAAACAGATTGGGAAGTTGTATATCGAGAAGAGTATTGGCTGTAAGATAGTAGTAAATGTAAAGGTTATGTCTTCTCTATTGGAAGTATACAAGTGTAAAGATATCATCCTTGTTCCTGATGTTGTTCACCAACTACACACTGTCACTATTGAGGCTACCGATGGAGTTGTATTGCAACTTAAAAAGCCAAATCAGCTGCAGAGAATTGTTATTATGAGCTGTGTTAATCTGAAGTATTGTCTGGTTTATCCTTATCCATTGGAGAGTATTCCTGATCTGGTAAGTTTAGGATTTTATGCCTTATTGTTTATTGGATTATCCTCTTATATTTAGAGTAAATGTGATGATTCTACTCAGTACTTACTGAACTGGGAAGGAGGATCTACTGGTAAATTGGCTGTTAATGTACTCACCAGGAGAGGAGGATATCTTTCTACAGTAGAACAGGCAGAAATAATGGATAAGAAGCAAGAAGAAGCAATGGATAAGATGATGGAGATGGTTATCGGAACGGTACAAGAGTCAATTGATAAAAAGGTAGGAAATAAGCCTCCTGCTGCAACTGGTGGGAAAATAGCTTCGAATACTGGTGATACTGCTTCTAGTGGAAAGGTAAACACTGAATCCATTATTGTCATTAGTTTTTATTCTAGAATATTATTTAGGAAGAAGCATGTAGACCTCTTGTAGAGTCTACTCAGGAATTTCAACAAAAACTTGGAAATATGAAAGACAAACTTAAACCCACTGAGACAGTCGTGAGAGATGGCCCTGTTATCCCTGGTTCTAAACCTGGTGCTAATTCTGGTGCAGGCAGGCAGTACAACATAGAGGATGAGGAGCAGAAGAAAGAATTTGTAGACTCTGCTAAGGATTTGGATAAGAAAGTTAAAATGGTAGCTAAATTTATCAGAGAGGGGAAACATGTGATATTCTTCACAGGAGCTGGTATCAGTACAAGTGCAGGGATACCAGACTTCAGGAGTGGTATGAATACTATGTTGGAGACAGGTAGGAGAGCTATACATTATTTAATTTTATTATAAATCATAGTATGACCATACGTAGCATGTACATTTTTATAATTACAGCGAGTCAATTCCCATTATATCGAACACGGATATATCGAGGTCTGAAATGGTACAAATATGGTTCCAGACTCGTCAAAGTAATATAAATGTCATCGGTTATGCTAAAGTAATTGTCGCAGTCTATTGAGCTTCAAAATACATGAGTTTACTGTACACCATATCTATTTCTATTAGGTCCTGGCGTCTGGGAGCTGAGAGCACATGGACAGGCGCATTCTCGTCGCAGTAAGCCAGTTAAGCTAATCAGTGCATTACCAACCGTTACACACATGTCAATGGTAGCTCTGCATGAAGCAGGCCTCATCAAGTTCACTGTTTCTCAGAATGTAGATGGTTTGCATAGGAGAAGCGGTATGAATCCGAAACAACTTGCAGAGTTACATGGTAATACTAATCTTGAATCTTGTTCTGTTTGTGGTGTTCAGTATCTCAGAGACTTCGAGACACGTGAGGCAGTAAGTTATTTCTTATTTATACTGAAAAGATATCTGACTAGGCATATTTTGATTGTTTGATGTTCTCTTTAGTTCGGTGTGTTTAACCATGAGACTACTCGTCGTTGTGATGACCCAGCTTGCGGAAATATCCTACTAGACTCAATCATTAACTTTGGAGAGCAACTGCCTGAGAATGAAATAAAATCAGCATTTGATCACGGAGGGAAAGCAGACGTCTGTGTAGTGCTAGGCTCCAGTCTTACTGTACAGCCTGCAGCAACTATACCCGCTACTGTAGGCTCCAATAGAGGAAAATTAGTTATTTGTAATCTTCAGAAAACTCCTCTATACAATCTAGCTACCATTAATGTACACAGTATGTGTGATGTGTTCATGGTAGGCTATATTATATGTGTAGCTGTTCTTTTGATTTGAGGTGTTTTATATCGTGGTTTGTAGAAAAAATTGGTGGAAGACGAACTCAAGATTCCAATTCCTAGTTTCAAATTGAAAAGACGTGCTAAGCTGTCTTTCTCACAAATTTCTATGACAAATGATTGGGAATTCAGGTTCCAAGGCTTAGATGTATTCGAAGACATTCCTTATTCTATTATACAAGGTTAGCTAGTTAGAATCAATTGTTATGAGGTAAATCTGTTTGATATCACAAATATCCATTACTAAAGGGGGCTGTGAAATCAATTATTGCCAACACTTATAGTGTAATTGAATATTTTCTTCATATCCATTTAAATTCTATAATTTATCTTGTCGAATAAATGAGTAGTAACAAAATGATTGTTCATTTGTTTAAAAATTATCATATATATTTAATACAAACCAGTTCTGTATCCGCACTTCTTCCTCATAATTTCGCCTCCTCAGTCCCAAAATGTCTTTACAGTTCCTTACACATCTTCTTGATTGGTTGTACAATTCGGTGCTGTACCATCAGTGATTTCTGTATCCGCTGCATTTCTGATACAACATCTTGTGAGTATATACGCGAGTCCACAACATGTTACAATACTGATCATTCCATTTACTAATCCTGTTGAACAAACTGTACAGTATTTCTTACAAGGTTTGCTCTTCAATCCGCGCCAGCACAACACCCATGGGAAAGCGAGTACATAATAAAAACTGTATAAAATACACCAAACACAGCCAATACAATGGTTTTGAATGTGAACTCGAAACTTCATCCTCTAGCCACTGCAAATAACTGTACATGCTAGTTAGCTTGCTATGCTATTCTCTTAGTTACTATTTACTAATAATACTTCTCCAATAAGTATTGTAATTTTATCCAACTTTCAATTATGCTAACAACATTTGTATCTTATCAATATGAATTGCGCCTACTGGTTGACATGGTCTGATCAAACTGCAGTTCTTTTGCTAATAAGTTATCAATTTATCTTTAGAAGATATGCGATTATCCATCTGATTAGAATTCAAATTCAGATATCATAAATTAATATAATTTCAAGATACTGATTGCTGATTGCTGATTGCGCATATTATTTACTTACTGTTCTAATTCTGGACAACATTATGATATTCTGTAATTGATTGAATGTTTATTTATTTAGTTTACAATTGAGTACTATGCCAGTCAGCAGGTATTTATTCATTCTTATTTGCGTAGCTGTTTGCTTTGCACGCTTATTAAGAGAAATAAAATAAAGTTCTTTGCACATTCGTTTTCCTTTGAACAGTGTCCAATTACCATCTAATTGATTAATCCAGTAGGCCAATTCTTAGTTAAACTGAAACTGCACAAAATAGATAAATAGCCACTGATATTCTAGAAGTTACAATCAATAAGAAAACTCATTACATTTATATTTATAATAAAATGGCGACATGTATGGTTTACATGAATATGGAAGGCCAAATTGAAGAAATTGAGAAACAGATCGAACAGAAATTCGATAATATAATAAGTAGCGTTGAAAGAAGAAGATCTGAATTGCTGTCCATAGTTAAACAATTGAAAATCGATTTAACAAATAAAGAAATTGAGAGAATGGATACTTTACAAAAAATTGAGAGTTTAGAAAGTGTTTTAAGCTCGTTTAAGGTTAACAAATTGGAACATATTCAGAGTAAGATATCAGAGCAGATTAATGATGAAAAGCTACGTCTTGAATTGGACGAGAAGGAACAAGGCTATGTCAATTTTTTCTGTAATACTAACGAAATTTTACGAAAAATCTCTAATTTAGGAAGAATTATCCAACAAGTTGTTCCAAAATATTCTACGTCAAAACAAGCCATTACATCGATTGGGAAAGTCGGAAGCATTTCTAGTGTATTTAATCGCCCGACAGGTGTAGCTGTTGACGATGATTCAGAAAGAATTTTCGTTTTGGATACGGGTAACCATAGAATCCAAATCTTCTCTATGGAATGTGAATTTATTAACGAGTTCGACAGCAAGAGACTTAAAGAGCCGTGTGGAATAGCATATTTTCAAAACAGTATCTATGTAGCTGACGCAACCTTGCATAATGTGTTCAAATATGATTGTACTTCTCATCCCGTATACATTAAGAGCCTACACGATGTCAATTTCAATTTAGAAGATCAGCCACGAAGACCTCTCGGTATTACTGTAGACGCATTCACTGGAGAAGTATACCTGACAGATGCTAAGCTCAATTCTGTGCTAGTCTACTCTTCAGATCTTAATTTCCTCAGAAAATTCGGAAGCAATCTTATTCATCCATCAGACGTTAAAGTTTACCAAGATTTCGTGTACGTAGTGGACTATAGTAGGCCGTGTTTGCATAAGTTCAACAAGTCAGGAAGACTTATATCAGACATACATTTACTACATTCTAGCTTTACTATTGAATCTCCCCAACACTTCACCATTGACTGTATGGGTAATTTCCTAATTAGCAATTGGAAAAACGACACAGTAGATATTGCACATCCTGATGGAGACGTGTTCTGCAGTATAGGTAGTGATCCTAGAACAGGAACTGTATTGAAAACTCCTAAGGGAGTAGCCGTAACTAAGTCTGGTAGAATTGTAATCGTTTCTGAGTCTCACAAGAATTGGATACAAATATTCTAATTCTAGTAATTATGTTTTAGCTAATTAGTTTTCTTATTGCATTTACTGTCCTATTCTGTACGTCAGTACTGTCTACAATTAATAAAGTGCAAAGAATTCTATCATTAATAATTACATCTTAATACATACGTATCTACAATATTAGAGTTTCATCTATTAGCTAATTTGCTGTATATTTTAACAGAGAAAATATTGTCTTAATAAAGTTGAAATTATTTCAGATCGATTAGATTTCCCTGTTAGCCTCCTGACGGCATTACATTATATTATCTAATTATTTCATAACGTATTCGTGCACAAATTATTCATATCCTAAATACGTTAATTCCTTAAGTGTGGTAGTGGTATAATTTCTAATTTTAAAATAGAACTTTTTAGAATAATTAATTTTAGATACGCTGAATCATATCATACTCTTTATCTTATTTGTTATTATTATGTTCTTACCTTATGTAACCAAATTACATTATTTTACATATTGCCAGTGGCGTGGCCAGCCTTGCATAACAATGTCGTGCATTTACACCACCTACTAACGCCCCGCCATTGTGGATAATAATTGCTATATTTGTGTATGATCGAAACTTGATGCGGACGGTGGAATTAACAGTTGTCTAATTTTGGACATTTATTATACTCCTTACAATACATTTGTCCAATTGAGAAATACATTTTAAATTCGATATATTCTTTTATATTTATTCTTATATAGCGCTCTACACAAAGTTACCGAATCAGGAGGGAGAGAATAAAATAGATAAAGAGCCATTCACTTGCAAGCTCAATGCTATAGCAGGATCCCAGTTAACTCTAGTCCTAGTCTTCCATGGACATTACAATGAACCAGATTTTGAAATTCAGTTGGATGTTAAACCTGGAATTCGAGAACTGAAACTAGATTATGACGTCAGTAAAGGAGTTTGGAGTCACTCAATTGCTGATCTGTAAGGATATTCTCATCTTCATTTGTGTGCTGATCTGTTTAAATTTTAGTGATTTGTTATAATTTAGAATTCAGAATTCAGAATTATTTATTTTAGAGTGTATATTTAACTTCGTAGTAATTCTATAATGATATATAATAGATCTCACTACTTTGTTAATTATGAACAATCTATTTCCTGTATGGTTCCATTCATTATTTGAGCTCATATCCTTTTTGAGGTGTTATATTGTATCATAAGAAAAATCATTTTCTCTAATAAGGATTTATTTCGTTTTCAAATGTCCAACCGTCCAGTTTCATTCTCCGATGATATCCTTGTAGAATTTGATTGACGTTGGCTACACCTGTAATTACATTGATATTGAAAGGGTTACAAATACAGTTGCCGAATATGATACCTAATTACCTAAATATACATTAAGTAATTACTGTACCCTTAAATGGCTATAACATTGTCTCCTTTTCCCCAGATACCTGTCTTACATAATTATGCTACTATGCTCGTGGATATAATTCTTATATTGAATGGCTGTTATTTGCTCCACACAAACAATTTGAACTACCTTCCGAGACTTTAGTATCATTCTATAATCATACGAATACATAACATCTAAAGTGCTAGTACATACGTAACATACTAAAGTCTGGATCTAACATTATTTAGCAGAATAGTTTCTGGTGATATGATGCTTACCTGGCTTAAACCAGACTGAATTTTATATCAAATTTTACAAAATTGATGGCTCTAATATGTATCATTGTCTGAGTCAGAAATTTCGAGACACGTTTTGCGTAATTGTATAATAACTATATAGTTTATTATTTGTAGTTAATATTTGGATTAGTAAGAAATAACCTGTCGTATATTATACTTGTAGTATAGTGGGCATCAATTAATTAATTACCACACTGACTAGACTAACATTGTAACAATGACGACAGAAGCAGATTTATTTGCATGGGTAAATAGACAGTTCATCAAGATTATTGGGACTAAAGTGGACGAGGCTGTCATACACTATTTTCTAACTCTAGAATCTGATGAAGATACACAGGAATTTCTCAAAGATCTCTTTCCTAACACACTACCTACAGATATTACAGAGTTTATTAACCAGCTCCGAGCCAGGAAAATACATCCCCCTCCTACTCATGAGACCTCTGTTAAAATAGAAAAAAGTAAAATCCAAATCAACCCACATCAACCTGTACTTTCAATGCCTTTAATACCAGACGCTCCCAAGAGGAGTAAGAAGCAAAATCCTGCAGTTGTTAGGGAGGGTCAAGATACTCCCAAGCCTTACATGAAGCCTTCACAAGACCAATTAGTATACATGCCAGAGAGGAAACACATTAATAATATACAGAGTAAGTTAATACTACAATATATTAGGGATCAACCTGGAATCGTGGTTAATTTCCGGTTATTGCCGGGAATTTATAACACCTTTATATAATGCGAATCCGAATGAATTAATCCAAACTCATATTTATGGTTTAATGAAGTTTTAATTTTACCAGATACCGTTACTTTTCAGTAATTACTTTGCACTTGTAGTTTGAATTCCAGCCATTCTTTTAGATTTGAGGTCAATTTCCTCTAACAATAGTTCACAAGTCGTTGAATCAATAGTTTACGTTTCTTTATTACGTATGTTTATGCACTTTTAAATCCCTGCAAAATTCGACAGTCTTGGGTCGATCCCGTTCCGACAGAAAATCTTAGCCGATCACTATAGATTACATACTACTAATGTTATTGTTAGAAGATCGTGATAGTAGTGCATATGGAACAGAAGAAAATTTAATCAAGAAGCGATCATCTCATAAGTTTGTCCCATTTACTAGCTCAGAAGGATCTCGGGTATCAACTAGACTCCCAGGTCGGCACGCTTGTCAGTGTATTGGTCAGAAACATGCCCTAATAAACAACTGTACAGAGTGTGGGAGGATTGTCTGCTCGCAGGAGGGTGCTGGCCCCTGTCTCTTCTGTGGTGCTCTTGTTGTCTCTCAGCAGGACCAGGAAACCTTGAATAAGGGTGGCAAGAAAGCGTCTAACATCCTAGACAATATAAATAGGAAATTTGATATACAAAACTCTGATGACTTTGTTGTCGATAAAGTGAGTACATACCGTATTACCTCGAATAATCGTTCCGGCTATTATTTGAGGTAATACGATATGTATTCATTAACAATTATATTTGTAATAATTATTTTACTGATAACTCACAACAGAAAAACGAGCTAGCTCCTTCCTCTTTCAAAACTGCAGTAGCCTACAAGAACAGGTTGTTAGAATATGATAGGACTTGCCAGCAGAGAACCAAGGTGTACGATGATGAGAGTGATTACTACAGAGCTACCAAATGGATGTCTCCAGAACAAGCAGCTAGAGCTGAGGAGATAGAAGATACTCAGCATAAACTCAAACACCCTTCAAAGAGGGGAGCTTTTACAGTCACTTTAGATATCTCTGGGAAACAGGTAGGCTAATATACTGTACTTTATATTGCGAATCATGTGACAGACTGTGTTAGGCAATTGAAGAGGAGAAACCTCAACTCTCTGAACAAGCTGCAAGAGACTTCATAGAGAGAGGGAGCGACTACCAACACACACAGTTAGAAGATACTCATAATGATATTCAGCTTAACACAAACTCTCTAGCTCATCCTAGCATTCCATTTACCCCAAAATTCTTGCTGAAAAGTCATCAACCATCCCGATCACAATATCAGGATTTATCGTCTGAGAAGCTTAGCAATTACAGAATACAGGACTCACATCTAGCAGAGCTTAGTGATAGAGGTTCTTGTCTGAGTATGCATCAGCCATGGGCCTCTCTCCTGGTATGTGGTATCAAACGGATAGAAGGAAGAACATGGTACACAACTCACAGAGGTAGACTATGGATTGCTTCCACTGCTCGTACACCAATAGAGAATGACATTAATGATGTTGAAACTTTTTATAGGACATTATATGGGCCTATAGAATTCCCAGATTCTTATCCTACCAGCACTCTACTAGGATGTGTAAATCTGAAAGATTGCCTCATCCGAGAGGACTATACGTCACTCCCATTTAGTGATGAGTCTGAATCTCCATATGGTTTTATTTGTGAAGATCCGCATTTTCTCAAAATGATTGTACCCATTAAAGGAATGCATAAGATATGGAAACTTGATAAATCCGCCCACAACATTTATAAACGTTATCTCTCGCCTTCCAATCCTATATTTTGATGTATATTATTGTAAAGTTGTTGCAATTAGATTTCGAAAATTATTCTTCCAGATTCTATGAAGTAAAGCAGATATGATTGATATAATTCAGGTTTCTCAACACGTGTTTATATGACCAAACTAGGTCACAGTGCGGCGATTGTTTCGTCATTTTTGGCTGAAGTGAAGTTATGCCATTTTGACGAATCTTGACCAACTTAAACAACCAAGTCGAATTGGCGTGGTTATGATACTTATCTCCAAAGTATGGCCACATCTCATGAGGTTTTGAGAAACCCTGCTCTAATTTTTACTATGTTCTTTTGAATTATAAATTAAGAGAAAGTATTCTTGTAATTATTATTAACATTTAATTGAGTAAATATATTAGCTTATTTGGAATATACTCAAAAATCTATAAAGAAATATTGGAATATTAGATCAGCGATAAGAGCAAAGAATAGAAGTAAGAATGCAAATGTTCCTCCAACGAATTCAAACAAGTAATAGAACACAAATATAGTTTTATACGAACTGAAGCTCTTCACTAATCCCATAATTATCATCGATGCATCCTGATAAGAAGTGAATAGTACTCCATAAAGAAGGAATATTATTGTTCCCCAGCCTAGCGAAAATCATAAAGCGTAAAATGCTATACTTGCTATTGGCCAGAAAGTGAGACTAGAACATATATTATTGCTCATTGTAGTTTCACAATATAATAGATAATCTGTAACAAGGAAATATATAACCATTGGTAGATGTGCTAGAGCTTGGAGTAAAGTTGTTAGCATCAGCATTATTCTCAAATTGCTATGACTGACAATACTTAATGATATTATCCCACCAATAATCAGAAATATTGGGTAGAAAATAGCAGCAATATTAGGTTCTAAACTTGCTTGTACTTCAAGAATATGAGAAGAGAATGTTACCATTGCATCATGCCCTCCCGCTTCTTTGAAAAATGTCAGCAATGAAACGATTAAAATAGGTTTTAGGAATTTTTTGTTACGAAACGCTTTTATAGCTCCCCACCAAGTCTCCTTCTTTTGCTATTAATCTACCTTTGATATTCACTATCTCTTGATCTGCATCAAATCTATTTCCATGTAAATACAGCAAGCTAGTCTTTGCTCTTGCTGTCAGATTCCTCTGTACTAACCAAGCAGGAGAATATGGATTTGTAAACACAATACAAACCAAGATGAGTTCAAGTACCATAGTAGTAATTGCTAACCAACGAAATGGGAACCATATTCCTACAATTTATGCTAGCAGTACTCCAATATGGAACATGAAGCCAATACTCGCGGAATAGACCTTCTTCCTATCATTCAAAGTTAATTCTGCTAAATAGCCAGGAAAACAGACCAGAAATAATTTGTTATAAAACCGAGTAGAAACATAGCTGCTATTAAACTGACAGCCAAATCAGCTGATATTATCGAATACCAACCAATACCACCTATAACAGTGCCTGCTATCACTATAATGTTAATCTCAGGTTTTTTAACAAGGAATACTGTTAGGAAGACTGCTGCTGCACCTCCTATTTGAATCATGGTAGCGAGAAAATCCCCAGGATACTATGATTATTCCTATGTAGCATGAAGTTGCTGCGAGGAAAGTTGGAAGGTCTCTCATTTCTATTACGCATTGAGGATTAACTTCTTATAAAGCTATTATGTGGTTGATTACATTGTTGGTTCTCTCGTGTATACAATGAATGTGATGAATACATACTATGTGAATTTATAACAATCTTTGCTTTGCTAGTATAGTTATTATTTATTCGATTGTATTTGTGTATCTTTTGTGTTGAATGGTTTCACATTGTTATTAAAAGACAGGACATAATCGAACTGCCAACATGATCAATCTCTAAACATAGCATAGATATTCAATTACATCTCCTAGGTATCTCAGTTATGTCTAAGTATTCACTGAGAATTGGAAGACCATTTTCATGCTATCGTGAACGTGAATAGTTCCATCTTACATAAATATTCTTGGTATTGTACCTACTGTGGCCCGAAACAAACTGTAAAATGATTTGAGGGGTGCCGAAAGTTTTGTCAAAGGAAAATTCGTCGACTGAATTTCCGTCGAAAATTTTGGTCGATAGGAATATTCTTCTACGGTGGGATACTTCGACAAAGTTTCCATTTGACTAAAAAGTGAATCATGATTGAGTGACTGTTATCCCTAAGCTCAGGTTCGTTTATCGGAGGTGCTCCCTAATGGCGGTCTTACTGTACGTATATGTAATTATTTGTATTTATCTAAAATAGTTAGGATATTTATTTCAGACATACTTACATTTCTACCTACAACAATATCTAATGGCTACTAGTAACGGTCTGGAAACAGAAGGTTGCTGTAGATGTCAGAAGAATGAAGCATCTATTCAGTGTAGTGAGTGTATAGTTGAGAATAAATGCAGTCTGTATTGTGATGACTGTTATACGATTGTGCATAAGGGGGGTCTTAGCAAACACACTTGTGTTAGACTCACTGCTAAGCTTCTCAGTGAGTTAGAGAGCAAAGCACACAGTTTAGATACCTCGCTCAATATAGAGAGATTAAGACTAAGGATAGAAGCTGAGTGCGAGAGACAAAAGTCTGAAATTGACTTACATCTGTCTCAGGCACAGAATGAAGTCAAGACACTGTGTAATGTGCTAAGGAATTCTATTGACACGCAGGAGACTACACTTATGCTAAATATCAGTCAAGTTAGTTGAGCTACTATAAATATCCAACCAATGATATTATTATCATACTTGTGTAGATACGTAATGTTCGTCAGACTGAACTAGAAGATCTACGCTCTCATTCTATACAATCTCTTGAAGTTACAGAACGACAAATGAGAGACACACTAGAAAGACTCAAAGTAGTTACTCCTAAAACACCTAAGGTAGACTTGATGATGTTAAAGCATCAACTGGAGGTGATAGAACGGAATGGATATATACAGGCTCCTATATTACCTTGTATTTCATGTGTAACCCTCCCAGACACTAAAAGACTCGAAAATACACTGACAACTCAACTCAACACTATGCCAATAATAAATTTATGGAAGATTAATGTATCCAGAGATGTTAAGGTAAGATAGGATAAATCAGATTTATATGTATTCACTGGTTATAGTATTAACCATTTTACGCTAATAGGTAGTTTATATTCAAGAGAACAGCTGTCGATTCTTTCTAATGGATAGACAACAATCTGCTGAACAAATAGGACAAAATGTACTATATCACAGCTATAGGATACATGAGAGTTTCCGTCACAACTTGTCTCCTATTACTTCTCCTGACGTAGGGCAGTTGTGTATTGCTGTAACAAAAAATAACTGTCTGATGAGAGCAATAATTGAAGGAGTGACAGATGATAAGAATAAAGTGAAGGTATTCTATCTGGATATTGGAGATAGTGGGATTGTTGATAACTCACAGAAGTCTTGTGTATTCCCTCTTGATAACAAATTGCTATTCTACCCTTTTGCTTGTTACTACTGTCAGATTGATTTGGATTATGATGAACATAACAAAACTATAGAGAGACAGGTGAATGGATTAACTATTTATAGTCAGGAGCTCTACGCTGTCCATACTGCAATATCTATTATGGTGGTATGAGAAAGTCCAGTTGGTCAGATTCAACCGGACCAACGTTTTGACGCTCATAGCAAATGAGACCTCGTACCGAGCATTTGGTTATAACGAGAGTTTCCTTTAATTATTTTTGGATCCTAATCGTTTTGATAAAAAGTACTCAATAGTTCTCTTATTTAACATTTTGAGATAGAATCAATTAACTCTATATCGTTTGATGTTTGTAGATCCGTTGGTTCCTACGAGACTTAACTCCAAGAAATAACGGCCTAACAGCTTGCCTGAAAAGAAAGGAGTTCTTGAAGACTGGCATAGCACTACATTACATAGACCTGAAGGATAATGACTCTCCACCTGAATCTGAACCTCTCATGACACAGCTCCAGGAGAGAGTAGACAAGGCAGGTGCTGGACGCGTTAAACCTGAAAACTTTAAGTCACAAGATATCCGAGTGTTACAGAACTCCCATGAGGGTGTGTCTCACACTCCTCCCATCAAGAATCCTCACCAAATTGACCCTACATTTGGTTACCCATCTGACATTAGTATAGTACAATATCCTACATTCAGGACTGCTATGCCTTACAGTATACCTAGTTATGGTTACCAGCAACCTGTGCAACAAATGCCATCAATTTACTATTCAGGATATTTACCTGTGACAGCTGTCAGATCTCATCACACACCTCCCCCTTCATCAAGTGAACCAATTGTATCCCCTCCTCTACCCCATCCTCCTAGCCCCCTTCCGATTCCAGAGGTTCCTGAGAATCGACCTCGTGTTCCTGCAGGAGCAAAGGCTGTCACCAACTCAGTAACAGAGGACACACACGAAGATACACCTCCACCTCAACAGGTATGTAATTCGGATCAAGATATAATACAGGTTCTGTTCATCCAAATATTACAGCACAACATTAGTATTGCTTACATTACTGGTTTGGAATATTCACAATTTCAATGGTTAAAACTGTATGCCTGTCTCTTCCTTATACTGCTTACTCTGCATGTCTCGTAATCTAGACAGAGTCCTCCTAGCTGCAAACCTCTCCTCCTCTCCTGTGAAGAGACTTTTAGTTGTCACGCTTCCTCCTCTATCTTGTAGCTCATCTTCTAATTCTCTATTCGTGTGATTTAACTCTTGATTTGTATTAACAATATTCCATCCTGACAGATCAAATAATTCCTCTATGTCTACTGCAGAACTAATCACCAGATACACTCTGTTATCATAGAACATATCGATTAGGGTAATAAACCTTCTAGCAGGATCTCTATCATTCCTTCCCATCCTAGGGACACCTGATATAAATACTGTTCTGTAATACTGACAGATCTGTAGGTAATCTGCTGCACTATGCTTCCCTTCACACAGCTCAGTGAAATTGAATCTAGCCACACCTCCACATGACTCAGGTATTTGTAGTTCTCTCCCTAAGAACTCTAGCTTAGAGGTTCTTACTTCTACTCCCTCCTTCTTAACTGCTCGCTTGAACATGTCATTGTATGAAATAGATTTATTTTCTGTTAGATTAAAGTATGTTCTGGTATTATCTTGAGTTCCTATCAGTCTGTAGTCTGTATCTGACGTCATTCTGTGTATCTCGCAGTACTCTCTCAGCACAGGTATAAAATGAAGGAAACTAGATCGTTGCAACCCGTGTTTGTACAGATCCTCTGGAGCACGGTTAGATGTAGCTACTACTATAACTCCTCTCTTGAATAGTTCCGTGAATAGACTACGTAGTATCATGGCATCTGCTATATCTGTCACTTGAAACTCATCGAAACACAACAGAGTGGTTTCTTCACTCAAACTAACAGCTACTGGATTAACAGGATCTTGCCTGAACGTACTCAGTGATGCTATATTAGTTCTGTTCTGTTCTCTTAACTGATTTATAGGTTGTAATAATCTCTCCCTGTGAATTCTACTGTGTACTTCTAGCATAAACTTACTAAAATGTGTCCTCTTCTTCTTCTCGAGAGGAATACTCTCATAGAACAGGTCCATTATCATTGTCTTACCCACACCCACATCACCATACAAATACAATCCCTTAGAAGTATTGGATCTGATTACAGCTGATAATGCTCTCTGTATCCAATTCTTAGAAGTAGAGTTTTGCTGTATTATTGTATTAGCTAATGCTTGCAATCTTGTGATTGCATGTAACTGTATGGGATCATGTAGTAACTTATTTGACTGTACAAGTTTCTGGTAAGTTTTTGTTAGAGAGGATTGTGCAATCATTTCTCATAATCCTTTCTTATACAGAGATCTTTCTCTGTATTTAGTTATCCAGTAGTGGTTCTAGTAGAATCTACTATTTGTTGTTATAATAAAACTTCTAGTAGATGAAGTATTGGAATGTGTCTAGTCATCTACCCATACACAGCATCAATATATGATATACGTATTGTAATTATATGAGAAGGTTTGGAACTTAGACCTACTTTCAAAATAAGTCCAGCTAGCAGCTCCAGTGGTTTTATAGATTCCAAAAAGTTAGCTTAATAACGTATAGAGTTGTTTATTTCAATAATTAATCTAGGATTCTAGTACTGATGACATAAATTACGGAGACTTGGAGCTGGTAGTTGAACAACTGAAGTGGGATGAGAAGGCGTGGCGCGAACTCAAAAATATGGACAGCTCCTACTGGAAGATAGAATTGGATTCTACAATATTCATGAAGTTAGCTACTTTTCTCAATCAGAATGGAACTTTTTGGGGTCTACAACAGCACACACAGGTTAGTATACATACTTAATCATTTTCTTTTGAGACTTCTTAGCAACAAGTTTGTATCTTAGGAATTTCGTATGGAAATATTTGACCATCTCTTTGAACAACTACAAATATATGCTGAGACACCCAACTCACAGACAAAGCAAAGCTTCAAAGTGGGATCACTGTGCGCTGCTCAGTTCTACCTGGACAAGAAATGGTACAGAGCTCTGGTGGAGTGCTTGGAGGAAGAAAAGGGAGCACGAGTACGATTCCTAGACTACGGTAATTCTCAACTAACGCAACTTGGACACTTGCTACATCTGCCTCCTCAGTTCTGTCAGCTACCATTCCAGGCTATCCTCTGCTCCATGAATTTTACAGCTGACGTAACCTTGACAAAGCCGCGGAGAGAGAAATTCTCTGAGTTGCTTGAAGAGGAGGGAGCGAAGCATTTCTCTTGTCTTGTAAAACGCATTGAGGGACCTATACACTTTGTTAATATCTCAAAAACTACCCCTAATAATTCTGATACTAAGTTGGATGTGAATGAAGAGGTTTTTCTATCAGATTTACATGTCCCTGATATGGAGCTGACTAACAAGTCATGGGCAGACGCTATGAAGAGTCCAAGTTCTCCAGAAAACACACATCCGTTCCCTTCCTCTTCTGCAGGGGCTGAGCGGACACATCCCGTGTTCAAACAACAACCGGAACATTCAGAAGAATTCAACGAGAAACGACACGAGCAATCAGGCCGCCCCTCTGATTACAGCGGTGCTCCTACTAGGCACGCTTATCCGAACAGAATCCAATCTCGTGACCAGGATAACGATTTCCAGAGGGAAGGTAGATACCAGCATCAACAGCAAAACCGATATCAATCTTATCAGGATAGGTACAATAGAGGTCAGGGAGGGCAAAGCTGGAGAACAAACGATTCCTGGAAGGGTGACTATCCCCGTTCTAGAGGTCCAGCTGGACAATACACATGTCTCCCTAGTCTCTATCTCAAGTGTGAATATTTCTCGAACCATCCTCCTTCTGTTGTCAACAAAACAATGGTTGATATCCTCAAAGATTTCCACGACAATGTCACAAATATTGTACCAGACACTAGGTCAGGAAGTCCTATAGTGTTTATAGATGTGGATACACATGAAAATGCTATGGAAGTTATATACTACCTAAAGGGCCAAGTAGGACACATTGACGGTTATGAAATACATGCTGAACTGGCTAAGAGGTACAAACAATTCTTAGAGTCACAGTCGATGAGCAAATGATTCTCTTCATGATTTAATCCTTTAGAATAATTAGTTGGGCTTCTGCTGACACACTTTGTTAAAATTGTTTGTATTAAAGAATAGCACTTTCAGCTGGTCAATACTATATGTTTTACTAAAGACAATTATTTACAATTCTAGCATACATTTCGTATATTTTGTTAATTCATTCTAAGTATAATAAGTCTCACTTGTTCTTGTCTTTGTTGTTTGGACCTAGTCCAATTCGTGGTTTGTTATGCTACAGCGTGTGTTTATCTATGCTAATATATTTATGACACTTGTTGGCTGGTTATTTATTAATATTTTCTGGGTGCTCTGAATTGCAATACATATAGCAAATCTTGTTTCAAATTCAATTTTAGAGGATTTTAGTTGATTTTCTGAAAATTAGTAATTTATTCTAACAACGCCATTTTGGATCAAGGCTACTATATTTGGTTAAAGATCATTCATTCAGTTTTATAAGTCATACGTCGAAAACTACATTCTATTTTTACGTGCTTGTACGAGTATCTTAAGCTGATTTATGAGGGAGGATGCGATGGTTATTCCTTTAATTAGATATCTCTCCTGATATCTTCCAGATCTTCAGTTTTGGGAGAAGTCTGTAATGTCCACTAGATCAGTGCTTCTCAAACTTTTTTATGTCGCGGCCCCAAAGTTTCTCCATTACAATTCCACGGACCCCTGCTTGTTGGTCTCATTTTTAGTAAATAAAATTTGTTTTTATTATTGTATTATATCAGTGTTAAGTAGTAAGAGGTATATTGTGATATAATTATAAGATTAATTATACTAATGAGAACTGTGTGCTTGCTTCGATTTGACGAGCTTATCTAGCCTCGGTTCGATTGAAGTGCCACACGTAGTGGAGATCTGACATCCAGAGAATTCCTATACTTTGTTTTGATAATGCTCATTGTTGAAAAACCCCATCTCACAAAGGTAAGTAAGTATCCAATTGTCCTCGCTTTCGTTTGGCCATAAATTTCTTTTTCAACGATAGCAAATTAATAACTAAAATATTAATAGATATTAGCAAAGGTACGATCTATTTAAACAATATCAATGGAAGCTCTACCTATTCTTAAAACAGGACGATTGTTTGTATTTAACGCTCTATGTTATATGATTGCAGGGTGACGTAATTCTAAATAGCATTCTGGGAAGTGGAATAAGTGTAATTTGTTTACAATTCGAGGAAAGCAAAAAGAATTCAGATATTATCGTAGAAGTTGTGGGGAATAACTAAAACTTTAAAGAATAAAATTTCGTAAATCACTTTCCATAGCCATTCCGCGGCCCCTTTGCAACCTCCTCGCGGCCCCCAGTTTGAGTACCACTGCACTAGATTATTGTAAGATGGATAATTAGATATCCTCGCGTACAATCATCAATCATCTAACCATAACACATGGATATTTGCGTTGTTATGGATCATTACGTGGAGCTGGGAGTTCGCGGTGGTAGTGATGCTGTTTTTTGAATCTCATTCACATTCATAAGTAAAAATGTGAATGAATTTCGGATTACCCTTCACTTTTCGTACAATAAAAATCGGATTTTGTCTCAAGATGTATTTGCTTTTCTTCGAAATTATTTATCTATTAAACACATAATTCATCGGTTACTTTGTCGTACTTGCTACATCTTCAACAGAATAATGTCATGATCCGAGATATTTCCAATTAGCAAAGTTGCAACAGAATGTTTGACTTTATTGTAACCTTGCAGGTATAATGTACCGATTCTTATCTTAATATTATTCTAACGAATTTGTAACTTGTATATTGAATGTTGCATAAATGGACATTTATTGCGTTGCACAAGTTGTATCGTGTAGGCTGTAGGCTGTAGGGTGTAGGGTGTAGGCTGTAGGGTGTAGGCTGTAGGGTGTAGGGTGTAGGGTGTAGGGTGTAGGCTGTAGGCTGTAGGGTGTAGGGTGTAGGGTGTAGGGTGTAGGGTGTAGGGTAATAGTGGACATTGTAATGTAATGCTGATTTTAAATTATAATTTGCAAAACAATTCGTATATTTGTTCTGTTAATTTATACCCGTCAGTATTTATACTTTTCATGAATGGATCCGACGCGTTTAACCTCTCTTTATGTACCAACATATCCACCGCACCCTAACTATCTTCCTCCACCCCCTTCATGGCTTCTTCCCCCTAGTCAACCGCTCTATACCCCCTCTCTCATTCAGTACCCATGGAACCCTTTCTACCCTATCATACCTCCCTCTAATGTGCAATCATCTTCACACTCTCCTACCCCACAACCTACTGCTAAACAGAGGCATCGTAGGAGACAAACTCGAAGGAAGCACGCTACGAAGCTGACTAGTGACACGCAGGTTTTAAACCGCAGTTGGGTTAATTTATCCGAACCTAGTCAAGAGGATAAGAGTGAGAACTTGTCCCAATCCAGTCAAGAGGATAACGGTGAGGTCCAAGAGTTCTCTCTTCTCTCATATAACATATTGGCGCAAAACCTAATGGATATGCATGAAGATTTGTATACTCACTGTGATCTTGTGTATTCCAAATGGGAATATAGAAAATATTATTTGTTGGAACAGCTGATAGACTCATCAGCTGATATACTCTGCCTACAAGAAGTAGAGAGGTCAGCATATGATTCATTCTTTTGTCCGAACCTCAAGGAGAATAACTACAATGGTGCGTATAAGTGTAGAACAGGTCATAATAATGATGGAGTAGCTATCTTCTTCAGAATGGACAAGTTTGAACTTATCTCCTACAAACTTATAGAGTTTAACCGTAGATGTCCTGTACTTGATAGAGACAATGTAGCAATCATTCTTAAACTAAAGTTACTCAACAGTACATCATCTACTACAGATGATTATCTGTATGTAGCTACTTCTCATCTGATATTTAGCCCTAAAGCTGGCGATGTTAAGCTAGCTCAATTGTGTACGTTATTCGCGGAGTTAAGAGAGCTAACTATTCAGGATAAAGACACACACCCAGTAGTTATATGTGGTGATTTTAACTTCTTACCTAATTCCTGTCTATATAACTTTGTACGTACAGGCTACCTCAACTATAAATACCTGTGTCGTACCGAGGTAGCCGGGTATAAGAGACGGTCTTCAGCTCTTATCCCTCACCCTCTTATACCACCTGAAATAGGTATCAGTTCTGCCTGCAAGAAGATGCACATTTCAGATACGAAATTTGAAATTAATGATCATAATAGTTCGGATATTACAACTACAATTCAGGAAATTGACAAAGCTTACGTTTTATCACACCCCTATACATTTCATTCAGTCTATCCTCATTCTATTACAGAACCATCTCTTGTGTCTACTTTCCATGGCCTTGCTTTTGAGAATGTTGATTATATATTCTACTCATCGCCTGAATTAGAGACTGATGACGAAGGAGGTTATAAGGCCTCGAGACGACTCAAACTTGTTTCAAGGTACTCTATGCCACCTAGAATGGATCTGAAGAAATTTGGTCCACTGCCGAATAAATTTCACTCTTCAGATCATCTCCAGTTAATTTCTAAATTCTGCTACATGCGGTAGTTTGATTGCTCGCGTTTTTTGGAAGTTATACAATTCTCCATTACACAAGGATCTCAAGTTCCCAGCACATATGCAAGATATACAAGTTGATCATATTACTTTGTACTGTTAATTATTACTTTATTTCTAAAATATCTTCTTATACCAGTTCTGTCAATTGCTTTTTTCGTTATGCAATTATGTTACTAAAGTTGTTGCAAGATATTTGTACAGATTTACTGATTACTACGCAGTTTAATGTATTTTTCTATCAAACACTTGTAGTATAAGGATTATAAGAAAATGTTTTAAAAATATTTTGTTAGAATTGAAACTACAGCTCTGTCCTAAGCATTATAGTTTGCAATCGAGCATCTGCTTCTGTTAAAAGCTAATATTACAACTTCGATGACTGAAAACGGAGAATCCGAGTTCTTAGATGAGAATGTATTGGTCAGTTAGATATCTAATTTTGAATTTTGATAGATATAAAATTTGATTTATCTTTAGAAAGCGAAAGAATGTTTAGATGAGGCTATCTACAAATATGATGCTAAGAAAGATTTTCTTTACAGTAACCTCAATGCGAAAAGTAATCCTCCTATAATAATATGTACCCCTGTCATTCTTTGCCTGTCAACTGCCGTTTTTGACACCTGTTGGTAGTAATAGCCTGCCATCACTTTATCATCAACTTTAGATAAATATTCGTTTCTTATCACATATAGCATAATTACAAGTACTTTATTTCCTTAGACACTAGACCAGATCCAGAATCTTTCAAACAACTCGATTCTACTCTGAAGAAGAATACATCTTTTGTTAAGAAACTAGTAAGATATTTATCTTTAATTAGTGTAATATGATTATGTTATAAATGTGCTTTATAGAGAACAATCACTGAATCTGTGAAGGAATCGCTCGCAACAGAGTTTGAAGGTTTAAACCTATCAAAGTATCTACAAGAAGCAGTAAGATAAATACACGTAGATAAATATAATTTAAACGTCTCATTTGAAGCGATTAAGGAAAGATATTTGTATTTTCTATTCTATGTAACTTTTACAAATTATCTAGGCTAATGCAATTGCTGAAGCAAAAACAAAGGTAAAATCCTCCCTAAATAATGTATCTTTAGTATTATACTCAATTTGCATATCTTAAGTCTAATGATATCGGCTCTGTTGTCTACATCTGTTCCCTATTTCATATGCGCTATGGTGAGTACTCAGGATTACTCTATTCAGAACTAGCTAAGCTATACTCTCCTGCCATATCTAAAGATGATGACAAGGTAATACATTATACAGCCCTTCTATGCTTGATTCTTACATACTTCTATTATTTAGCAACAATTACTCGTTAAGTATAGACTAGGTTTACGAATCGTAGGAGAGGTGAGTTATAAGCTACATTTTCAATAGTTAAAATATCTTTTATAGACATTACTTGCTAACTCCAACTAGATTACGTTAGCTGGTATCTTCCCTGCTAATCTAGGGATTAACCTACTCGGCACTATCCTCAAGAATATTACCATTGCTGACAAGGTTAGATTTTGTTTATTATTCAACTCTCTTGTAATAATATAATTTATACTAATGGTATTCAGTTTGTTCAAGGATTTCTTCCTGTGATAGTCAGCTTCACCAAACACTTGGGAGAAGATATCGCAGGCATTGCACCAAAGAAATACATGTAAACATGTTGTTATTATTTAATTATTTGTATTTGTATGTATGTTTATAAATGTATATTCCTACAGATTGTATTCACAAAGATACAATCTGGATTTCCCAAAATCCGAGGTAAATATTGTATCTTTCATATTCACGATATTCTAGTATTTTGTTTCGATGTTTGTGTTTAGTTAATTCCAGCTGAATCTCAAGCTGAAATTCTAACTCTACTCAGAGACTATTTCGTATCTCAAAAGATTCGTCTCGACTTCTTGCATAAAGAGATAAGACAGATGGGAGCTAAGAATAAACATGCTCTACAAGTAATGGAAATAGTGCCCACTTTAGAGTTAATTAATAATCGAGCATTTGACTCTTGTGCTTGGCGTTGTAAATTCTCTAACAATTTCCTCTTTGCTGTCCTTGTACTTAGTACCGTCCCCTCATGATTTTAAATTCTATAAACCCCATGATACGTATTTCTGGATACAAACAAACAGACAATTGAGATTAGTTATTATAGATTTTCATTTTTGTTTACTAGATGAAGGGAGAAATATCAGAAGATAAGAGAGAAGAATTTGAGAAATCTCAAAAGAATTTTGATAAGATCTCTCAATTTCTAACCGGCTTAGCTGTCAGTACAATATTTATTCATATTATATTTATTAATTAATCATATACTGGTCTATATGATAGGACCTATTGGATGAGGAGATGCCTAGTTTCCCTGATCAACAGAATACTGAAGAAGGTACCAATTCAGGATTTGAGGTATTTTGCGGATTGACTACAATGGGAGGGAGTACAGATAGTTCTAACTTATGGATGGATGAGGATGCACGCTCTTTCTACGAATCTCTACCAGATCTCAAAGCTTCTATGCCTGGAGTGAGTTTACGATTATGTTAATTGACACAACTCTTATTCAGCTTAAAATTTTTTTCCCCCCAATTATTAATTATATCATGTCTCAATTATTTCTGGAAGATTGACTTCTCTTACAATCATAGATATTATTCGATTCAAATTCGAGGACTACAGAGCTCCCACTCCCTGAGAATATCAGTGCTAATGAAGAAGGTAACGAATTTATGTAAATTTCATATATACTAGTAATACACAGATTGATTGTATATTTGTATAAATAATTTTCATTTTATATATGTCTTTAGACACGTACTATATTTCCTATTATACTTGTGTTTATTGTAATAGATCCTGCTAAGCTCCTTCAGGAAATCAGAGAAAGTGAGGATACAGATGATTCTATATTAGAAGGTATGATATGTGTTTATAACCACACACAAATGAAAATATTCTAAAATCCTACAGCTGATCATAATATTCATATTGAAGATTTTGTAGGGAAATCTGAAGAAGATGATCCTCCTACTTCTCCTTCAGAACAGACTATAGGATCTATTCCTACATCTGTTACAACATTTGATGGATTTCTCTCAAATCTTTCTAATTGCATCAATAGACAGCTGATCGACACTGCTGCTACTCAGTTCATCACTAACTTTAATAACAAAGGCAACAGGAAGAAGCTCTTATCTACTCTACTCAGAGTACCTAGAAACAGGCAATTATATATTCCCATTATACCTAGAATAATATTACTAATCTAAATAATTCGGTATTATATTTTCTCCAGGCTTGATTTGCTGTCATTCTATGCTAGACTGGTTGGTATTCTAGCTCCTTGTGTTCCTGATATTGGTCCTGACATAGTTCATTCTCTCGAGAGGGAATTTTACCACCACGTGAGTATTAATGGCTGTATTGTTCCTTAACTTTGTTATTCATATTTTTTACTTGATCGATCAGCCATTTGCTTGTATGTATTAGTTCATAATATTATTTGTAGGTTCGTAAAAAAGATCAAATAAATATTGAATCAAAGATAAAGAATGTCAGATTTATTGGTAAGAATAAGCCGCAGTGGCCTAGAACAGCGATTATCGTCGATAGGTATTTTTATGTCTCTTAGCTATATGGAATATATTATTTGGGTATAGGTAATCACCCCTAAGAAATAGAAGGCGTCATTAACAATGCTTGCTGTTAACAGCCGACTATTTTTCATTACCCTGGAACTTTTGTATGCGCCATACAATACGTACCTTTACAATATTTGAGTATTCTTGATCAATTATCGTGCGACACCGCTGAACACGATTATGATGGTTTCGAAACGATTTGAGAGGGTCAATATATTGCCTATTCGAGGATGTTGGGCCACTGTGTGAGGACTTATATGTTCCGAATTCTGCATTAATATGATAATCTCTCTACGCTTAGGAGAACTGACCAAATTCAGAATATGCAAGAAAGCACAAGCTCTCAAATGTCTATCGGTTTGATATTTCGTCTACCTTACAATTACTGTCATATGTACCAAATATACCTGTTGTTAATATCTTTAGATTCTCACACACGACTTCAGCTATCATCACATAGAAATGGCTTGTTCTCTCCTTGAGAATTGTGGAAGGTTTCTATATAACTCTCCTGACTCACAACCTAGGACTAAAGTATTGTTGGTCTGTAGTATGTATTAAAACTATTTTTTATAAATAATTGTATTATTTTCTGATTCTATGTAGGACATTATGCTACGTCACAAGAGTTCACTACACCTAGATGCCCACTACGACAACATGATAGAGAATGCGTTCTACTATACAGTGCCGTCTGAACAATCTAAGGTATAAGCTATTACAGCTTACACCTTATGATTATATTTAATTCAATTGTCCTATAGCGAGTAGAGAAAGATATCTGTCCACTATTTTTATATATTGAAAAAATTCTGTATAAGGATATGAATAAACTCAATAAAGACAAGGTATGTGATTTATGGAATATTTAACATTCTATATTATTATCTGGTTGCTATGATATGTAGGTGTTAAAGCAGATGAGGAAACTAAATTGGAAAGACGAAAATGTAAATTTCATTCTGTTTTATAATAAATATCTACATTTAGTTTATTTATGTGTTCTAAATTTTAGGTATTCGAGTTTGCCGTGAGAGCACTTAGCAGATCTTGGAAAGTGAAGTATAACAACGTTCTATGGCTAGCTGATCTGATTGGAGGATTGGTAGCGTATCAGGTTATTTAATTGTATTATATTTCTGTCATATACGTATATTGATATTTTACACTTTATAGGAAGAAGTAGGAATTAGAGTTGTAGATAATGTCTTGGAGGAAATCCGACTTGGAATGGAGGTAAATGACCCTACAATGAATCAACAGAGACTCTCTACAGTAAAATTCCTAGGAGAGTTATACAACTACAATCTAGTAGAAGCTAGTGTTATATTTCGCACTCTGTACATGTTTTTAAACTTCGGATTTACGAGTTCCCCTGAGAGTAAGAAATTCACTCTTTTTTTGTGCCCAATTATAGTTACATAATTATTTCTAGATCCATCTTCCCTGGATCCGAATGACAATTACTTCCGTATTAGAATAATTTGCACTCTGCTGGAGACTTGTGGACAATACTTTGATCACGGAAGTAGCAGGAAAAAGCTTGATAACTTCTTTATATTCTTTCAGGTAAATATTCAGCTGAATGAGACTATACGCTGAATCGTAAACTACGTAATACACGACTGAATATCTTCTATTTTCATTTGTTTATAGTGTTATGTTTGGATGAAGAAACGACCACTACCAATTCTAATAGAGTTTAGTGTTACTGACATGATGGAGAGTTTGAGACCTGATATTTTCTATTATGAGAGTTACGAAGAAGCGCAGAAAGCTGCTTTAGAGCTGGAATCTCAGTTTGATAAAACTCTCAGTAAGCACATGTTATGCTAGATTTAGCATATAGTATTATTATTACATAATTGTATTAACGATATCTTTTATTAACTTACGTATAATGTTATTGTGTATAGGATTTCTAACTTCTAGCTCAGATGCTAGTGTCCAACCTACTAACGGTGTTACTAATGTGAGTAATAAACAATCTCTGTCAGATGAAGAGGATGACGAGTACTATCGTACTAGTAATAAGAGTAAGGAGAAACCTGGCACAGAGGAACTTCAGGATGAACTTGTAATTTGCTAATTTTGATAAAATCTTCATTCCAGTATAGCATGTAGTTGATTTGAAATGAGTCTTATACATTTCAAGATAAAGTACAGTGAAAAATTGACTCGAAATGGAGTGTATTTAATTAATTATTTGATTGTTGATAATGGAACTCAAACAGTTTCCAACCAACGTCATCAATACATATCCAATGAATATTTCTGTCATTTGTTAGTCATGTAGATTGTAGAGAGTAGTTTATACATATGATATGTCTCCTAATTCCATAACGTGATCACTTTAGGATTCAGATGAGGATACATCACCATCTGATAACCAAGAGGACTACCAAGATGATGTAATTTAATGTTCCCATTTATTTGGCATAGATTACAGACCATAATTATTTTGATATTTCTTAGGTTGTTCTATCTGGTGGGATTAAACATATAACCTGTCTTGAAGATGACGAGTTCATTAATGCATTAGATAAGGCTATGTCAGATGACATACAGGTTATTTCTCATATTATATACAGTAAACTCGGATAAGAGGTACCCTATAGGATTACAGTAGAGTCCCCAAATAACATACGTTGGGGGCATCGCTTCTGTCCATTTTAGGGAGTTGTCCGCTTCTCGGAGACTGGTAAAGTATTACATATATGATTGCTAATTCATTCCGTTCCAGGAGGTTTGTCCGTTGTACAGGATTGTCCGCTTCTCGGAGTGTCCGTTTAGGGAGATTCCACTATAGACAATAATTAAGTGATAATAGAAAAGTATGTACTAACCGAATTCTATTTACTGGTTAAGCTAATATTAAATATATATTATAGATTGAAGGTTACTCTATTTTAGGGGAGAAGATCTGATGCTACAAAGATTCCAGTTGCTGATATTGCTATTCCTATGAAGCTGAAAGGATCTAACTTCAAACCAGGTACTTTAATTAAATACATACTTCCTGTACTGGTACTACTCAGTATTTACGATGTATTATTCAGGTGGGGATACAGAACATAAAGAGGAAGAGCATTTGACATTCACACTAATGATGAAGAAAGGACACAAGTCACAAGTATTATACAGTTCATAATTATAAAATATTGTGATACTTATTCATGTTCTTACAAAATACCTCGGTTTTTAGTATAAAGAGCTGAAAATCCCAGCAACAGATACCTTAGCAGCTTCTATTAAGCAGCAGAGACAGGTGATCTAATAATTAGTTTATACTTAAGACTATAATGGTATTATGTTAATATATACGAATTAATAGAACCTGTAGAAGAATATTGCGTTGTTGTGACTTTGTTTCTCTTGATATTTAGGCTGAGAAGACAGAACATGAGAAGATGAAAGAAATGATACTCAGTTATGAAAAGAGGAGAAACGAAGAAGACTACCAAGGTGAGTGTTTGTACATTTTAAAATCGAATTTAAATCCTCCGAATACTCAACTGGTTTGTGTTGGGAGGAGATAGAAATGTATAGCTAATACATGTTAGAATAAGTCATTAATAAACTTCATAGCTATGCAGCAAGCTGAAATGGAGAAAGAAAGGCAACAGCAGAAACGACAAAGAGGTAAAAGATTTAATTCTCAAGAAGGATACAGAATTAAGAATCAGAGTAGATTCAAAGGAGATTTACAGTAATCTAATTCATCTGCTATGAAGTTGTATTCCTATTGAGTAAGCTTTAATATTTATATCTTAATTCGTATATGTATTTTAACACACTATTATTTATAGCAGCAACTATTCACTATGGGATTTTGGAGATAATATATGGAAGAAGATATGATATGAATTAATCTTTACTCTTGTATTTGAAGTTAAATGAGAAAGATGTTGGTCGCTTTATCAAATAACAATTCCCAGTTAAAGCTACCGTATATGTATATAAGCGATATATTTAATCATACAAAACGTGTGGTATTCCAAAATTTTTGGACCATTTTATCTGCTCATTTCTTAATAACCAACTAGCATACCCACGTGACCACATCACACATTGTAGCACGTACTTGTATGCACGACATTGTACATACAAGTACCGCACGAATATATTTCCATTAGTAACTTGTATGATAAATATACAGCCAACTCCCATCTTATTGAAATACTCGCTTAATCGAACTATCAAAGTCTTAAATTGTACAAATATGGCCAAAGACCAAAGTATACAAATCAAATTAACATAAAGTTAATCGGTTAAATCGAAGTAATCGTCGCGGTGTCTTGAGCTTCTATATACTACTGAGAGTTGACTGCAATACTATTTTACATACGAATAATACGATAGCCTATTGATGGCGAGTGTAGGAGCAAGAAAATTATTGACATTTGTAACTGGAAATCCTGGAAAGCTCAGAGAAGCGATTGCAATATTCGGAGAAGATTTGCCTTGGAAACTTGTTTCGGTTAAGCTAGATCTACCTGAATTCCAGGGAGAACCAGATGAAATATCAATTCAGAAGTGTAAGATAGCCATGGAGAAGGTTAAAGGTCCCGTCATAATTGAGGACACTTGTCTTTGTTTCAACGCTCTCAACGGTCTACCCGGTCCGTATATAAAATGGTTTCTAGATAAACTTGGACATGACGGCCTTAATAAAATGTTGGCAGGGTTTGAAGATAAATCAGCTTATGCTTTATGTACATTTTCCTTTCACTCTGGGAAAGAAGGAGACGAGATCATGTTGTTCAGAGGAAGGATTGATGGTACCATTGTACCTGCTGCTGGGGATAATAAATTTGGCTGGGACCCAATCTTCAAACCAATTGGTTATTCAAGAACATTTGCTGAACTAGATGGAGATTCTAAAAACGCTATTTCACATCGTTCTAAAGCTCTTACTTTGTTAAAACAGCATTTACAGTAACCAGATTTATTGAGAGAATTATTGAATTTGTGTTTTTGTTTATTCTATTCAGCATACAGTAGTATCATTTCCAGGCAAAATGATACCTAATTTTAGAAATTTTATGTAATATATCGAAAATCTCTGAATATATCTATATCTATATCTATATACGTATATATAATACGAGGGGTTATTCTCAGGACCCTAGGGTCCTAGGGTCCTAACATTATTTCTGGGACCCTGTTTGAAACAAATCAAAATCAAAATATACTAGACTGATATAATGAGTTTTAAAATACACTAAATATAGGGTCCTAGAGCGAAATTACACTCTAGGACCCTAAGGTCCTGAGAATGATGCAGGACCCTAGGGTCCTAGATATAATTTTCCTATATAACACCCTCTATACATATGGTTAAATTATTACGCCCCTCCAGCAAATTCTGTATGAACCCCAATCAATTATCTAACACAGTGCTTCTTAAAGTGTGTCCTGGGGTCCATTCGGTTAGCAAACAAATACTTACGTGCATATTTGGTTGTCCAAATTCGGTTGAGCAATAAATTTATTTCAGAAACTTGAATATGTGTGCGTAGTAGTATACTTTTGTTTCAATTTCTGTCAAACAGAAGCATGGACATAGCATTATAATTTATGGCCCTGGATAAATAATTTGAGGATCACATATTATAACACAAGTATAATGGGGGAAGAATATTACCACATAATATACATATATCATAGCATTCAATGCATCAGGCTAACCAATTTCTTGTAAACATATACAAAAACTGACTGCTAAATATAACTAAACACGAGTTTCATTCTCATCACCTAGTTGCCCATATGGGGGCGGGGAGACAGATTTTGTACCCCCATCCTCAGGAAAGGAGGCTATGTAGTAAGGTTCTGGTGATGGTACTCTAGCTTCATTTGAGGTTAGTACTTTGGGACTTCGGGGGGCTTCCATACGAATATCCTGGCTGTTGAATTCAGAAATTTCGTCTGTCTTTGATTTAGTGACTGAGGTAGACTTGCTTACACTGTTAGCTGCCCTATTGATCTTGAACTTGAGTGCAGAGGGAGGGTTACGAGTATTACCAGAGGTGGTTGATACCATTTTATTAATAGCAGTACTGGCTGGAGATCTACATCTGAAAACATAATCAATCACTTCTTTAGTTCTCAGTGGATAGAGTATAGCGAATAAAACACCTTGTAGTCCCAGTATAATTGTGAATATAAATGCAACAGCTGATGTAGGTGCAGTAGCTATTATAGAGAATAACCAGGGTAGACCAAGGATTGGTGCTAGAATGAAAGTAGCTATCAGAACTTCTTTTATCTGTGGGAAGATGCTCTTGTTTCCCTTTGATATCCTGAACAGAACGACTGTTGTTATAATCAGTATAACTAGATTAGTAATAGTGATTACCAGCATAGGTACAATGAATGCTAGATTTGAGTATGAAGGCTCCTTGCTGAACCAGCAAACTCCTTCACTCGTGTTAATGAGGTTATCCCGTGCTGCTGCTGGAGTGATTATAATCAGAGGGAGGGGGAGAGTCCAGCTGAGTAGTACCAAGTAAAACCAAAAGCGTCGCTGACTGGACCAAGCGAATATCTTGATCAAGAGGTAGATTCCTATGGATAGGGAAGAAGTGAAAACAGAAAGCCAGAAGTAGTACTGAAAAATTGTAAAAGCTTTGCAAGCACCCTCATTGCTATAAGCTGCGTCTGAGAGGAGAAAGAATGTCAGAGCGAGCAGCAGTGAAACGGCGAAATTGAGATGTAGGATTGTTGCATCTTTCTTGAATGGACCTTCTTGTCTGTTCCTGGTTTTCCACCAAACAATTAGATAAGCAATGATTGAGAATATGAGAGCTATAATGGATAGACCACAGGTTATGTATGTTAAAATTTCCAAAGCGAGTTTCTCTGCATCTGTCAGTGGTATTGTCGTCACTGATACCAGAACACCGAAATGTGTCAAATGTGTGGCGACACATATAGCAGGTTCGGAAGGCACGTCATCACTATTGGCCAGAGTGACATATTGGAAGCCCCAGCCTTCTGACAAAACGCGTGCAGATGCACACCTTATTCGTGTTTGTGTTCCTGGTCCTGAATTTCTTTCTATCTCAGTTGAATTGAGAACATATGTTATAGATATTTCATCTGTCAACACAGTGATACGAACCCCATCTCTCGTGAATAGATTGATGCTAGTTATTGCACTAGCCAGAATGTCTTCCACCACCAGATTACTCCCTGGCTCACTGGTATCATTAACAAATACGTCACTAACCAATTCTTGAATAGTTGAGAAGAGAGCTACACTCACAGCTATGGTCTCATCCAATGGGAATATAGAAGCAGGAATTACTACAGAAGTTTGAGCAGCCATCACAGCAGAAGTATTGTCCCCAACAGGCATGGAGAGATTAGAACCTAGTACCAATGGTTCTACCCTGCCCCGTTCTAACGTTACGATTAGTGCTACAGTTGGTTGTTCTATTTCTATCACTATGGTAGCATTCTCCTCCGCAACGCTTCCGATTAGAATACCGAGATTTTGAATTCCATCTACCAGATTGTTTACATATGTCTGTGCCTCTGATTGCGTGGTTGAATCAAAAGCAGCAGAGTTCTCTATCCTAAGGACATTAGACGTTATCTCTACTACGCTCGTCTGAATCATCTCCAGATTCTCTCTCAGTGCATCTCCACTCAGATTAGCTAACGATTCTGTAATAGCACTAACCCCCACAGCTGCAACTGATATTTCTCCTGGGAACAGAATCCCCATACTCTCCTGTGTAGCAGTAACTAAGGTTTCTGTGAGTGTGACACTCTCCATCGGAGTCAAGATACGAGTCTCACTTTCGCTTGTTAGCTCCTCCGCTGCAACGAATATACTTCTCTGACAATTATCAACGTTAATTGGTCCCCATTCACCTGTATCAAGACATTGTCTTGTAATATTACCAAACAACGTAGTGTCTAATTGGGAGCAAGGCACGATAGAAATAACTCCGTATTCCGTGACAGGGAATGTAACGTTATTAATGCTGAGAGTAGTTACTTCACTAATAGAAGGACAGGTTGGAGTCCCAATTGGGATTGTACAGCTCAATCCTTCAAATCCTGCATTACAATCACATCGGTAGAATTCTGGAGGAAGCAGATCAGTGCAATTACCGTTAACACAGGTGGATTGTATTTGACATTCATCTATGTTGATACAGAGAGTGTCAAGTAGCTTGGAGTAACCTTGAAAGCATGTACACGTGAAACTACCCAGGTTGTTGAGACAAGCTCCATTTGTGCATGCACTAGGCATCATTAAACATTCGTTTATGTCTAAACAAGTGTTACCATCAAATCCATACCCAATACTACACTCACAATGATAAGAACTGTTTTTAAAACCTTCTGAGCATACACCCACTGATCCACAAGGATTTATGGGTGTACAGAATGAAGTTGTAGTGACTGGAGTTCCAGGGGAAATTGGACTTAATATACAGCTCTCTATTCCAGGCTGGATATCAGACACATTGAATTGGAATATATATACATAGTCATAGGTGGTATTAGGTGCTAATGATCCTAATTCATATATACCATCAGAGCATTGCACTGCATTTGATAATGGTGCTATTACATCTCCGAAAATGAAACTACTATGGTCGCAGAAAGATACCAGTGAGTTCCATGTAAAAATGATTGAATTGGGAGTCGGTTGGGTAGTTACATCCAATAACGATATATTTTGAGCTGCTCCAATTGGGTACCTGTAGTCTAAATGATGAACACGTAGCCCTCCTATGTATCTAGCTTCTGCTAATAAATCATAATCTAAGAAAGTATAGAGTTGTATCTCTCCTGAATTAGTGGAGTACTCTCTGCAGAAGTATGTCTCATCAGGAGGTGGGGGGCACTGTATCTGTCCATAATCTATAGTTATACTTATTGATTCGAATACATCCTCAGTGTAGTTACTAGGACAAGGAATAGCCAATGGTATGGTGTCTAACTCCCTATATTTCGGAAATACGTATAACACAAAGGTTTCAAACTCATGAGAATTAGGTAGATTTGCTCCTGGAAGGTTCCAGTAGACTTGATAGACATCTGAATTTGAATCAGCTGGTAGAATTACGTTGGTTATCATTGGTGAAGCGCTGATTGGTACGAAGTAAAATGATATATCTATTGTGACAGCTAGATTCGCTGGTGGCGAGGTTATATTGCGTCCAGGTGCAATGACATCCATAAATGGAAATATAAATGTTACTCGAGGTGTAAGGTCATGGCTCAGAAAATCACTTGCATTAATTGCATATTCGTTGTCAGTACATTGGTTGACTGGGAATTGAGGATTACCATTTCCTTCATTAAAATAGTAATACACTGTTCTAGCTAGAGGTGTACATAATGTGCTTCTATAGTAATATGACAGAATAGAATCGAACCCAGATACGTAGATTAATTCTTCAAGGGAAAATGATGGTCTATACGGTCTGGATAACGTGATTTGCATCACCCCCATCACTTCGTAAGCAATTGCTAGTTCATATTCATAGCCGGGAATAACTGTAATGATTGCATTCAATTCATTTGATGTAGCTTTAGAGCAGGTAAGGTTTGGACTTGAATCGAAACACATTTGAAAGAATTGTGGAGGATTTTCGTAGGAACTAGCACTTATGGAATCTACTGTGTAATTAGATTCTGAGAATGTATCTCCTATTGATTCTATTATTGTGAACGCATTTGATGGGTAAGCCAGGAGGGTATAAGACGTTACTTGTTGAATGGGTTTCCAAAATACTTGAATGGTTGAAAAATCTATGACATTAATATCTTCAAGTAGAGGAGGCGTTACTATTGGTGGAAAATAAAAGTTGATCACAGGGCATGTTTGAAAGAATTGTGCCGTTGAATTATAGAACACATTTCCTGAAATTTGATAATCGGTGTCGAAAGTTAGGTTTACCAGTGTGTATGTACCGATATCACAAGGCATTGGAGGGCTGATGTGATCTGGTATTACTGATCCACCTCTCCTCCTCCTTTGAATTGGACCTTCACTGAGTATTGAATACCCGACAGCTTCAATATATATGTAAGATCCTGGCGCACAAAAGAATTTCACGTCCCAATCTACTTTAATATTGTTTACTGAATCTAGAGTTGATTGTGAATTCGCCTCACCTACGTCTATGAAAAATGGAAAATCCAATATTGAAAATAGGTTGTGGTCTTCTCCTGGAATGATGTTAAATGAATTCTGTTGCGAACCATCAAACTCTACCCTGATGAGTGAATCAAAGCCTGGGATAATGGGGAGAATAATGTTTTCTGTGTTGCTGACCGATGTGCAAAAATAGTCACTCGAAATTTCACAAGTGAGATTGTTCATATTAGCCATATCAACAATCGAGTAGTTGGATGTGAAGGTCCGCACAAAGAAGGGAGGAAAATCTTGGTTTCCTGACGGACAAAATTCTGTATTACTTCCGAACACTCTTAACCTCAGTGCTTGAAAAGGGATAGTATAGATAGTTGCTGGTAGTGAAAAATTTTGTCCATTGAATATACTGATTAAAATTGATACAGAATTCAGATATTCAAAACTCACACTCTGTGGGTTTCCTGGTGGAGGCAGAAATGTAATCCCTTCGTTTGATTCGTAGCTCAGTAAACATTCTACTCCACTCGAAGTAGAAACCTCTGAGAGATAGTTTACGTAATAGGGGTAATTTGGTTCTAGAATCTCAGTATTCAGAAGCTTTCCATCAGAACATGGGGAAACTATCGAGTTTAGCTCAAGTAGAGGGCTGAACTCAGTATTTCCAGGAGAGAAGTAATGGAAGAATATGAATGAGGATTCTGTTTGGCATAGTTGTGTATTCCAGTCTATTTCCAGAAAGGGACCATTGTTAGCTCCAAACACTGAAAATGTATCAAAGATGAATGGGAAACTTCCAACCCTCTGCACTGCATTAGTTACGTTGTGTCTTGTAACTGCTTCCACGATAATACCATATGCATACCTAGCGTCGTAAGTAATAGAAATTGATCTTGGAACATACAATTCTGAGTAGCATTGATATGGAATGTTAGCTACTTCTTTTGGAGGACATGTGAGTGGGAAATCATCTTGAGGTAGCCTAACACTGTGTATGTAGTATTCAGTGGGTTGGAAGGTGAACTCTCTCGGTGATGTCTGTGATGTGACGTCATTACAAGACCCACCATTATACTTCATATTGAATATTGGAAAGCTGTATACGTTGTAGAAATCTATTTCAAATCCAGGTTCCGGTTCGTAGCCAATCCAAGTAAGTGAGATACTGTTAGACCTATCTATCGCGCTTGTTATTACTGGTCTATCTAATTCAAAAGGGAACAGTGGGATGAATGGAGTGAACGATGCCAGTTCAACGTAGGTACAGCTACCTTCAGGGACGTGAATTTGAGATGAATTGATCCTAATTTCTGGGACAATTTGAATCACCCTTGAATTAGCGTAGATATACACATACTGGTCTACACATGTTGTTTGTCTGTCCAGAGAAATATACGAATTGAAATTTTGTGTTGGCACAAACCCAATCCCTCTTTTATATTCGTTTTGTCCTTGTAATCCATATTTGATTGTGAGTTGATGCTGATCACAGAAACTAGGATCTACATTCCATGTCATCAAAACCTGGTTTCCCTTTGGTAAAGGAATATTTGTTTCGTTTCCCTTTGGTAAAGGAATATTTGTTTCGTTTCCCTTTGGTAAAGGAATATTTGTTTCGTTTCCAGGTTGTTGTTGATTTTCAGGATCATTTGTGAAAATTTTTATATCCAAAACCTCATCATAAAAGTCATCGATTAAGAAAAAATTGCTAGTATAATTGAACATAATTTGAGGATAGAGAGTGATGAGTATGTTAGCGAAATCATACCCTGGAAATATGTCAATTGTTACATTCTCTCCGTTTGAGTAATGACATCTATAGTCACTAGTATTAAGACAAGGAGGAAAACTACCGCTAAAGAGTGGATTTTCTGCAATCCACTGTGTGACATTCTTCCCCTCCTGGAATTGGAAGGCACGACTGTAATTGCAATTCCCATTGTAGTAACTAACTATAAGTGGGAATAAGTATACTTGATATCCCAGTACATCTTCAACACGTTCGATAGGAGGGGATATACTGACTGATATTTGTGTGGCGCTGTATGGAATTGTAAACAAATTCCCTTCAAATATTTCTGGTTCATAGTTTATCAATTCAGCTGATACGACTACACCATCAGATGTTATCGGATTTCCGAATACGTCACTTGCAACCTCACCGATACCAATGTGTAAATAACACGAGTTATCGCAAAATTCAGCCACATATGGTAGCTCAAACACTTCTAGTCTGATAGAATAGGTTCTATTGACACCTGTCATGATTTGAGAATTGATAAAGGTTGAGAGTTGTAGAATTTCTGAAGTATTTGGTCCCATTGAAGGCGATAAACTCAATAGTGAAATATTGAAAGAATTAGGGACTATTAGTTCAGAGAATGTACTGCGAATAAATCCCAATCTGAGATCTATTATTGTGCTATTAACGATGTAAAACGGAGACGTGGTATCAGGTATTACTTCTAGTGGATATATTGTTTGCGGCAGTGATGGTGTTATGAAATCTGTTGGTAGTTGTATGAAAGTAGAGTTAATATCCTCTAGACACGTCAAATCTTGGTAATCCCCTATAAACCTTATAATATCTTCACTATCTGATATAGATACTGTTAAGTTATGTTGAGTTAACCGCGTTAGATTAAAGGAGACAGAGATGTTAAGATCAGTAAATGTACATGGAGAATCGAAACTCATTGAATTGGAGAGAGATATTCCTTCAAGGAAGAATAGGAAATTATAGACTGATGTATTAAAGGAAAGCGTAATGACGAGTTGTTCATTGTTGAAACTGAGGTTACCATTTGTTATCTCTGCTGGTGGTTGTATTATCCCGCATTCTACATTGTAGTTGCCTATTATTTGTATTAGCAGTAAACATGCTATAGTTATGATCCTCAACTTCCCCTGTAAATATGCAAATATGAATAATTTCTACTTTCGTACTTTAGTTCGTATCATTTATCGGAAGTTTCATACTTTCATTCCTTTTGTACACAAGAGATATGCGAAATTCGGATTCAGCTTACTTTGTTACTCCATATATTTGTTGGGAGCATGTCTCTACGATTGTTTCAAGATTTCAATTATTTGTTTACTTTATATTCATAAAAACAGCAATAAATTTACATATGATTAGTTAAAAAGTGTGAACTTCAGATTCAGCATATTCGATATGTTTAGTCATGTTTTATTGAATTATGTTTACTTCCTTCTAAATATGATAAATGTGTAGAGTTATGCGACATCCCAGAATTGAGAAATTCGAATTCAATCCAACATTCCATAAATCCTTCCTTGACAACGGACAAACGAACAAACAGACAGACAAAATTGCAATTTAATAATATAGATTTTCCGAATATCTGATACAACACAACAAAGTTATTTTGGGATGGAATATTAGCAAAAATATATTTCTATTCGGCTATTTTATTTTCGAGAACACATAATAGGATAATGTACACTTTTAACTCACCATCGATTCTTTATTATTGAGACAGCGAAGTTTGCTATAACTTATCGAAGATCACTAATTTCTATTCCTGAGCTGTAAAAGTTGGTTTATATATAGCTTGCTTTCTCGATACTTTCTCGTAGACATGTTAGCCTTATTAGGCATTAGGACACGTAGTATCTATAATATTTCATTAATCTTTGATTAGTAAGGATATTTTGGTTTATATCGTATATTATTAATTAGTTATGCAATTTAATTCCATTTACTGTAACGTTGTATCTTTTGTTGTGCAATTAGCTGATGAGGTACAAGAGTAATCTGTGTTTCACAGTAATTCATGTTTGGAATTTAATTTCGTATTACAGTGGAAGCCACTTAATCGGGACAGCTCGGGAGTCAATGTTTTGTCCCGACTAACCGATTATGATATATTTAAGTATTCAAACTAGTTTCCATGGTCTCAGATCATAACCAGAAATATCATATTACACTACTACTAAATCTTGATTATATAGGGAGTGAGCAGAGTTAATAATCTTAGTTTGTAAATTGCAATTGTATCGGTGTTGTATTGTTATCGTTGTAGAATATTAAAATTCCTAGTTTTATAAACAAACCATATTACAATCATTCTGAATAAATATACAATCGTTTATTTGGGATAAAATCCTAATTAAGCGAAATAAAGTTCATATTCGGTTAATCGGGATAAAAAATCCCGATTAACCAATTCGATGTCCCAATTATCCGGTGATTTTTCTATGTAAAAAATTTGTTCCCTAATCATTGTCCCGATTAAGCGGCTTCCACTGTATTTGAGACTTATATTCACTTATAGGTTAGGTCTGTTGTATGATATTTTGAGGCACTGTATTATAGTACTATGGATATTCAATATCTATAATATTTTGAGGCAGTAACTTCACTGGTGAACAACCCTACACCAACCTTTGGAGTCGTCGTTGACCAAATTACTCTTGATTTCGATTAACCTTTCTATTTATGAGACTCGACTCCTACGTACTGTTGTGTAGGATTTGTGTGTGTGTGTGTGTGTGTGTGTGTGTGTGTGTGTGTGTGTGTGTGTGTGTGTGTGTGTTTATTATATATGAACTTTATTATCGATTAGTAAATTTATATTATTGATTCAAATAAGTTGGGGATGAAAATAACTGAAATAATGGAAAAAGAGGAGTTAGTAATATGAGTTGTAATAATACACATCTGGTAATAACTGAGATTATCATCAAGTCAAACTGGAACTAAATTAATCGCACAAATTTCTATGGATTCCAACTGCCTCAAAATATTATAGATATTGAATATCCATGGTACTATAATACAGTGCCTCAAAATATCATACAACAGGTCTCTATTAGTTGGAGACTTGTTTCAACTCCACCGCACCTCCAATATGTTTAGCTACTCTATATTATCATTACTCAGTTTGATTCAATACACGATTAATACATTTACAGAAAATTGGTTATGCTTCGTTTAGCGTGTTCTCGTATCAAATTTATCTCTAAGTCATATTATAATGACCTAATGCTTAAGAAATACCGCCAGCCCATAGTTCAGCAGGATGTCATGTAGTAACAAGTTCTTCTTGGCCTTATATGTAATTAATTCTTTCTATATTTATGATTGGTACCTCAAATACTCCGAGATGTCAAAATGACATGTGTATGTCAGGATTAATCAGTACGTGGAATAAATTTCTGAACTTTTCAGATTATGAAATGTACAAGGCCACACAGCTTTGTTTATTGTAATTATTCCAACACATAATAAATAAATGTATATAACTCATTCCGCACACTAGATGTAAATGGCTAGCATTAATCACTTAGAAGAAACAACTGATTTTCCCTTAACTGAACCGTCAGTGAATCCACGCCTCAGTGTTGGGTATCCAATCACATTCAAAAATTACATAGCACAAGAATGGTTAGGGAAAACTGACACAGCAGATCGGATTAGGAAAGTGAGTTTATGTGAATTTACAAACATCGTTAGCTGTAATGATAACATTCACTTTCAGATTTTCTAGTAGCACACTGATTAATGTGTTTTAATAATATCCATTCATAATTACAGGAATTGAATACGTACTGTTAGATTGGAAATATATTATTGGAAATATTTTAAATTCGTTTCGAAATATTGTTAAGCAAAATGAGAGCTACTACTGTAGTTATTGTATTATTACGTTTGTTGCGAGAGATAGCTCGTTTTAGGCATTGAAAAGTTTAATAATGTTAGACTGTCCTCAATATAATGAGTGGAGCTTGTCCAATGCATGTACACCAATAGATATGTTCTCTCAATTGTTTATAGGGGTATAATGAACTGGGAGTTTTAGGTTATACTCATCTGCTGCAAATCCGTGGAGATAACTACTGTGCAATTCGTTCTAATCTATTCCAGACATTTTCAATAGAGAATTTGACTGACTGTCCTCTCCTAGCTAAAATGGGATGTCCAGAAAAAGTACAAGAAGTTAGTGAGTATATTTATAATCAACTAATTGGATAAAATACTATACTCACTAACTTTGTCATATAGTGTGTTGGACCAATATTTGAAAAATACCCATTCTTGGAGAAGTGGTCGTTTGCTAACAAAGAAGAATTCCATGAACTCGGAGATGCAATCAGTGTCCTGAAGATGTGTGTAGGTAACTTAGCTTATGAAGTAAGCATTTAATCGGTATTTTATTTAGTGTAAAACTTGTGTATTATTATTATTTCCTATTTTGATAGTTAAATAAAGTTAGGACAGCTACTACTAGGATGGACGGAAGAGTTTACTTCTTACACAATCTTAACTCAAATCCGTCGGAACGTTTTGACTTCTCTTTGATGGAAGCCATTAAATTTTACATGTTCGTTAAATCTGCTGAGTTCTGGGAATTGTCGCAGACGGGTGAAGAACTCCCAAATGGGATGGAGCACTTTTTTCTGAGAGAGACTTCCCTATCACTTGAAGACTTCTTAATTAATCATCTAAATAATGTAGGAAGTATAGGCGGACTAGAAATGGTAATTGCTTTTGTACTTTTGTATTAAATCTCATATTACATTAATCACTAGATAAATGTTAATAGATTGAGATGGTACTATTGGGTTATACCCTAGGAATGCAGATACGAGTTTATCGTATCTCCTCCTTTGGTAAGGAGGACTTCATCACTTATTACCCTCCAGGAAATTATCCTAATGAGAGAATCATTAATATCTCAGCAGAAGATGATCGACACTATAATGTCATTACAACACTTAATGATGTAGAGGAGTTTCATTTATCTACGAATACCTATTCAGTCGAACCTTCAGTTTAATTTAATCTTTTTCTAACTAAAATTTGTAGTTTTATTTACGAATACATTCGACTGCACTTAAATTAGTTTCTAATTACTCAAATATACGATGTGTTAGTTAGTAAAATAGATTTTTAATAATTGTTTGCGTTTGTTACATTTGTAAATATTGCAATTGATCAGATTACTCCGCGTTTTACTCTTTTGAAAATTGTTAATTCTGTTAAATTTCTAAAACAGTAATGTTGGATGAAGAAATACTGACAATCGATACATACTTTAAAGTTTACTAATTTCTAATTATATTTTTGTACAATTTTTTGATTACTTTGTGAATAGTGAATAGGCGGTATGTTTGCAGTTGAAAATGTAACTCTTCTCCTCTGGGACTGTTTCATCTACGTAGTAATTCCAATCTTTTTCGCACTTCTCATCTACCAGCTCTATGTGCTAGAGGCGTTCGTTTATCTCTCAAAGAATAAAAACATCCTTGATAAACTTCCCGGACCTCCAGTCGAAATATTTTGGGGTACAATGCGATTCTTCAACCCCACTGAACAAGGTCTGCTGTGGTGTGAACAATTCGTGAGAGATAATATAAGGCTTCAATTCTTCAGGGTACGCATGGGTCCGTTCTTATACGCTATTATGCTTACACACCCTGAAGTTATTGGCCGTGTCTTAACAATGAAAGCGAATACAGCCCCTAAAGCTAAGGTATACAACATTGTTAAACCTTATTTAGGCGAAGGTTTGCTAATCTCAAATTTCCAAAAATGGCATACTAGGAGACGTCTGTTGACGCCTGCATTCCATTTCGAGATACTACATAGCTATATTTCAATATACAATGAAGCTGTTGATTGTTTGATTGGGAAGTGGGAGCGCTCACTACAGGAAGGGAAATCTCAGCTGGAGATAGGTGATGACATAGGATTAATGACGTTAGATGTAATGCTACGCTGTGCATGCTCCTATAGTTCGAATTGTCAGGAATCTGGTTCAATTGACAGAAAGTATATTGATGCTATATATTTCAACAATATCAGTTCTAATTCTCAAATCACATACGTACCCTATCAAGTCAGATCGGTTTTCCATATGTCTCCTGAAGGCTTTAAATTCCGTAAATGTTGTAAGATAATACACGACCATTCCCTGAAAGTTATTAAAGCGAGGAGGCGAGCTTTCATGGAAGATATGAACGCTCTTAGTTCTGGTAAGAAGAAGAAGGATTTCATTGACATCCTCTTGACAGCTACAGATCAATCCGGCGCACAATTATCTGATAATGACATTATGGAGGAGATGGATACATTCCTGTTTGAAGGTCATGACACGACATCATCTGGAATATCTTGGACATTGTACTTGTTAGGACTTCATCCTGAGTACCAGCAGAAATGTAGACAAGAGATACGTGATCTATTGCAGGAGAGAGAATTCATTGAGTACGATGACGTCAGTAATCTTAAGTTCACTACCATGTGTATTAAGGAATCAATGCGAATATATCCACCTGTACCCTTTGTTCATAGACTATTGACAGAAGAATTGACTATAGGCGAGTACACCATTCCCAAAGGAGTGTGGCTTATATTGGCCATAACTTTATGTCATAGGAGACCCGATATTTGGGAAGATCCCGAAAAGTACAATCCTTATCGTTTCGAGGAGGAAATTCCTGGGGGACATCCTTTCGCGTATGTTCCATTCTCTGGGGGCCCTAGGAATTGCATTGGGCAGAAGTTTGCCATCAACGAAGAAGTGATAGCTATTAGCAAGATTCTGAATAATTTTGAATTGATATCTGTCCCTAAAAAGATTGTACGTATTCCCCAAGTTATCACCAAGTGTGAAGGAGGTTTGTATGTTAACTTACAGAAGTTACCTTCTCATTAAGTCCAGCTGTTTCATCATGCACCATGAGATTTATTTTTTATTCACAATTTTTTCATTTAATTGAGATATCATAGTTGTGTATTTATTTTGTTGATATTATCGGAGAAAGAATTGTATATTTAAATCCTTGTAGTTGCATAATGATTAGTTCAGCAACTAGGAAGTGTTTTATATGCCCAATGCCCTCGTCCCACAAGATTAGAAACCAGTCTTCGCGTCTCTACTTTAGGGTCCCGAATAGACTGTTCTTTTACTATATAATTCCCTGATCAACTTTGAAATTATTATTCATCACAGTTTCTGAATGCTCTGGTTTATTACCTTTTCATTCAGTTTCTATAAAATATTCTATGCTATGCACTAGTATGCATGCGTCGGGCCGAAAATCCGTGGCGACCTCTACCTATGAAACTTCTAACATTTATTCCAATACGATTATTGTGTGCATTAATTAAATTCAAGGTTGAAACCGCTCGAACCGAATATCAGTATTCATGAATAGTAACCTAACCGAATACTGATATTATTCAGTTTGCCCAACCGAACACTGATGATATTCAGTTGGTAACCGAACATTGAACTATTCTGTTGCAACCTTGATTGAATTAACGCTTAGATAGATAATTATTTATAATTAATCAAATAGGCAAATGCTTAGTTAATGTAAATCCTTACATTATCTTCACCTTTTCGGTATTCTAAATTTTGTGATTTCCTAGAACAAAGAAATGTAACCTCATACAGCTTGTTCGTCCTCAAGTCTGATTTCTTGTTCTAAGCTATTGAAACACTACCATATTACATGGCTGTAGTGCACATTAGTTTTGTAAATGCACTTTGCACAGTGGCGTATTCAAAATAATATTACTTTAGTGCCACTACAAGCTTTCTGTATTGATTGATACTATGCAAATGACTGTAAGTAATAGTAGGAAACGTTCTTTACGAAATTCCACTATCAGTCAATCACTACAATACGCCGGTGAAATCAAACAACAGAAAATTAACCAAATATCCTGTCCACAATTCATTCCCTTCCATGTTTCCCCTCCTCGAATACGCTGCAGACTCCGCTTACCAACTACTCTAACGCTACAGTGTTACTGTGAATACACAGAACGTAGGCACAATAAGCTATTGCGTATAGAAGAACTCCCAGAAACAGTTAGAGATCTGAAACAACTCATCTCTGACAAATTACAGATTCCTATCATCTGTCAACTACAGCTGTCTGTCAAAGAGATGATACTGTTTGACTACCAATCTCTTTCTCAGGATGTCTCTCTCAGAGGGGGAGATCAGCTCCAATTAATTTATTTCGGACGTTCTTGTTCTGACAGATTTCCATTGGTCCTTGAGCACGCTAATAAGATAACAGCATTCTACAACAAGCATATCAACCCCCCAAAGATAAAATCTACTGAATCCCCGCCTCCACCCATCACAGATATTGAACTCATTGATGACGTAGATGAACTTAAGCAAAGTATGGATTATATGTATGAACGTGTCCTACTTCCTTGGAGAGACGAAGCTACCACCTGTCATAGACTATACTTGACAAATGAAGGAGTGATCGATAGAGTGATCGAAATATGGGAATGGGCAGATCAAGAAATTTATGAAAACTTGGCTGTCTCTTGTATGCTTATGTTGTGGGATTATGGAGAGAACCTTGAAGAGAGGGTTCTACTTATGAATAAGAAGGTTCACATACTAGCTCTTGACCGCTTTATTTCTACCAAAGCCACAACAGAAATAAAATATGGATGTGTTGGATTGTTAGCTGGATTTGGTGAGTTTCCCGCTGGACAGAAGTTCCTGGGGACCAGTCAGAAATTCTTGACGAAACTCGTGGACTATTTCACTAAGACACCCAATAGATTTGCTATGAGTATAACTAGCACACTTCTATTCACTCTGGCAAGCCATCCAAACGTTCCATTGGTGATGATGAAAGCTGGAATTGTACAGAAACTTAGTAACAAGTTGGAGAGGTTAGATTTCTTTCTAAACGCAGATTCAGATATAGCATACGGGCTGATTATGTTCTACATGGCTCTCTTACGTAACCCTACCTTTGATCTTCCAACCGGTTACTCACCTGGTTACTTCAAAATTAAATTTCAACAACAAAGAAACTGTACTTCTGCTGTTGACATAGCAGAGCGAGAGAAGCTGAGAGGAACCTCCTGGGGTACAATTCTCCCATTCATTGATATGCTATTTATTCCCCAATCAGCTCCGTTGTGGAAATTTAAATACAGTAGAGGTTTGATGGATAGTTATCTGCATATGGCTGTTACTATCGTGTCTGCTACATTTATGGATGTAAAAAATATCGAACTGTGTTTACGTGAGGGTCTATATGGGTATCTAGTCATCTTGTCTTGGAATTACAAATCATATCATTGCATTACTCGTGTCCTAAAGGAAATATTAAAAAGATTTGATCCATTAGAAAACAAGATTCCATCTCTTGCACAAATTGCTAGAAGTGAATATGCAGTCCTGCATAATGGCCTTGGAGCTACACTTGAACTGAATACAAGTACTATAGCACTATTTTAATTGGTATACTATTGCTTGCTAGTTTTGTATGTTTGTATATACTTTAGCTAAATGTAAATTAGTTTATCAGTAATAATGAATAATTCCTATCAACCAATCATATTCCATGGTTCAAACACTATTTTGTATAAAACGTCGGCACATATGCACTGAATTGTGTCTCTAATGCTCGGGTCAAGACAGCTCGTTTCCAAAGGTTGTAATTTCGTTCACAATAATGAAATATGGAAGGATCATGTGAAGAAAGAGTTAGCCTTACAAAAGAAGTGGCCTGATACTTGGGGGTTCTTATCTCAAGGGAAAGAAGAGAATAATAAGAAAGAGACTGTGTTAGAAAAAAGTGATGGTGAATCAGAAAATAAAGAATCACAAACTAATTACCCACAAACTGACACACAGAAGATTGGTTATAAAGTGACTGAACTGCCCACCTACCAAGCTGAGGGCAAGTATGGAAAGTTTGCCAAAAGGAAATATGGAATTGATAAGGTTCTAGATTGGTCACCTGAAAGCTTCTAGAAAATAAATAATAAATTGATGAAAATAATATCGAACATTAAATACTTTATCAACCTAGATTATAGCCAGCATACGTACGTATATTATAAATTCGAGCGTGCATCAAACAAAGTGTACATGTATAATTACAAGTCAATCAAGGGCGGTGGAAGGTGCTAAATAGCGGTCATGCTATTGCCTTAAACTATTGTAATGTGGTCAGGCCCGGCCATAGCCTGACTGGCCTGACCGTTTGCTCCGTCCCTGCAATTCAATGGGAATGCACTTAAAAGTCAAGTCAGTGTAGTGTGTATGAGTGTATGTAAATGGTCCGTGTTGATAACATAATATACACACTCATGCCTCAGTATGGAGTATGAAGAGTGTTTTATCATCTTATGAGTGCTCTGCGGGCCTCCGCCATCACTTAACACCGTATTACAACGAATAGTAGCTCAGAATTATACGTACAATCGTGAAAAATTCTAAATCCAAATTCTAAGAATTCTTAGTTTCGTATTCACTAATATTATATGTCAAATTCTAGGAATAATTCTTACTTCGTATTCACAAAATTCTTAGAATTATTCTTTGAATTGCAAATAAAATATTCCCAATTCTTGGAATTTCTAGAATTCAAGTCAATTCTTAGAGCGTAAGTGAGGTAGAGAACTCACCATAAAGACTATTATCAACTTGTGTGGGTTGTGAAGTGGGTAAAGTTCAAAGTGATATTCAACACTAAATATTATATAATTATACGATGATCTAATAAATAACCAAAGCGTAAATTGGTTTTGCAAGTTCTAATAATCTTTCGCCATATGTTCACTTTATTAAGTTTCAGGAACAAACCCAAGGATACTCCAATTGAGTGCACAGTAGTGACAGTACGTGTAGCAAATCACCATGATGAGCATTAATTTGTTGAAAGGGATTATTGTATGGAATTTAGGAGTATACATAAACATAAATAGGGATAATATATCTACAGTAGTAGATAAATATAGTCGCCAAAGTATAAGTGGAGTTATAAACACCTCCACACACAAACACCAACATCTCCGAAGAATAAGTAGAGACGTGAACGGTAGGGAATATTCTGTATAGTGTAGGATATTTCAAAAGAGATTCCCTCTCCTATCACAACACTCCATCCTCTCCCGTAGCGTGCATCCATTTGTTCTTTCACATCTTTCGATGCGGACTCCTTATTGTCAGGGAATTTCTCACAAGCACACACACAAACATCTATCGCATCTTGTTGCATTTCTCTGTCATGTCTGTATATTTGACAAGTGAGTAGTTTTGGATACGTTTGTAGTCTTGCTGTAATTTGGGCACTTTGGGGGCCTGCTCCACCTCCTTATCTTTTTCCTCAAGTATTTTTTGGTGGATATATTTCTCCCATCTTGATATCCTAGAAACTTGTCGCTGGAAATTAGGACCAGAATATTGGTGTATATGTTATATACTCCAATTGACATATTTTAGTGAATAAGGAATACTCCTTTTGGTACCATGTATTATGATAGTGATATTATGCGTAAGTATACGTATAGCAAGATCTTCATTTAGTCATTGTGATGAATTTTACTGCAAGAATGTTGCTTTTGGAACACGTTAAAATTATCTGAATTCTTCTGGTCATAATCTGAGAACAGCTAGAAGTAATGAAATAGATAGGTGAGTTGTCTTTAGTACCTAAACTACATTATTCACTTAGGCCTTCTAAGGATTTGTGTTATACATTTATTTTTTAGGAGCTATTAAATAAGTCAGATTCCTTATGTTTAGCTGAGCCATAGTATAGTACAGGTTTTTGTAATACAAAAACCCAATACCTTCATTCCAAAAGGTGACTTTCATTAGGCCCAAAAAATGACCTTTTCTCGAACATAGAAAAACTGTACTATAGTATAGTTGAGCTATAAATTAATTATTTGTAAATAAGTATATCTGCATACGGAACTTGCGCAAAATTAACCCTTTCCAACATCAAAATTTGTAAATAAAGAGCCTGATCCTCTCTCAAAGGTAGTTATATATTCCTCATGCAGATTTACATTTTTAAAGTAGAGTTATTGTAATTGACCTTTGGCTGATTTCATTTAAATTTCTTTGGAAAAACATAGCAAACTTTGTCTCTGCATTTCTATTAACCGAATACTGCCGGAAATGTGTGATTTATGACGTCAAAAAGATGCTAAAATCTCGTTTTTGGTGCGAAATTGGTTAAAAGGAAGTGGTAAATTTTTAGTGTTTCTTTTCATTACTCGGGGAACATTATTCATAGGGAACACTATCCACTGTGACACCGGGTGGCCCATAGTTTTACCATTACAATATATTGCATTGTATATTTGTTTACTAGAGAAAAGCAGAAATCTAGTGTGAAGCTCTTGGGGTTTTGCTCCACACTATCACATAGCTTATACTATCACGCAATAATGCTAGTTTAAACTGTTAACTACATGTAGCAATTCTTCAGCAGTAGGTCTATCTATTGTGGCCTCTGAGTAATGAGTGTATAGAATATTACAAGACTTATCCAGTATTACGTCACCACCTGTCTGTTCCAGATCATCATGTATAAGAGGTTTTATCAACTTAGCGTTATTAACCAGCTTTTCTGTGTAGTAATGAATAGCTGTAGAATGCCAAGTTTTGTAGTACGACCGCTTCATGTTTAGTAATTTGTAGATGTGTTTGTGTGTATCGGAGAGTAGTTGATAATCTGTAGGAGTTCTCTCTAACCAAGACGCACCCTCATGTATAGAGTTAAATGTAACTAGCACAACCTGCACGCACCTTTCAATAAATTTAGACTGCCACTTGTTGAGTCTGGACACATGGGCATGTCATGGGTGTCATGCAAAATGACGTAATAAGACAAGTATTGTGTATTTCTTCTGTTGTAGAATTGTTTCAAAGCTAAATGCCTCATTTGTAAGTACATCAATTAGAATAATTTCTGAGAGCCTCAAATCTTAAAAACAGAAGTAAATGTTATAATTATCAAAATGTTGTTGTAATCTTATTGTTACCCTTAGGTCCTTCGTTCTGTATTACGTCATCAACTTTACTCAACATTTCATGGTATCTAGCTGTTAATCCATCCATCTTCTTCATTACAGCAGATACTTCATCTGACTCGATATTTAGGTTTCTGTAAAATTCTAAGGAATTTCTTGCACCTATAGCTTGGTAGCACTCAGTGAGACAAGGAATGAGTTGAGATAGGATTTTATGAAATTTATCTTCTGTTGGCTCAGTTGGGTTAATTATGACATCATCAGCTGTTTTCTGAATAATCGTTGTAAGGTGTTGATTGTATTTTGTTAGTGAGGCGAGTATATGTTCTCTATCTTGTAGTGTTGTGCTACAAGAGGCCATGAAACCTGTTTACTAATTTTAATCTATCACTACATTGTGAAATCATGTCTCTTACAAATGGCTTAATATTGTAAATTAAATTTTTGTGTATTAAATAGAGGAAATTTATATGAAATTGATAATCTTACAATTTGATTTTAATTACTTAATATTTACACTGAATATATATATTTCCTTGTTTCTCTACAACGCTTATTTTTAAACAAAATTTAAAGTCCCATAAAAACACAAATTGTTACTGGATATATCGTATTGATTAATATTCCTGAGGACTCGCCTCAGGTTGCCTTACATTCTTTGATTCCCAGTAATAATTATCCATCTTATTATCCTTATAGCTTACAGACTTTCAATCAGCAGCCTCTAACCATAAAATTCAATTACGTTCTACTACATCATAATCTATTGGAGTTATTACCTGCTTACGACCGTTCAATATGATACCTCGTATAAGAATCTGTACATAATTGGTGATTTGATCGGAATAACATTGATTTGCTTGGTTTACATCATATCCATACGTTAATACATTTGGATCTTTTAATTTTATTCATGCAACACATAATGCCATTAAACTGACCTAAGTGAAATATAATATACCAATGGGGAAGATAATTCTCTTATAAATTGCAATAATAATGACAACATTTAATTCATTTCTTTATTACCTTCAACTTCATATCTCTGAAAAGTTTCACACAAGCAACATCGAAAGGTGAGTTGCATGTTTATTCTCTGTAATTACCGTCCTTCCCAATAACCAAAAAGCCTTTCTGGAAATAACATTCAGAAGAAAATCCGACGCGTAATTGGGGAATACCGTAAATAAATGATTTTGTGAAGACGAAATTATATTTACATTAATTTACTGTTAATATTTTATTTTAGGTAAATGGGAACTCTCATAGCATTATTTATATTCGTTGTATTATCCACATCCATTCGTGGTCCCCTTGCTTTCGATCTTCTACCATCTTCTATTGTTAACGAGAATACTTCTCTCTCGTTTGAGGGCGCAAGCATCAGTATCATCCTCGCATTCAATGAATCAGTAAATGGTTTATGCTTCTTAGGCCAGGATTTTACACTTTCCAATGACGCAAACTTTAGCTCTAATTGTACTTTTCCATCTTTGTCTTTCATATTCGAACCTGTAACTTCATTTGTACATACATTTATACTAACTCCATCTAATTCCACAGAAATAAAGTTGTTTATCAGCAATAATCCTAGTATTGAATGTCTCACCAGCTCCGAATCAACTTTCCTACAAATCTCTCCCATCCTATCGGTACCTATTCAGCTAAATGTTATCCCTGATACAACTCCTCCTCTATTGACTAGAGTAGAAATTGATTTACTATTGGGGACGCTAATGTTTATCTTTAATGAACCCATTATTCTTGATTCCTTTAACAATTCTGGAAGTTCCATCGAGTCCGCGGATCAATCTATTCAGATATCAAATCTCACCAATGGAGTATTTACTATTGAAACTGGCTTAGCTTCTGAGACTTATACAATTCTTCTTACCGTAACTGAGGTGTCTGTATTTAACGATATATGTCCTTGTGTCCTTATGCTTTCAGGCGGTAGCTTTTCAGATGTTTTCGGAAATTATCTAAGTCTCACTTCTGACTTTTTATCCATCGCTGTACTCAAACAATTCTCTCTGTCTGATTGGGGTGTTAATACATTATCGGTTTTCGTTTCTCCTTTTGGTTACGAACAAGCAAATGTTTTTTTCTCTGCTCCATTTAACCTCCGTCCAAGCGATTCAGTGTATTATCAAGTATTCATTTATGCTAAGAAAGTTGATTATTATCATGGAAGTTGTGAGTACCCTCCTGGCTATGCAGTACAGTTGAACACAATGTACTTTAGATTGAATATCAACGAATCTCTTCCTTGTGAAAATTCGAGTGATTATCTCTGCTATGTTACGAGTGATCTGAGTTTGCTTGTAGACATATTCGTGGGAGTAGATCAGTTTATTTGTATCCAAACAATCTACACTGATATAACCATACTCATGGATTCCTGCAATAGTTTGTTGATATCTGAGTTTTATGCAGACTTTTTGAGGTTGACAGTTTTTAGTAATGGTTTTGTTGAGGAAAATTATGATAATTTTATTCTTGATAACTCTTCGTTTCCTTTCGCAATTGGAAATAGAGTCCTATTGAGCTGGATTACCCCTGACATCAGTTTTTGTGAACAGCATAGAATGACAATCCATTACACAGAATCCATTTTGGGGAAATTCTTACACAATATCGAAATAGATTCCGATACTTTGTGTGGAGGTGATTTTGTTTATCTGTACATACCAACTCCTGAATTTAATGAGTTGGTGTACGTATACACAGATATTCGATTTATTTCCCCATCAAATCTTATCCCTGACAACACATGTGGATACACTAGGATTACATTAGAAGCATTTGGGGGTTTTATTCAGAATATAGATATCCCTGTTATCCGATCAATAAGTAGCTTTGATGAAAACATTGCAATTGATTGGTCAACAATTGTAGTCACTCCTGATGACTATTTTAACGTGTATATCTTCCCTGTATATGCTCTGAGGTATAACGGCAGTTCTTGTAACAATTTGGATTCAGAAACACATGCAGAAGAATTCAGCCTATTTCCTACTGAATATTATAATTACGGTGTTAATGCTCCTCAGCAGTTTGATCTCTCATGTCCTCTCATTTCCGGTGCCTCTCTTCCCTATCAATGCTATTCTTTGTTTAGCAACCATACACAGCTGATTGTTCCAATTGATTCTACTTATGCTGTCGGTATAATCGTAGAAGCTGTACTACTGAACGCGGCGACTGGTATATTAACTAAGGTACAGAGCTATCCAGCAATATACTCAGCATTAGATATCAGTTTCGGAAGAATAGAAGGACTTAGCTATCAGGAAGCCTCTTGGAGTAGTAATCTCTGCTTACCCATCTCTTTCACTTTTTTCAGAGTGTTTGAGAATACTTTAGTTCTCCGTTCGTCAGTTGAAAATTTTCCTTTTGCATCGCTATTTTTTGGGAATAAAATTATTTCCTGTGAATCTACTCCCACTTTGTTGACAGTCGTTCCACCTGCTTTCGACACATACGGTTATATATTCACTGATACGGTAACTACAGATGGTAGCACATGCTTAAGCGGTTTCGAATCTAACCAAATCTCTAGATTTGGAGCATTCCCATCTAGTACTGTACTAGAATTTACATATCTCAATTACAACACCATTTCTCTAAGCATTGCTATCAACGGAGTATTCGATCAACCTGCAACTATATATTTCCTACCCTACCGAGTCAATCAATTCCAATTGAACAATATTACTCAGTGTCCGAATATCACTAATGATACTGAACTCATCAATCTAACCCCGTCACCTATACAATTTTTTAGCTTGGTAGACATGCCTCTCCTTCCTTGTGAGAATACGTCCAATTATACTTGCATAACTGTTGAGAGGACTCTTAATCTTGTTGTTAATGTTCTCCCAGGATTCGATCATGCTATTCGTGTGAATTCATCAAACAGTGTTAGAATATTTGAGTCTGCTCTTGACGGTATTCCCAATCTTAATGATCCCGATCTTATCAATGAACAGTCACTCCTCTATACAAGCGTACAGCTCATCTCTAATACAAGTGTTCTTGTAGAATGGGATACTGACTTCTACTGTCCGCCTGACTCGTATATTTATCTTTATTGGGATCAATGTAACCCCTCAATTGAATTCCCATTTATTACGACACCTCCCCCTCAGCTTAGGAGAAGGAGAGATACCCCACTCTCTCCTAGCTACAAGATAGTCATTTTGGAATGTGTAGTAGGTTCATATGTAATCAATAATCTTAATTATTCGAATACCTATTGTATCGATGCAGAAATATTCTTCAATTCAAATACATTCATCTCATCTTGCCCAACATTCCAAATCTCCTTTAATGAAGTAACAACACCTGATTTCATTCAGGAAGTTAAAATTTTAGATTTCGCCAATGTACAAGTTAAATGGAATATTGTTCCTGGAGTATCCTCTTATACTTTAATGGGAATACCGACAGGTGTCACTGCATTCACTGATCAAATAAACTCAGTGTATTCTACAAGTCTACTTCCCTTCCCTTTAGACTTTACCCAGTCGCTAGAATTCCCTATAGAAACTTTATACCAATACTGTCTTAATGGTAGTGCTGAACTAACATGTTCCATACTTACTACAACCCTCGATAATGCAGTTCTTAACATTATACCCGGCTATGAATACAAATTTGTTGTTGTTTACGAGCTACAAGGTGCTACCTTTTATCACACTTCTGATTCTGTATACCCGGATGATTTCATTCTGGATTTAATATCGATCTCTGGATTTGCAAGAACTTTCTTCTTCCAATACGATTCTCAGATTTGTACCAACGGCAGTAGGACTGTATTTCATTACAGTGATGATAATGTAATAAGCAAAATATTTAGAGTTCAATCTTGTTTCAACAGCTCCGCTCTGTTAGAAATGCCAAATAACACAGATCCAGTAGTGCTATTCATCTTCCCATATCAACCAATACAGTTTCCAGGATCCAACTTTGTACTAAATTTCTTTGATCCTACTCACATAGCTATCTCTACTAGAGGTGTATTTTCTTTTCTCCCTGAAGCAGCTGCTCCCTTTATAACTGACTTTCTACTTCCAACTAACTTAAGTTCAAACGTATATCAAGTAGAATGGACCAGTTCTCCCTTGATTCCTATCGCACAACAGTTTGAGTCTTATACACTGTATGCTCTGCCATCTTCCACAACATTTAGCATGACTGAAGAATGTCCGGTGTTCATATTTCCAGGCTGCTTTCTAGGTAGGCCTATATCTCCCCTTATCACTAGTGGCCTTCAGATTGATATATGTCCTAGTGATACATCGAACTTTTATTTCTGTGAGGAATCTTCTTCTTCACTTGAGGGTAGTATCGAATTATTTCCACTCTTAGACTATAACTTCTTTGTTGAAGCTATATACAGCGGAGGTCTGAGAGCATATAGACCAGAGGCTGGTTCAAGGCTTAGTGCGATTTATACTCTATTAGAATCTCTAAACCTAACATACAATGTGACATCTAGTTCTATCCAAATTTATTGGGATATAACTTCATCCTTTTGTGTTGATTCTACGATATCATTCACCTACTCCACTCAGTTTGATGCTAGTATAGTTGTTGCATGTCAGTTAGGATTCTACTCTATTGAACCTCTGCAATCTCTGACAGAATATGAAGTATACTTGTACTTCAATTACGATCCTACACGTTTACATCCCGGACCAGAACGATGCGTAAGAAGTAATCCACAGTTAGCATTCAATCCTCTTCCTATTACTTCATCGATCTGCTCATCACAACAACCCTGTGGGAGTTTAGGAATGTGTTCAGAAGGGTTTTCGAACAATTCCTTTTTCTGTGATTGCCTTAGTGGTTATGAATTCAATGGCATAACCTGTGCGGATATCAATGAATGTAGTGCTGACCCTAATCCATGTACAAACTCAGCTTGTGTGAATACAGAGGGAAGTTATAGTTGTATCTGCTTCAACGGTTACACCAGAATAAACGGGCAGTGTGTTGATATTGACGAATGTAATTTACCAGACAATTGTGTTAACGGTATATGCATTAATCTACTTCCACCTGAAAACTACGTATGTGATTGTGATCCATTCTTTGGAGGAAGGACATGCAATATTTCAACAATATCTAACTCTGTGTGTGCTTCTTTTACAGAGTCAAATGAGTTTGGTATTGACTTGACCTTCCCGGCGACACCCCTGGACTCCGATTCGATAATACCCTGCACACAACTAGACAGCACTCTGTTTGGCACAATTTCCAAACGATGCAATATTGCTGGTATTAGAGAAGAAACAAATTATCAAAACTGTTTAAGTGCTTCCTTCCTGTCTCTACAAAACAATGGTCAGGGCCCATTTACACCAGAAGAGAGTATAATACAATCAATACAGCTAGCATCAGCTACTAGTGGGGTTCTATATCCTGGCGAGATTATGCAAACTGTATCCTCGTTAGAAGCTATTAGAGATTCTCTGATGAATCTTACTGGGAATGAGCTTATTAACACTCTAGCTCAAGTACAAGATAACATAGTCCTTATTGCTTCTAATGTATTCAGGAGTGAGAATAGAATAGCTTTCTTAGAATCTCCACAGACACAGACTGAAACTGAAATATCGAGTATAGTAACCACTGTTGAGGAACTTGGTCAACTGCTTGGTTCAGTAATCCCTGTCAATTCTAGTGTTTTGATTGAAGAGAGGAATGTAGCACTTGTTGTTGCTGTTGTGAGTGATCCTGTTGATGCAGTGTTCATTGGCCCTGCTTCTATTGGTGATCAGTCTGCTCTGTCACGAGGACAAGCATCAGTATCTATTCCTGCTAATGTTGTACGGGCTAATGATGCTGGTGATGGAGTTGAGGTTAGCTTTTCTGTCTTTCCGAGTTTATCTCTGTTACTTGGAGAAGTAGATGCCGTTGTTAGTCGGACTGCCAGAGAGACGAGTATTAATGATTCTATTGCTACAGCTATCTCAAATCTGAATATATTCACACGAGGAATAGGAATGGTAGAACAATTGAATGAAGATATATTGTTATCATTCGGTTTGTTATTTGATCCTCCTCTGTTAGATAACAGTATTAAGTTTGCCATATCATACTCTTGTGTTTCTACTCAGAGTATTGAACAAGGGTGGATAACTAGTGGAACAACTCTATCCAATTCTCCTCAGGTTCTTCCTGGTCCAGCTCAATGTTCTGTATCTCATCTCACTAACTTTGCAGTGTTAGTTTCAGCTATTTCTTTGAACCTAACTCCACAAGAGAATCTCGCCATAGAAATTCTATCCTATTTATTAGGATCGCTCTCTATCATATTTTTATTAATATCAGTGGTATCTTATATCATTCTATGGATCAGGACTAGAAAGCTAGCTAATTCTTTGTTCAAGAAAGATGCTACGATTCTACATTTTAACTTCGCTGTAGCTCTCTTGCTAGCTCTGTTATTCTTTATCTTTTCAGCTGGAGCGTATAGCAATAGGCCAATTTGCCTTGCTCTGACTATAATCCAATACTATTTCTGGCTATCTGTGTTCACTGCATCCTTCTCTATCGGTTTATATTTGTTTATTAAGATATTTGCTTGGGGGGTGGAGCGTCGTTTCTGGCATTACTTAGTGATTCTTAGCTGGAGCTTGCCCATCCCACTTCTGATAATCACCCCCTCCATTACACACGAATATATCATAGACGATATTGATGAAGTATGCTGGTTGAGTAATGAGCCAAGATTTGTCAGTCTAGCTTTCATAATACCGATGGTAATAGTTACACTTGCAAACTTTGTTGCTCTTGTTCTTACAGCTATAGTCTTGTTCAAAGTTTCAAAAGGAAAAGGAAATTTATTTGTACAACTACGTAGTGTATTACTCGCTACATTTATTCTAGCTCCACTTCTTGGTCTTCCCTGGTTATTCTCAGTGTTCGCCTCTGTCCCTACTCCAGCGACTGCATTCATATTCACAATCGTACTGGGGCTACAAGGGGTGATATTTACAATTCTATATCCGTTCCGTACCCCAGAGATTGTCATGTATGTATTCCTATGGAAACCAGTTCATCAGGCTAGTTCGTTTCCAATTGCCTCCAATACAAATCCTGGTTCTAACCCTACCAGTAACAAACCACCAGCTGCTCTCAAATTCCGAATAAACAGGAAAGGACACACCGAGAGTCCCAGTGCTAACCAAAGTAGTGAGGCAAATAACTTCTTGGCGATTCAACTTGAACCTGTTACAATTGAGAGCTCGTTAAGACAAGCTCAGAGCCAAAATAAGAAAGAAAAACACAATTCTCAAGTAATCACAAATCCTGGTTACAGCACCTCAATCTCTGTTCCAAGTCCAGAAATTGGCGGGGCTTCTATGAAAATCCCTTATGAAAGTCTCCCTATTGATTGACTAATCAGCTATTAATGTTTCTGGTTATAACCAATGCCTTTTCTTTCTATTGTTCATTAGCTCATTAATATGAAATCTTTCAAAAAGTTTCTTTAATTCCAATATGCATTGTGTTATCGTAATTGAAGTTTTTTTTTGATATTTTTCAAAATTCTGAAACAGTTTCTCGCAATATATTCAGAGAAGCTGCAAGACCAGCACTACCATGTAAAGTTGGAAACCTGGTGGAAGATGATTTCTAGAAACGAAGATATTTCAAATATAGCTGCACCAAAATTATTGACTGTATGGGAGATCCCCGAGGTCACCTATTACCTCGGATATATATTTAATTTCTGATTAGAAAACACAAAATTTATGTCGCAGGTACATATCGCAGTATATGTATGAGAAAATCCTTCAGCTAAAATTTACCAGATTGTTTTTGTAAATATCCAAAATCATGGTGTGATATATTTTTTCTGAGCCTTGCTACCATGCATACACTATGCATACACTAATCAAATCTATTAGTTTTAATCATATTACAAGCAAACAGTAAACGTTTTCCTCAATTTCTTTATCAGGATGTTCGTACTTTTAAATGCCCACTGCGAAACTCCATTCTAGCCACACAGCTGTAAATAGGTTTTCTATTAGAGCTCGAGTACATATTTATATGTTATAATTACTACCATGTCTCCATGTATTACTTTTCAGAATTAGAATTGCCTAATAAGAATGACTGAAGTACATAAACCTCCGGAATCTGTCATGTTAACTTTCCAAGACAAGAAAAATGCTGAATTCTTTCAGAAACATTTCCTACAACAAGTTGATAAAGATCTAGATATAGACTTAGATGAGATTCGAAGTCTCACAGACACGACCGATTTTGATCCTCTAGATATGGATAAGGTTATTTTTTTCTTAGCTTTGTTCTTCTTGTTTATATATTCTCTAGAATGTTAGACCTAAGTTAAGTCGGGTTCGATAACAGCTACAATAAGGCTGTTGCCTCCTCCCATAATTCGCTATTTTGTAATATTCTCTCTCTAATATCGAATAAATATCTTAGTCCTGGCCCGAGACCCCGTTATAAAGTGAAATATACATACATCCTATATAGTGAGCTATTTGGTTTTCAATGCACCATCCGTACCCCTGTCCCATGCCGGTTATGATGATCTATGGATGCATGATGGGTATTTGCTACGTATGTATTAGATGTTGAATTGTTGATGTAACCAAATTGTATTCCATAGACTAAGTGTGATTTCCACAAAAAGATGAATGGATTCAAGAATGCTGTTGGGCAAGCAGACCAGGAACTTGCTCCTGAGAAAGACTTTATCAAAAAATTTGTCGACAATCTTAAGGTTATGAAATCTAAGGGAGATTCCTATAGCAAAGCTACTGATCAGTTTAGTCAGACATTAGTGGAGTATGGTGCTCATCTCAGTAGTAAGGGAAATCAAATAGGAAATACATTTACTACTTTCTCTACTGTATTCAAGGAAATGGCACGATTGGCTAGAACACTGATACAACATCTCAATAACATGTTAACGTTCCCACTAGATAGGTAACATACATTACTCTAATCCAGTAGTTCATTTTATTTAACAAATATTTAATTAGAATAAATATAGTAAATCCGCTCGATAGGAATTTATTTAAGCAGGGGTGATCTGGGGACTAAAACGGCTCTGACAAATATTCCGAAACCATCTCGTCAACCCACTAGTCACATGTTCATCGGCCTACCGAGCATTGCCGGTGCCCAATCCGCCTTGCATTACAGTCAGAATCGCTTATTATGAACAGGCCGTGGTCTTATAAAATCATTCACACTTTTTTAACTATTAATATGCTGCTTTAGTATGCAGAAGAATTTACTGAAACAAGACAGGAAGAGGAAAGTTGACAAGAGCTATCATGACTTCGAACAAGCTCGTAGTAGTCTAGAATCTGCTAGAAACAAACAACTGAAGAAGACAGGTATGCCTAAGGTATCAGTTCCTAGAGAATTATTCACAGTTGAGCTATTGAAGGAGAGACGAAAGGTACAGTATGAATTGGTAGAATTTTGGCACTGGTCTAATGACGTCAATCTAAAAAAAGAGGTGGAGTTTGCTTCTCAACTAGTCAACTACTTTCATATTTTACAACGATATTTCTTAGACGGATCTGAGTTCCTACAAGCTTTGAATGAATGGTCGGAGAAGAAATCTACTGACCTAGCAGCGCTGAAGCAGGTACACTATTTGTATTATATTATACAAGCTTATTTGAGTAACTTATTATGTTATTAGGTTATTCAAATGGATCAGAGAGAATTAGAAAAGGCAAATGGTAAACTCAGAGATCATATAATTCAGCCCCCAGACAAGCCTCTGAGAGATCAGTACAAGCTCCACGTAATGAAGGGAGACTCCATACACGGTACAGAGAAACAAGGACAGCTGTTTAAGAGGAGTGAGGGGATTGTTCGTAAGATCTGGCAGAAGAGGATTTGTGAAGTGAGTCATTGTTGATTTAGAAATTACGAGCTCTGACTCATTTCAAATAGGAATTTATAAACTGTTCTAACATGTACTCTATATATTCTATTAGATAAAAGCAGGAGTATTCATGCTATCAGATCCTAATCATGCGCGTACAGCTCCTACAGTATATCCTATGCTAACATGTGCTGTCAATCATCTGGGAGAAGTTGATTTGAAGAGGTTTGCTTTCCAAATGATAACGTCAAACAAGACAATAGTATTTGGCTGTGATACGAAAGAAGAGTGTGAAGAATGGGTGTCAGTATTGCTTAATGCAAAGAACAAGTGTATGGAAGAGGCATTTAAGAGTGCTGGGAATGACGTAGAATCTGTAACTAGGCCCTGGAGGACCAACAGACCTGATGAGAGGATCCGAATTGTGAAAGGAGTCATCTCTACCATACGACAGCTACCTGGTAACAATATATGTGCAGACTGTAATTGTCCTGAACCAGCATGGTTCTCAGTCAATTTAGGTGTGCTTGTGTGTATTGAGTGCTCAGGCCTGCACAGAGAGATGGGAGTACAGGTATTGCTTGCTATTCTACAATTCAAACATTCAGGACAATAGTACAGCCAACTCACGTTATATCGAAGTTTGGAATTGTAAAATTAGGAACATAAATTCCTCGGTTATATGAACTCCGTTTATATAGTAGGAATTATCGCGATCCTGGTTCCCTTGAGCTTTGATATAACCGGAGTTGACAATGCTAAAAGTACCTTTAACATAGCTTAATTGTTGTGATTATTTAACTGGAGTATACAGTGCCGAATCTCAATTATTTACATGTTATTACTAGATGTCACGTATTCGTAGTCTTGAGCTAGATGACGTTAAGAATTCAGAGCTGCTAACATCTCGCATGATGAGTAACGATACATTCAATGACACTTTTGAAGCAGGACTGACCATGTATCCAGGAGATAAGAAGCTAGATCCTAGTGCTGACATGGACCAGAGACGGCAGTATATCAAAAGGAAGTATATAGATAGGAAGTATGTAGCTCAAAGTGAAGCATCAGAACAGGAACAAACAGACGAGCTGCTAATCATGCTACAGAATGCTGTTGTCAATAGACACATGCCGACAATGTTACAAGCATTTGGGGAGAGAGTGAGTAATGACGTCATATTATTTACGTAGTTGTATTTATGTACGTTAATTCTGTAGGCAGATTTCTCATCTCCTCTCCCCACTGTACAGAATGGTACCTCTATAATACACTTCGCTATAGAACAGGAGGACAATACATCTCTACACATCGTAGACTTCCTGATTAGTAACAGTCAGCATGTCATTCAAAAGGACATAGATGGTAATACCCCACTACATGTAGCAGCTAGATATGGTAAGTTAAACTGTATGAAGTTGTTACTACTGAAAACATCTGGGGACTTCAACTTCCAGAATTCAGATAACAAAACTCCAAAGGATATTGCTAAGGAGTGTAATTTCGAAGATATAGTAGATCTACTATCTGAAAGTAAACACAAACGAATAGAGATGTCACTAGAATTCGATGACATAGACTGGGGATTATCTGAAGTAGGTACAGAGGGACTATATGAACTCCCTCTTTGTATGATGCTAACTGCTGAAGAGAAGGATCAGGCTACACCCCCTATACATGGACATGATCTTTTTTACACTGGTAGTCTTGACGCAGGGGGTGAAACACCTCCTGTTCCTCCAAGACGTTCTAAAGGACAGAAAACTAGCGAAGGAAACAGAGGTAGCATGGCTGAACCGATGCCTCCTCCGTTGGGGAATTATCCTCCTATCCCACCACGTCCTGAGTCCCATCAGGCATTCCTAGCTAGAGCTCTATACGACTGTGAAGCTGACTACACAGATGAACTCTCATTCACTTTAGGAGATAACATTGTAGTAACACAAATCCTTGATGAAGATTGGTGGCGTGGTTTCCTAATCAGTAATAGAAATGCAGTAGGCGTCTTCCCCAGCTGTTATGCTGAGAGAGTAGAGGGACACAAAATTCCTAGTGCAACTTAATGAAACCAGAGTTTTTAAGCTATTATTATTATTATTATTATTATTATTATTATTATTATTATTATTGGATACTGCTATGTGTTTTTACCTATTCAGATCTCTCGGCATACAGCAATATAAGTATGAGATTTTATTTCGTTGGGCTTGTGCTCCTACTATTTGATGTATAGTGATGTAATAATTTATTGTTTATTGTATATATATATATATATATGAAGCTTGGTTACATGATTTAGTAATGACTCTCTTGTTTGAAATATTATATCTCTAATGGGTATTATCGGGGGGTGAGTAACTTCCCATGAACGTTTTAGCTATGTATTTAGGGGTACGAATGTCATAATTTCAGATTGGAAAGATCAATGAATAAGTACAATGTTACTTGATACATAGTTCATATCCACTGTATACTCGTATTTATTAAAAGTGTTGGTTGCTAGAACCCCTAGATTCCATTTGGATAAATACATGTGATTACAAGTTAGCACATTTGTTTCCGTTTCCATATGTTGAGCATACACTTGGTGAAAATCGTTTCGACTCCAGTGGGTATAAACACCATTTAAGTACAGTTAGATGGCATAACTATCAGTTCTCCAAGTAGCTATTTCGTAGGCTGCAAATTTTAACCAATTCATCTGTCAATATATATTCCTTTGTAGTCTCTAGAATGGAAACTTGATTTATATTGTGTGCCATACCACGTTAATTCATACGATTAAACTGGACTAGACAAAAATATCTTCTTTAATGCAATAAATAAGTTTGCAAATGAATTGAATTACGCACATTTGTGGTGGTTATTTCTAGTTAACGAATTCACTTAAGTAATTCATAGTCAGCTCATTTGCATTAGTGACTCTACTAACTGCATAAATCAGTGTTAGGTCACTTCTTCAGTAAATAATTTTATTGAGATTAGCAAGATGTCAAGTGAATGAGCAGAAATTTTATGTCTTATAATGTAGGTCACATATACTCTAATTATACTCAATTGATTATTACTCAGAATTTTTTTTTTATGACAAACTTTAATTTGTGGCATATACGTAGAAAATTACTTATGCAATAGTTAATGTATACAAAAAATATCAGACAAATATTATCAACATTGATTACTAATATCATCCAATTCTAATCTGACACGTGGAACATCCACATTGAAAGTTTTCAAACGGATGCTCCATAGATAATTATAAGGCCTGTCTTATCGCATCATTTCCAATGTATAAATAGAAATTAATAAATTACTCAATTTATGTATCAAATATAGTCACAAACTTGTGAGATACAATATCTAAATTATATTACTATATTCTATTGCAAAAAAACACATCCTATTACTAATATACATTTTATTTATTTCCAATGATTCGTCACCTACAGATGCAGTTATTATTGGCACTGGTAATATTTGTTGCCACCAGCTGTTATGCTCAATCTCATTTTGAGAGGGTTCTGCTACAGAATGTAGACTCCATCGTGTTGAGGGAGGGACAATTGACAAATTCACGTCGCGTCAGTCCTATTCCTCAGCTGAGATGTGTGGGTGGATCAGCTGGTTGTAGTTCTACCCCCAGGCCTAACTTGGTGATATGTTCTAACATTGGATCACAAAGACAAGACGTTAGATGGGAGTGTGAAGCAGATTTTGATCAAAGATACAAGTTTGGTCGTATCCAGGTGTCTTGTGAGGGATATGAACACTCAGAGGATCCCTACATACTGAAAGATTCTTGTGGATTGGAGTATGAGATTGATTATGATTATTCTCATTCTAGTCATCAATATAATCAAGACTACTCTTATAATCAATCTAGCTGGTTTAGCTTTACAAATATAATCATATTTGCTGCTATCGGTATTCTTATATATGCTATCTACCAGAATTCCTTGGATGGGAGAGGTACAGATACAACAGGCACACCCACTGGACACACAGCTTCACCTTCTACGGGGGGAACATCCCCTAGTAACACTGGAGGGTTTTGGGGTAATTTTTTGGGCGGAATGTTTATTGGAGGAATCGTTAACTCAATTTTTAACATGTTCACATCTCCATTTCGTGGTTACGGGCGTGGTTATGGGTCTGGTTATGGACGCGGGTATGGGTCTGGTTATGGGTCTGGTTATGGACGCGGGTATGGGTCTGGTTATGGTTATGGATCAGGGTATCATCATGGGGGTATGTCCGGCTGGGGAGGTGGAGCAAGGAGAGGGTATCAGGGGAGTGGATGGGGTAGTTCTGGATTCTCCTCAGGAGGAGGAAGCACTTCTAGGAAGAGTGCGTTTGGAGGTACTAGCAAGAGATAATAAATATACACTATTACATGTTAATATCCCTTATTTTCAGCTAACTGAAAAGTATTGCTATTACTAAAAACTATTTACTCTGCTCTTTATATTAAATACGTTATGACTTATGAATTATTATTTAATATTTATCGCTAACAATTGCTGTGTAAATACTAATACAGTGCAACCTCGATTATCCAGACTCGTTGGGATCTGTCAAAAGCGTCCTAATAATCAAGGTGTACTGTAATTCGCCGACTAACTAACTACGTATTTATGTTGAAAGTTTGTAACACGTCGCCATTCTAGATAATAAGATATCATCCTATTGGACTCCCGTATAAATAGCCAGGAGTAAATTCTGTGAGCAGCAAGGTCAGGGCTGTAATATTTCTATCTCGATTATTAAACAGAGTATTCGTTACCAACAGATGCAGTTATTATTGGCATTGGTTATGTTTATTGCCACCAGCTGTTATGCTCAATCTCATTTTGATAGGATTCTGCTACAGAATGTAGACTCCATCGTGTTGAGGGAGGGACAATTGACAAATTCACGTCGCGTCAGTCCTATTCCTCAGCTGAGATGTGTGGGTGGATCAGCTGGTTGTAGTTCTACCCCCAGGCCTAACTTGGTGATATGTTCTAACATTGGATCACAAAGACAAGACGTTAGATGGGAGTGTGAAGCAGATTTTGATCAAAGATACAAGTTTGGTCGTATCCAGGTGTCTTGTGAGGGATATGAACACTCAGAGGATCCCTACATACTGAAAGATTCTTGTGGATTGGAGTATGAGATTGATTATGATTATTCTCATTCTAGTTATCAAGCTAATAGCTGGCTTAGCTTCACGAATATATTCTTGATTGTAGCTATTGCTGTTCTAACTTTCGCTTTATATAGGAATTCATTGCAAGTACCAACTACAGTTCCAACGCCCTGGGATAATTGGGTTGATTGGGGTAATTGGAATTGGGGTAATAATATAAGTAAAATATTTATGAGAGGGATTGCTAGCGTTATTTCTAACAGTTTCCAACCTCTACTCTGTCTGGCGTCAGTTTTCAGATCATTTGGTAGCAACTACAGGTTTGTGGCCAGCTGGACAAGAGAAGTGAGGATAGGATGGAGTGGTCCTTGGATATTTGGTAGCAACTACAGCTTTGTGCCCAGTTGGACAAGAGAAGTGAGGAGAGGACGGGGTGGTCATTGGATCAGCCCTGGAAATAGGAAAATTTGTTTTATCTTTTAGAATTTTATATATTTGACATAGGTAAATATATTTTGAATGTATGTACATTAAATCAGAGATTTTGAATATATGAATTTTGTCGTACTACCTATTTATTATTTAAACAAACTTTATTGTTAATAAGACAACTGATCACTTTCAATTTAGAGTTTATTATTTGTCAAATGGGCCATCATAATTCTAAGATTTCAACAATTAAGTCAAATTTACAACCTTACTCTCACTATCTTTCTCTCCAGAGAGCTGTGTTATACAAACGGGCTTCAGAAGTAAGGAGCCTGTTATCTGAAACAGACGACATTAACGAGACAGGTGAAAAAGGGTTGTCACTATTGCACTTAGCTATTTTACCTAAACCTCCTGGAACATTCCATGCAGAACGATACTACGAATTTTTATTTAATAGCGATCATAACAAGCTTGATAATATAAGAGACATTATTGCTATCCTTTGTGAGAGAGGAGCTCGTCTAACTCAAGATGATAGAATGTTAAATCCAATAGAAGCTTTACATTACTGCTCAGCTGGTACTAATCCATGTTTACAGCTGATCGATATTCTCATCAATTTTGTGGATCTGTATATTGATAATAGTATTCGATTCTCTGTTTGGAACTTAGTGCATCACAGATTCAAATCGGTAAATGGAAATTATCCTGAAGTAGCGTATAGCAAATGGGGCCCCGTGGATCAGCATTGTCATGTGATAGCTCTATTTGTTAAACACGGTATAATAGCTCACAATTATTTCACAGGTATCACTGCTCCATTTTCCTATCTCTTTAAAAACTGTTTCGAATTTGTTAATAACAGTAACACGCCTCGTATTGCTAATTTCTCTGATTCTCGTACTAGTGTTTGTTATTGCACTCAAACAGAAAACTCTTGTGATTGTACGTTCGAGCATACAGAGTTTATGATAAATATTTGGCAACACTTATGGAACTTTAACGATCCTCTCAGTATTGCTTTTGATTTGCCCTTGATAACGGCTATTATAGAGAATAGCACCAAACATGGATATTATTTACGTACCAAATTAATAATCGAACTATTGATTACGTCATGGCTAAAAGTACAGCCTTATCAATCAGAATATACTTATACATTATTGTCTACACTTTTAAATATTTTTATCAAATATACGAAGTACCTAATAACGAAAGAAGATTTGATGGCTGTAATAAATTTCTCTTTATTGAGTAGTTTTGTAAATATGACACCTGACGTTATACTTGTAAATAAGGATAAAAATATGGTAAATAAGTCAATAGAGGTGTTTGTATTGCTATTGTTTAGTATGCATCAGCTGTTAGTTACGTATTATGGGACTTTCAGTGAGATTCCATACTATGAGCTAGAAGTATTCTCTATTTCTCTCAATAAAGTGTTTGTTTATCTTCCAGCTTCCCATTTTTATAACTCAAAGATATCATTTGTTGACGTTAACGAAGTTTGCCACTCATTTGATAAGAGAGAATTATCTGGGTTCATTGCTCGTTTTGATAATGACATCAATGTAAGGAATGCAAATACAGGACGTACTCTATTACAACATTGGTTACTCTACGGGGACATATACATGGTACAGACGCTAATAGAAAGTGGAGCTAGTCCATTTACAGTGGACAGTGAGGGTAATTCATTCATCGATCAGATAAACAGTATTATTTACAGTTTTAGGATAGGGCCTGCCAGACAAGCATACGAAGGGACCAGGGACAAGTATGTTATCCTTAACAAACCATACCCCCTTCTTACATTAGCTGCTAATGTTATCGTTAGGAAGAAAGTACCATTTAATATCTTGAATAGACAACCCCGTATCTATAACATGCTGTTACATTATCTACCTCCCTAATGAATATTTTATAACTACCTAACGTATATGCAAATAGATGTTTATTTCTTATGTTTGTATATCTGTAAATACATTTTTCGTAACTTTGAAAACGAAACGTAAAGTATAGCCTCCACAAACAAACGAGACCTCTGGAAACGGAGAGCGAATCATATTGCCATGCAAACAAACTTCCACAAACAGGGAAATCGGTTAGCGTTTTCGGCGCCCCTGGCACCCTGTTTGTGGAGGTTACACTCTAGTATAAAAGGAATCGGCTACCAAATTTACCTATCCAATTAATTCGAACAACGAACAAATATTGAGTTATACAAATTAGTAAAATCAGTTATAATATTCTACACACAATGATTACGTAACAATACTTGTCACAAAAAGCTTTCTCTACAGTAATTAACTAATGATATGATAAATCCCTTACTTGTATTACATTATACAAGCTCAATTAGTAATGCCAAGCCGCACATTTCTGTCTGCTAAACATAAACACAAGAAACACGCGAGTCCTAGCAAGAACTATTCATCTCGCTTAAGGTTCTATCAGCAATGTTTGGTATTGGAGCAAGCTTGTCTCAGCTGTCACTCACGAATGTCCCAGTTGTCTTCTACCAAAAAACAGCTGTTACAACTGCGTGAAGAGACAGAAAGTGAATGTGAAGAAGCAAAGAGAGAGAGAGATAAATTGTTATCTGAACTTGCCTCACTCCAAAGCACTAACGAGCTATTAGAGATAGAAACCAGTGATCAAGCACCTCAGATGCTTACAACACTACACAGTCAAATAGGACAGCTGGAGGGGAAAGTCAAAGAGGCTAAGAGGTGTGAAAAAGCACAAAAAAGCACTATAAAATCATTACTACAACAAGTGAGACAAACTGAAGATAGACTACAACAAAGATCAGCTTATGTGGATCAATTAAGCAAGAGTATTTCACAAGTAAGAATATCCACCAATAACTCACCACCAGCTGTTACCAGTGAGAAGCAATTACATAGCTATTCATCTGATGACGTCACTCGCCTCGTGCAGCATAGAGAGCCTAGTCTTTGGAGAGTGACAGATGAATCTGTTAGCGATGAGAAGTATAAACGGTGGCATAGTTTGGATCAGAAGTTGGAACCTGTTCCTACTATTAAGGAACCACCTCCCTCTATCCCACCCGCAGACACAGAACACAAGTCAATAGACATCCAACTGGGTATCTATAACACGTACTCAGACCTGACCTCTCTAGACAAGAAACACAAACAGGGACAAAAAGATGAAGATCCGATTAGTATGTCTGATGAGACAGAGGACGAGGAGGTGTTGGAGGAGATGACAGAGAAGTTCTCCCTCTCCCCTCATGATAAACCTCAGGACACAAGTCAAACCCTGTCCAATTCTCCTCTCAGAATAGATCTAGATACCTCTCTCAAGGCAGGTTGTGATACTCAGAGGCGGGTGCACTTCCAGGCAGAGGCGGTATTCCTAGACGCTGCCCTGGAAGGAGAGGTCGACGTAGTTCGTACCTGTTTACGTCAGGGTAGAGTAGACATAGAATCTAAATCAGGACGTGGACTAACTGCTCTTCACAAGGCTGCTCTCAGAGGTAGTGCTCAAGTGGTTAGTCTATTGCTAGAGAAAGGAGCTGATATTAATTGTCAGGATCCAGACGGATGGACACCATTACACTGTGCTGTATCTGTTTCTAACCCAGACATGGTACGTCACTTGGTGCTGAATGGATCATCTCTATTCACACCGAATGATGACGCGGATACTCCTCTAAAACTAGCTTATGATGAGTGTGAAGCTCTGCATGAAGTAGGGGGAGCATTCTATGACAAATACTCTTCTGCTACAGCTACCGAATGTCTGCACTTCTTACTGAAGGTACAGAATGAGATCGGTGTTATTAATGGAGGAAAAGTTTACGCTGTTTATGACTATCCAGCAGAGCACGAAGATGAACTGAGTTTTCAGAAAGCAGATCAACTCCGTGTCTTGAAGAGAAGCTCACAGAACGACAGTATCTGGTGGCATGCTATGAACAGTAAGGGAAGAAAGGGATTGATACCGGGTAATTACTTCACTTGTTACAAACACACTCCTAATGTTAAATCTCATACAACATGATCGCTTAAATTTATGTTGATATATTCGAAATACATATATGGTAATTTGTTTACATAATTAAAATGAGAACGAAGTTACTAAGCAATATTTACAATAAGTGTTCTCTCATATAGGGGATAAACTTGTTTGGTATAAGTAGATTGTAATTTGAGTGGGCCCGTTTGCATCTGTGCTGTATACATTACACAACATGAGTTGGATGTAATCACATCCTCCTACATATTACACTCATGTAGGTTGTCTAGGACATATACCAAGAGGTTGGACCAGACAAATTAATAATTTTACTATCTATTTATCTTGAAATTATAACCAAAAATGTAATATTGTTAACATTGATTCGTAAACAATAGTAACCATTTGATAATAGTTTATTATAGTTTGATAATTACTTAACAAGCTTGCTATTAAGCCGAAGTGGTTTGGCATGATAATTCGACTTAAATATTATAAATCACTCAATTTGTGCACGTTAACCGAGCAATAATTAAACGATATGAAATTATCATAATTGATTCCTACAAATTCTCCTTAAGTTACACGATATGCTTTCTACATGTATATTATTATTAAATTTATGGCATAATACTATTCAATATTCGCAGGAAATTGTGAAATATCGCAATTATCATTATTCGAAAGAAATGGCGAATTTGATAATTTATTTCCCAATTCACGTATATTTATGCAGTTAGCTTCTCTACCAAATATATTTACAGATCTGTAAGCAAACGATAATACTACGTAATGTAATTTTATATATTTATTATCAATACATTTATAAGGTATTGATAGTCCACTTCCAACTAGCAAACCTTAATTATTATATTGTCTGTCTAATAATTCAATAGCTACACAATGGAACAAGACTTAGTTGATTCGCTGGCCTCGTATATTAACTTGTGGTAAGACTAATAGTCACTGGCTACACAAGCGAATTCAAATAATATATAAACAGAAATAATTGGTATATAATATCAGATAAGTGATTATATTGAGCAAGTGTTTACTCCTGCTTCTTTTGGTGAAATAGCCTTTTAGAAAATGAGGTATACTTTATAGAGCTCTCACCACTGAAGCCTACTATTTAGCAATACTTCCACGATGAATTATTTTCAGAAATCCTTGAAGAAAGTTCACTATTCCAACTGAAGTATTGTTACAAATTGGATTTTTCCTATAACAATGAGAATGACTAGTTGTAGGGATATAGGATAATGTTATATGTACAGCAAGGCAGGTATGATTTCAATACTTACAAAAGGATCTACCATCTTATTGTTTGAGATAATATCAGTGATTTAAGTTATATGACTATATGGCAATTTGACCACAAAATTGTATGCAATAATACTCAATGTATTGCTTGCTGACCATTTTCTTGTTTCGTGAGCCAAACTAATCTTTACCCATGCTTTATTATCTCAAATTATGTGCAAATCCGGAAACTTCTTGATAAGTCAGTTGCTTACACGTAAACTAAGTACTACAGCAGAATGTGGTTACCAACAATCTTAAAGCCCATATAACAGACTATATTTGAATTGAGTACATGCCAATTTTACCAGCCCAGTCCCTTGATGATCGTTATACAGTTTCAACTGTATTTATAATTATAGTATTACATGGCCGTAGGGGTAGGAGACGGTCCGGTCGGTCAGGTTTCAACCGAACCAACATTTGGTGGCTCAATATATTTTGTATATTATGCCTTGCACAATACGTCTACATGTATCTGTTATAACTACATTATCACTCCGAATTGTCTATGTTACCCTTTCAATTCACTAATGTCTCTGGCAAAAAATGTTTAGTTCTCATTAACTCAATTGAAGGCTCATTTTGGAGAAACTATTTAAAGCTATCAACTGCTATTAGATGTTAAACATAGTACTGTATTTTTTACAAAAATGTGTCACTAAACATCACGAGACTACATTTTCATTCTCTCTCTATAAGTAATCATTATATTTGTCATCATCCTATAATTTTTCCTAACGGGTGATAAATTTATTGAATGTTGGCCTACCGACAATGTCTACGTGCAATTTGGTTGATGAGGTAAAATACTGCTTCTAAACAATTTCAATATATCCGCAACCTCAACTTCAACCTCAACCTTACTGCATAAATATCTATGTAACCAAATGTTGCTTTTTATACCACACAAATGTATCTAATTTCATAATAACATACAGAGTATAAATATAAATATAGAGTGTTTCATATATATGTACTAAAAATCTAGAATAGTCCTATAAAACTATCGTATCGTAATTCAGGTGGACTTAGGTGGCTGGTCGTATTGAAACACTTGTTTAGCCAGATTGAAATATCCCAAATACTCAACCTCTTCAGGGGTAGTGTCGTAATGGTAATGACCTCCTTCTCCATGATGACTGAAGCAATGTGTGTGCTCCAGACGAATCCCGAACTCTCCTGCGTCATAACTCACCATAGCACTCAAACAGATGAGAGGTGCTTTCATATGAAAGAATTGTAACCAGTTGTTGATCTTATCCATAGTTTCAAGAGGGTAATCACAAAACTCTGACATGATGTGCAGCCTAGCCGTTCCATTTACTATTTGAAATACCCCGCCTAATCCAACTGGTTTATCCCCGTAGTGAATTGTCAATGCTTTTCTTATTCCAGTGATAAAGTCATCCTTACCTGTATAACAATACATAAATGCTGAATTCCATTCATCCACTGTTATCACTACGCACATATAATTAATCCTACTCAGTAACTACATATTGATAAGCAATGTTATGTAATTATACTTTAATTCATTCATTAATTTGAGTTTATTTTGTAACAATTAGGATTATGTCCTATGAAACAGGCGGGAAGTCAGGATCTAAAACAGGCGGAAGTTTCATCCCTTCTATCCTAAGAATCAAGAATAACAGTGACAAGACTAAGAGCGGTATCTCTCCCGTTCGTATCGGCGGGAAACCCCCAGATATATCCTCACCAATAACGTACTACGGACCTAGTATTCCATACAGACATAGCAGTAGTCATGACGCTAGACTTGTAGCCTCTAACAGCTACTCCAGTTCTCAGAGTAAGTCTAAGTACCCTGAAATACAGCGAGGACATCCACTATCCTACAAGCCTCCTCTCCTATCCACTGGAACCATCGAAAATGACACATCACCTTCCACGAAATCTAACAGGCCATCCAAGAACAGCACGGGAGCAATAGCGTTTCCCTGTGCTACTAAGCCGTCTTATCTCCCATCACAGAAATCTCCTTCTAGCGACACAGACCTTTGTAAGATTGGAAGAACAGCTCCACAACTTCACCAACCTACTCCCCTAAGAACATCTCCCGCTCCTTTCCACAAACTCTCCACCTCATCTATTGACAATACTTTGATCTGCCTCCCCTACGCACCATCTACAGTCCTCAAGCTGTATAAAGACAGGATTAGTGCTTACGAGCAGAAAGAGGTTGAGAAGTATCCTGAGATCTGGTTCTTCGGGGGAGACGCTAAGAAGATACAGGCTGAGCCTGGTAAACCATTCAATAATGGATTTGATGATGATAACGGTAGTTACAGGAAAGTAACTAACGACCATATAGCTTACAGATATGAATCCCTCGAGACTATTGGCAAGGGTTCATTCGGACAAGTAGTGAAGGCATATGATCATCGTGCTCACATAAACGTGGCGATAAAGGTCATCAGGAATAAAAAGCGGTTTCATCATCAAGCTCTAGTGGAAGTTAAAATATTAGATCATTTGAAGAGAAAAGATAAAGATGGAACACATAACATAATCCAGATGTTAGAGCATTTCTACTTCCGTAATCATCTGTGTATCGTGTTTGAATTGCTCTCTATCAATCTATATGAAATGATAAAGAAGAACCAATTTCAAGGTTTCTCTCTATCCTTGGTTCGAAAGCTAGCTATATCAATGCTACACTGTCTACGGCTGTTGTATAGAGAAAGGATAATCCACTGTGACCTCAAGCCTGAGAATATATTGTTGAGAGCTAGGAACCAGTATAGTATAAAAGTGATAGATTTCGGCTCCAGCTGTTACGAAGAGGAGAAGATTTATACATACATACAGAGCAGGTTCTACAGATCTCCTGAGGTTATCCTTGGTCTAGCATATGGTATCCCTATTGACATGTGGAGCTTCGGTTGTATTCTCGCGGAACTTCACACCGGTTACCCTCTATTCCCTGGTAATGATGAGTACGAACAGCTAGCTTGTATCATGGAAATAATGGGTGTACCTCCCATGGCTCTACTAGAAGATGCTCAGAGGAAGAGAGTGTTCTTTGATGAGAGTAACAACCCCAGACAGCTGACAAACAGCAAGGGGAAGGTGCGTAAACCCAGCACCAAACTACTCGGCACTGCTCTCAAAACAGATGATCACAGATTTATCGACTTTATTAAACGTGCTCTCACATGGGATCCTAACCTCAGGATGACACCCGATGAGGCTCTTCTACACGATTGGGTACAAGACGGTAAGGCAAAGACACGTCCTCTCCCCAAGTACAAAGCTCCTGCCTCCACCTACTCAAGTGGGTCCACTAGTGTCCTGTCTGGATACTCTCACAGTAGTCTCCCCCACACTAAAGAGCAACACATAGCTCCATTCAATACCTCACTGATTGACTATCATGACTTCAAGACAGGTAAAGTAGATTGTAATAGCAAAATGAATGAACATCCTATAGTATGCGGTAAGATGTCCAGTAACAAGGAAATGTTAGATAGCAAGAATAAGCTAGAAGTGAGTAGAGACGCTTATCTGCGACACAATTCTGTCTGTATTCCTCAAGCAATGGTACCTTCCTCTAAGCCGAAGAAAGATTTCGCCTACTACGATCTGACCAAGGTATCGCATAACGAGGGCAGACGTTACTCACAGATGCAGACATCACAGAAAGACTTTACTCAAAGTTTACAACGATTTGAAGTGAAAAACAAGAATTACGGATACGGGGAATTTGATAACGCTAAGAAGGAGACTACATCCAAGAAAGATTACACCCAGCTAGGACCAAGTCTATCATACGCAGCTGGATCTATTCGCGAGCACGCCAAACCAATATCTTTCTCACACTTGCCGCGACTCAGTAGCAACAAGGAGTTTTAAGAGGACTTTGACTCTGTAGCAAAGGCATTTTTATAATTTAATACTATTTCCAAACCAACTTGCATACTTTTTAACAACGGTACCCGCCCCTACATAATATTACTATTTGCTACCTGATGTAACTGTATACGTATTTGATAATATTTGTATATTGAATGCTGTATTGTATATATATATTCTTTATTGTTGTTATATTTCTATATTACAATACTGTACTAGTTAGTAAAGGAACAAATTGCAATTGTATTATTTAATAGATTTTAAACTTTGAATTGGTTTCTACTTGCTAGGGACAAGTAGCTAAATACTCTATGAGAGTTGTAGGATTGTCCTACATATAAAATTGATATCGAAACTGACAAAATATCGCGATATCCTATATCTGCTACGTACAGATATTGGATATCGTGATGTTTGTCCTAGAGGTATATTGGTTATATAATATCCTAAATCTACTGTAATTCTATGATAGATATCCAGACAGGGGTGTGCCCCATTGGGGTAATAGCCTCAAAATGGATCTTGCGATATAAATATATACACGTTTATGCAATTCATAAACATTTACCCGAATAAATATATGTAGCGTACGTATATCTATTCGGGTAAAAATACATGTCGTATATCCAGGACATCAAAAAATGGGTTGAATGTGCTAATGTTTTGCTTAGTAGGAAATAAACGTATAAACATATCAACAAAATTTTGTACATAGATAATTGGTAATTTTAGTTGATTACTTGTACATATAATCTGGAAATGAATTTGTGGAATAAACAGGATGATTCACTTTGGAGGCAATACTGGCTACGTTGTATTCATATTTACGATACCTCGATTGTATCTTAAAAATTATTTGCATTAACCCAAGGTGCTAGTTGTCAATAATCATCCTGGCTACTATTGGAGATGTTAAGTTGGAAACTTGTTTCAGCTCTACCACCCGAATACAGTTTATCTGCCCCACCATGAATATTGTTATTATTGGAATTATTGTAATCATTCCACCATTTTTTTCACAATGTATTTCCTAACTAGCGGGATAGCAGTGATTTTATCTTCACAGACCTTTAACACGCTTAACTTAATTAACATATTTCTACTCGTAAGTTGAGTCATAGAATTTTCTATGAAATGGCCACTTTGTATTATGATAACCTATAAATAACGAGATTATTAAAATGAATTGCCGCCCGACCCGCATGCTTAGGTAGACATCATGTGGAGCTGAAACAATCTTCTCATTAATAGGGCCTTTATTATTTATTTACCGAGTCGTTGTTTTGCGTGTATCTTGAGCACAGGACCAGGTGTTCCCTCACTCACGAAGAGGTCTGCGATAGGACCCGTCTTTGTACTCGGATACATCTCTAGCTTACAGTTCCCAGCCTCAATTTTACTAGCTCGTGACTTGTTGACAGGAACCTCCCCCACCCTGAGGTTAGCAATCAGCTCTGAATTTATTCCCACTTGTTCTCTAGAAGCAGCACCTGGTCCAATAACAAACGGATTCTTTACTCCCGTGATATTTATAATCTCTTGCATGTCGTAGACTTTGCTCTTGTCAGGTACAGGCAGTAAGTAAGGTACACCTCCAAAGTGAAATGTAGCTGTATCCCCTCCCAGTCCACCACAGGCCATGTCCCATGGCATCTGGGTAAGATCAGGACAGTCACACACTTCAACACTAAGCTCCTTGTATTGAGGCTTCATTGCTGTTTCTATCACTTCTTTGATTTCCAATAGAGGAGGGAGATGTAGTGGAAAACATTTGTGTAGACAACCTGTTGCCATTATCTCTTCTCTATGATATAAATATACGAGTATACACAACAAATGTCAATACAGTAGGCTTAGTTAATTCATAATTTAATACGTAAGTAAGGTACGACAGAATTCGTTCGTATTATAAGAGTACGTAATAATTGGCTTCTTTGGACTTGCTTTGCAATCCCAATTCTTAGATGCAAGATTGAGAACCAGTGTTCAGGGAAAATACCTTGTACCATAGCTTTCAATTAATAATTATACGGAAAATTGTATTTTGATTCTAATAACAAATTTGAAAGTGTTTCGTAGCGTAACGTGTGTACGATCTTATTTCTATAACACCTTGGTAGCAAGAATAGAGAAATTCATCATGACGTTTGTATATATAATTTATTCTCATAGCTAGGTGCCCATGAATTGTATAGTTTGTAAAGAGAACGAATTTCCGCTAGAAAACTTGTGCTTCTACCGCAAAGAAGATAATTCTGTTCATCTCATGGTTAGATATGAGTCTGCTACCTTCTTAGAAGAAAGATTTACGATTGATCAGCAGAAGCAAAATAAGATTATCATAAAATGTTTGAAATGCGATGCTTACCTTGGAAAGAAACTTGGAATTGGTCCGAATAGAGAAGAAATAATGCTATTTGGAGCTGATAAGGTAACTATAAACGGCGAATCATTGGACAAGAAAACCCGTTGGGGTTTAGTATATCAAAATGCACCTTTCAGTCAGATTGTATTAAGAGATGATGATAGCTTCTTGGGACATACACGGACACCAAATGTGACCAGTGATTCAAAGAGGATTAAACTCTCTACAGAAAATACCAACGGAGAAATAATTCTACCACAAATTGAAGATGAATCTCACTTCCAATATAACGACATATTAAAATCAGATTTAATTCCAAAAGATTACCAAACTATAGCTTATATAGAGGCACTACAGAGAGACTTTATTCTGGTTCTGCCTACTGGCTATGGAAAGACATTAGTAGCAAGCATGGCTGCTGCTAGAATGAAGCAACTTAATCCAAACCATATGGTGCTATTTATAGTTGAGAGAGTCCCATTAGTATTCCAACAGGGAGAAGCTATCAGTATTGACACTCATTTGAATGTCTGTACTTTGACAAGTGAGACTAATACTAGATTAAAACATGTGAGATTGAACCAGGGATATTACGATGTATTGGTGTCAACAGCTGGTGCATATATTGCTATTCAGAATAAAGTTGGTTTGCATAATTTCTGCTATGTGGTATTTGATGAATGTCATCATGCTGTCAAAAGTCATAATTACGTCACAATTCTTAACAAAATAAGAGAATGTGAACCATCGCGTCCGCGAGTGCTAGGATTAACAGCATCTCCTCCTTCTTCACAGAAAAAGACTCAAATAACTATAGAATTACTAAAACAGTTTAAACAGAACTTCTTTAACGCTCCAATATGTCATACTCTGTCTATTAAAAAGTACCAACGTGATGACGCTTCTATTCAAAAGAATATAATCACAGAACCGGTTAATAATATGATTACTCAGTATTCAGAAACTCTAGAAAGAGGATTATACCAACTAGCTAGTTGCATAAATAACTGCTCTCAAGAGAAATTGATTAACAAAACTGACTGGAAGGATGCGAAATACAGGAGTCAGCTGATTACAATGTTATACGAATTAAAACTACATCACAATGACATTGATAAATACGTTACATCCATGAAGAGGATATGTAAGATGCTAGATCTTACAGAGATGTTAGGAGTTACATATGCTCACCAGAAGCTACGAGATATGGATATATTTGAGGGATTGGATCATCAGCCGAGCTTCTCTCCAAGACTACAAGAGCTGTTTAATATCCTCAATGAAATTTCTGATAATTCTAAAATTATTATATTCGTTGAGACCCGCCGTATGGCTTCTATTTTAGCTACTGTTCTGAAGGAAGACCAGAAGGTTAATCAGAAATTTTCTCCTTTGAAAATAGTTGGACAGTCAGGACCATTTGGTATGAACTGGGTTAATGATCAGGAAGAAATAATTGAGAATTTCCGTAACGGGAAGTGTAATCTCCTGGTTAGCACGTCTGTATTGGAAGAAGGTCTTGATATCCCTGTGTGTGATGTCGTTATCAGATTTAATGGCTTAAAATCTCTAACTTCTTATAAACAGAGTAAAGGGAGAGCTAGAAAATGGGATAATAGCAGGTTTATTTTGATTCTATCTGAAGATGAGAATCGTACATTTGAAGAAATCCAAGCTCAAGAATATACTGTAAAATCTGTTTTAAAAGAACACCATTCAGAGACTAAATTTCCTTCTCCATTCACAGAAAATATCATAGAAAATATTCAAAAAGATATTGAAAATACAGTTTCTTGCTCTGACCACAGTCAGAAATGTAACATATTGTCATCGACAGAATGTGCAGTCGAATTCTACTTAACAGGAACACATGAATTATTCGATATTCAGGATAATATTGCTAAAATTCTATTTGAAAAATATTTCTTGAAAGTTAAGCGTATTGAACAAGCTGCTTGTAATTCTCGTTGGAAATCTAATGGAATATTCCCATTCGAAGATTCTCTATTAAATTTGGGTTTGCAAACTCAAAAACCAAACATTTATGAGCGTTACAAACTCTTGACTGTGCAGTGGTCATTCTCTATCGGAAACGGAGGTCCTGAGGTGTGGACAAGGGTTCGAGTACCTCTAGATAAAGAAATGAAATATCAAACAAAGTGGACTGTAAATAAGATCTCATGGGGAAAATTTAACGATAAACATACTTTTCAGGTAACTGAGCAATTAGAAGCGAATACTTTCGGAGAGAAAGGAATTTTTGAACTCTCATCTGACCGCACCATACACATAACTATCCGTAACCAGGCAGATTCTCGGTTGACAATTGAGATTCCATTCGCTTCTATCTTTCTATTTATGCTAGCTGATTGGAGAGAGAATGACGTCATGCTATACCTACCTCTTTCCTTCTGTCCTAAAGTCCTATCTCAATCTGGAGAAATGTTGTCATGTGATAACTGTTCATTCCTGAGATTCTTCGGAGAGTCTCCTGTCTTCGGGATCTCACTTGCATACAAGACGTCTAATTGGAGTAAATTATGGATATTTCTCCACTCACCAAATACTCTATCTGTTCCAGTATATGATTCACGTATTATTGAGTGTACCTCCATGGAGACTGAGGCAATAATTTTATCAGATAATTCTCTATACTGGGATAAAGAAATGCAAGACTGTCTATGGGAATTTTATGTATTAAAATCTATAAGAAATATTTGTCTACCTGAAGAAACTATTCGTAAATTTACTAAGGAGATTTATGTAGCAGATTTATCTCTTATTAGGGCTCTGTCTAAAACATTCTCTTATCTTCTATCCTTGAGATGTAAAGATACAACTTATTACTTTTTTGATTTGCAGAGCTCTTTCGATAAATATTTGGACACTCTCAAAGACTACCCTCTATCTAGCCCAGCCTCTTCTCATGATAACTATTGCTACATCGAGTGTGCTATGGTAACTCCCTCTACTGTAATTCCTCTACAATCTGTATTTACTCAACGTAACAGACTTTATAGGAAATTCCCGAAAGAGAGATTCCTGAATTTAGCTTTCAGAGAAGAACACGGAGAGGCGCTTAAGAGTTCTGACGTCATTGATCGTGTTAAGAACATAATTATTAACGGTGTTACAATTAATGGGTTGAATTTCTACTTTTTGGTTTGTAGTGGGAGTCAATTAAGAAGTAAGCGAGCGATATTTATTCACATTAGAGATGGTTGTGTTTCAGAAACGTTAAGAAATATGAGACATGAGTTGATGGGAGATTCTATTGTTGCTAATGAGACTAAGTATCTGTCTAGACTAGGATTGTTTTGTACTTCAGATCATCCTATCTGTGATATACCTGAGGCTAATACTCACTGTTTATCTGATCTGTTTGCTGACAATGGTCTTAACTTGACTGATGGGAATGGTAAAATTAGAAGATCTGTAGCTGAGAAGATATTTGATAATTCAGAAATTGTAGGAAATGCCTCATTACAGAATATTTCAGCTATACAAGTGAGGCTAGCTGGTCTAAAGGGAGTATTCACTATAGTTGATGCTGATACTGATACTGATTTCAACAGCGGGTTACTACACTGCGATATACTCTATAGAAAGTCAATGAAGAAGATTGAATGGACACAATCTACTCTTTGTTTAGTGAAATTAGGCAAATATAATGATTTACATCTTAACACTCAGATGATGACTTTATTGACTAGTTTAGAAGATTGTAGCGAACAGAATTGGGATCCTAAACCTCGTCTAAGAGCTATTTACAAAGAAGTACTTGAAAGAAACGTACGAATATTCACAGATATTACTATAGCAAGTACTGAGCTTACCTCTCATCTCCCTCACAATTCAAATACTGCAATTAACTGTATTGATATTCTATCTGAGCCTTTCCACCTCTCTTTACTCAGATGTATATACACCTTTAAAATTCAAAATTTGATAAAAAAGTTTCATATTCCTCTGAAAAACGGCTGTTTACTAATGGGTATACCTGATCCTATAGGAATATTAGAGGATAGAGAGGTATATGTAACTTTTGAAGATACATCAACTAAGGCACCTCTTACAGGACGTATTTTAGTGTATAAGAACCCGTGTCTTCATCCTGGAGATCTCCTTACTCCTACTGCTGTAGATAAGATAGAATTACATCATCTTCACAATGTTATAGTATTTCCTAGTAAAGGCAGTACGTCACTGCCTGCTTGTACTGGGGGAGGGGATTTGGATGGAGATGAGTTTGGTATTATTTGGGATAAAGATCTTATTCCGCCGATTAGTGCAATATTCCCTTCATTAAACTATGATAATGTACTAAATGAGTACAAAGAACAGCTAAAGAGTAAGGAACCAGAGAGAAAAAATCCTATAGACACCAAAATTCCATTACATATGCATGACAACATACAAACTATATTAGCTGAGTCATATTGTAAAATTATAAGTAACGATCTGTTAGGAATAATATCGCATTATCACGTGGCTATTAGCGATATGAAGGAAAATGGTTCAAGAGATGAGTTGTCAATACAACTTGCTAGATTAGCTTCTCTATCTGTAGACTCTCCTAAGACCGGAATAACTCCAACTATACCCGATGAAGCTAAAGTATTAATTAAGGAAAAGGGCTATCCTGATTTTATGGAGAAGACGGAATCAACTGCTTATCCTTCGGAAAAGTTGTTAGGAGAACTCTATCAATTGGCTAAATCTGTGTGTTTTGAGACTAATGAATGGCAGAATATATTAAACTACTACAACAAACAAACTTTTAAACAGAAAATACCACATAGCATTCCATTAGAGATATTCCAAATCCCAGGTCACGAAGGTTACATGCAAGATGCTAAAATTAGATATTTCGAGTATTCTAATGCGTTACAGAGAATAATGTTATCATTTGGTATAGAGACAGAAGCTGAAGTTATACTTGGTTTAATCATTAAGTGTCACCCCTTCTTGTCTGCTGATAAAAACAAAGTTACAAGTGCGCTTATAACCGCTATGCGCTATCTCACAGAAGAATTTAGAGAAATATTCGAAAGGAATACTCCTCTAGATTGTTATGCTAAAAAAGCAGCTGCCTGGTACCTAACCGTGTATCAGCAACAACAGAGTGAAGAGACAACTTTTCTATCTTTTGCCTGGATAATGAGAAAAGAATTATGTGATTTATTAGCAAAACAACCAAACCATACTGAACTAGATTTACACTGCTCCATTGGCAGCACAGCGAGGGAATATATCATGCAACAAAGCGAATTTATTCACACAAATGTAAATGCTAAGATGTGTTTATTAGGGAAGATAAGCTCAGCTATTAATGACTTTTGTATTCAACAAGAAAAAACAATAAATATTCCTGAAAATGGTAAAGTATTCAATGTAGAGGTATTCGGTTCAGTTTCAAAATTTCTTTGTGAGTTGGAATCTGATTTAGATATTTCCATCTCACTAACGAATTTTGGAATTGATTTTATCGGAAAAGATAATCTTGCAAAAATGGATATTAAAAAAACACGACTCCACCTTCTCCGGTTGTTTGTATCACCTTCGCTTGAGGAGGTAGCTCTTTCTAAAATAGAAAAGTTTAACCTAGATTTTCCCATCATTACACTAACCATGGATTCTGAAATGGACACACGATCAGACATAAGTGTAGATGTAAGTATAGAGAGCGATGGAGTACTCAAATCAAAATATATTCTACAACTCTATCGTACTACTGGAGGTATATTCTTCGCATTTTTCTGGATTCTCATTCACTGGGGTAGACATATTGGTATATTAAAGTGTCACACTTCACCCAAAAGCACTGGGCTTATTCTAACCGCAGAATTTGAAGCTCTGATCCTATACATCTATGATGAGATGCTATGTAAACCAGAAACTGTGACAAGTGATTTAGAATGTGATAACACTATTTTGCAATCTTTGACTAACTTGTTAATGAATGCAGAGATTGAGAAGAAGTTAGGATTAATGTTAGAAGAATTCTTTCGTAGAGGTTATAAGATAACGTCTGAGAGTGTGAATGAAATAGTATATACATGGCCTATACAGGGGGATCCTATTCATACGATCAGTGTAACTGCACTCAATAAAATATCAGCACTTTTATTTCAAGGTTGGCACTGTTTGGCGTATACTAGGAATATATTTAAGTTGTTTGAACGTGTTCAAGTTCAGTTAACATTTGCAAAGCGATTTACTCCATTTATGAGTGATCGTATTCGGTCATCTACACGATTCTATGAAAAATCTTGGAACACTGCAACAGGTGCCTTGATTAAGATAGAATCATCAGGGCGTAATCTACTCCTCACTGCTCAGGGCTCTGCCAGTGCTATACACAAATTAGCTACTGAAATATCGCTAATGGAATCAAATTCAGCCTTAACCAGGAAATACAAATCAAATTCTTACCATTATATACTAGATGGAAGTACGCTAATTATTATGTCCGAATATTCAGCGAAATGTCGTGTCAAACTGTCCAGTTTTGAACAAGCTTGTTGCAAGCAGATTCATACTAATAACCATAAGAGCTTTCTAATTTCTGCAGAACAAAGGGTTAACCCTAATTGGAAGAGCGAGGGCGTAAATAGGATACAAACTCTCCTCTGGAATCAATTGTCACGATTTCCGTCGAATAATAAGGATCTTCTTAAAAATCTCAAATTTAAATCAAGATTCGGCTTTTTCTATATATTAGATGGTCCTGATTCTTTTCAAGAGGTTGGAGATTCGTTATACTTGGATGAATTCGAAAAATGCTTAGTAAAAGGAAATCGTCAGATAGATTCAGCTGAAGATAAGAAGGAATTACAGACAAACTCTACAATATCACAGCAACCGAGTCATGACAAATCCTTTAACAAAATTATTAAAAAGACTTCTAAATATAATGAAAAGGTACTTAAGTCTACCACTAGCGCATTCTGTCCTGGGCTGCCAATGACAGGAACAGATGAAGACATTCAATTGGAAAGAACTAAATCTGTATACGTAAAATCATTAGAGGAATGTGGATTTGTGCGACAAGTAGACATTTGTAAATCTTATACCTGGCGTGTAGAAATTCAATGGCAATTTTCTTTTGATATACGAATCAATCTGGATGACAATCTCCATGTTGTTAGTATCTCGGAGCGTCCTCTCATATGGATGCTAGCAACCATAGTGGGTAATAGGAATGTTGTTGACCAAAGTAAGACACACGATATTAGATTACGAAGTGAGAGTGCCAGGCCTGTACAGAAGGATTCTGATATCTATAGACTGCTTCTTCCTGATGGCTTGAAAAGCTCTCTTATAAGTATTAATGAAGGAGAAATACCAACAATTTGTGAACGTCTGAAAACTAAGATGAAAATAATCAAACACAACCAACAAGTTGAATACTACAAGTGGAAGGATGTTATAGCTAAGATCTCCACTGGTATAGAGTACTGTAGGGATAACTTTAGTTTGGGAAGAAAATTCTGTGAATTATCTCTATTTCATAATGAGGACGAGTTTAGAGATGCAGTTAAGTCTGAGAACAATAGCTGTCGGATAAAAACTGTTGCAGCAAATGCTGTTGACATTTCTCTAAGACTATCAGATGCAATCTCTAAATTTATTTGAGATTATCTAATTCTGGTACTTGGTAGGATTTTAATAAATTTGTAATATTATTAATTTGTTTTTCAATATTTACGTAATAAAGAATAAAATCTTAAGTGCGATTTTACGATTTCTTATTCTTAAGTATGTTATATTAAATAGTAATTATGATGACTAGTATGTTTGTGTCATGTTTGAAAACCTCTTCAGAACAGGTTAAAGGAACGCAAGGAAATTTGAATGAATTTCAGTACAAAAAGCAATAGAGAATGAAAGAGTTTCAGTTTAGAAGGTTACTAAAACAATGAAACATGAACAAGGGAAAAAATTGCATTCACCAAGCTCATAATGCAAAAGGACAATCAGGTTGCTTCGTGTATAATTAACCCTTTCGTGTAGTGGTTAAATGTATTTGGACAATTAATAAACAAAAATAAAAATAATTACATATTTCCCCAAAAGTAAACAAATATTTACAATATGTTGTTTACAATATCATATTCGGACTCAACATACTCGATTACCCCTGTATAACCGTTGAAAGTATGAATCTACCACAATGTTAAAGTTTGTTTGCTTTATGTACCTAAAAGTAAACAAAAATTCACTATATGTTGTGTACAATATCATAATCGGACTCAGGAAACTCGGTTACCCCAGTATAGCCTTTAAAAGCATGATTCTGCCACAATTTTGAAATTTGTTTACTTTATGAATGTAAAGTAAACAGATATTCACCATATGTTGGTAGAAGCTGCCAGAAACTGCTAGAAACCGCTGGAAACTTTAAGACATGTACAAGAATCTATATTTTTAAATCTCATCGATTGTTTGTTTGTTTGTTTGTTGTCAAGGAAAGGATCTACGCTATGCAATTTTGAAATTGTCGCATAACTATGTATTTATCATGTTTATCATCAAGGAAGTATATAGAATTCAATAAAACTTCACTAAATATATCGAATATGTTGAATCCAATTTTCACACTTTTGGATGAATAATATGTAACTTATTGTTGTTTTTTTATGAGAATAAGCTTAACAAATTCTCCAAATCTCAAAATATACGTACAGGGTTGCTCTAAACGGCTACACATGTGTAACACAATACGCTGAACCAGAACTTCGCATTTTCAACTTTCTCTTTTGTAATTTATTAGTGCTTTTATGAATATAATGTAAACAAAGGCTCATAGAAAAGAGAATGAAAGCGACAAGTAGCATTATATACGCGTCAAACATGATAACAATGGTAAGACAAGGAATGTGCATGAAGAACCCGGAGAAATATTTGATTGATATGAATAATAACCAAGTAGAACAAACCTTCGAAAAATGTACTGGGCACTGTCATATTACTACGAATACATAAACGAGAGAACAGGGAATCAAATACATGAACTTAAAAGAGTAGAACATCATCAAAAGCATGATAAAGAACAAATGAAATAAGAAAAATAACAAAGTTAACACTATGAATATTTATAATAAACTCGTTTTGAGTAAAATGCATATATCACACCAATAAGCTGTTTAGTATTAGTACCTTAAGTAACATTGAACTTTTAAATATACAATTACGCTAGATAGTAGACAATTATCCTCTTTCGTGTACAATTGACCTCTTTCAATAGGAGACCTAACCCAACTAATGAATGCCGAATATTCCCTATAATATAGAATTTGTAAGTAAAATTAAAGAGGTAATAACTCAAAGCTAGGATATTAACCAGGAAAAATATAGCGATTGATAGTAAGAGGGTCTGCCGCCTAGCCCCATATAAAACAGATTCTTAAATATCCATGCATGTATGTACACTAATTGTCAGTATGAAATAATATATTTCCTAAAGTGAAGATCCGCATCCTCTAACTAAATTATCATATACATATATTACCCGTAAAATGATGATGGAATCAGATGTAAAGAAAACAATATATAATCTCTATATTAGTGATTAGCTGTTAATATTTAGGTTTTGATTAATTACCCAGATTGGATATGAGCCTTATACGTAGTAACACTGAGAGACACTATATATAGGCTCCTTAAATATACATTGCATTATTTGTATAGTTCAAGATGGGGCAAATATGTACAGGGTCTACACGTAATACAATTGCACCAGCACCTCAGGCAGCCTTACCACCTACACAACTACCACAACTGGAAACTGTAGATCCGGTAGATTGTCTGAAGGTTACTAGACAGTCGATACAGTATGTCGGATTAATACAAGGGTTTAATATGCGGTTTGAAGCCAACAATTGTGAGGTTATCTATCTTCCTACAACCACTGACGAAGTGAAACAGGCATTAAATGAAGTCTTGTCGAACACTAAGCATAGACATCATTTCTCCATCAAAGGAGGCGGTCATTGTTATGAGAATTTTGTTTATAATAAGGAAATACTAGCTGTTATCGACCTTTCATTAATGAACAAAGTCTTTAAGTTAAGTGGATGTGATAAGTCATATGGAGCTGAGGCTGGTGGCACCAATTGGTGGCTAGTGAAAGAGTTGTATCGGAAATTCGGTCTAGTGATACCTGGTGGATCGTGCTATAGTGTTGGATTAGGTGGACACATATGTGGAGGTGGTTATGGATTGTTGTCGAGGAAATTCGGTTTGACAATAGACTATCTAAGCGGTGTAGATATTTTGTGTGTTGATAAAGACGATAAATTAGAGTTAAAGAAGATCAGGGCTGACTCAACAGATAAAGGTGACCAGGAATTGTTGTGGGCATGTAAAGGGGGAGGTGGTGGAAACTTCGGGATTATAACTTGTTACTATTTCGAGAATCTGCCACAATCGCCTCAGTACGCTTACTTGGAGACACTCTCTGTCGATTGGAATGGATTAGACCTCGGAAAATTCATAATCATGCTAAAGTTGTATTGGGAATTGGTTAATAATGATTTTCCTTATTTTACCCTGTTACCTTTAATGCATCAATCCGCAGGAGAAATACCTCTCCTTTTCCAATCAGTTTTTAACCAAGATGAGATTTACTATCAGGACAAGTTCTTAAAATTTACAAATGACCTGAAAAATGCTGGAATCACCTTGAAAAGTACTACAATTCCTGGTGTAGGCCATCCTAGCACAAAAGGCATTCTGAACATTGCCCAACAGCTGACATGGTTTGAGGCTGCACAAACACTAAATTCTTCTGGCAGTAATCAATGTGGAAAATATAAATCATCTTATATGCGTAAACATTTCCCAGATGATCAATGTATAGCGCTATACAGATTCCTAACCATGGGAAACAAAGAGTTAGCAGACTTAGCAGGTCGTTTCCCTGATACTACCAATAAATACTATGATAATTTCGTAAAGGACTTAGCAACGAAGAATTTTGTGGACATGACACAGTCACTGGTCCAGGTTGATAGCTATGGAGTATATATCAATACAATAGCTCCAGATGAAACAGCAATTCCTCAAAGAGACTCATTCATGAAACTGCAATACCAAACCTATTGGAAGAGAGCCCCAGTGCCTAAGTCTATAATTGAGATGAATGAGATTGAGATACCATACGATAGTTTCAATGCGTTCCAAGATTGGATTCATATACTTTGGATCAATCAGATGTTTAAAGAAGTTTACAGTAAGACTGGAGGCGTGCCTGATCCCTATTACATACCAGGTGAGTTAAGGGAGGATGGTGGGGCAACTAATACAAAGCCTAAATCATCATGTGCCAATCCCACAATACCTCTAGACCCTGATAGAATAGTTGATGGATGTTATTACAATTATATTGATACTGAAATGATAGATGTTATACGCCATGAATATGGAGTAAATGAACATGAGGCTAAGGAAGCAGTCCTGAGATTATACTTTGAGGATAATCTGGATAAACTGGTTTCGACAAAGAGTGCGAGTGATCCACAAAACATATTCAAGCATAATTTGTCTATCCCTGTCAGCATGAAGCTGAATCAGGACCAACCTGAAACAGTAACTCCAGCTGACTAATAGGTCTAGTTTCGTATTCTGTTCTCCTTCTGAGGACTACTAGTCTTATCTTTTGAGTGTAATTGAGTTAGTTTTTTCAATAATTAATTAAGTTTTACATTCAGTTTATGATTTGGGTAGTACAGTAGAACCTAAGAGATCCGGGCAGTCTCGTCCGGAATTCAGAAATAACAATCTCACCAGATTGTAGATCCAATTTTGACATCCTCGAAATTATGAATGAAAAGTTAACTTGGATAATCCATCAATTTACTAATTCGACACAACTCAATGTTTTCATACCCCAGGTAAGAGAGACAATTAAGTTATGTTACTACACAACTTTCCAGTGCTATATTGAGGTGCATTTGAATTGGCGAATCTAGATGATTAACGGTTTGCGGTTAGTAAGATAGACATGCAGTACAACTGAAGATAACTCTATTATAAGGGAAATTAGCTGAAAATATTCAAATGAACGTTTTGGAAATGATACCCGAAACTCGGAGGTTCGACTGTATGTTAATTCTGGCTACATGTCATTAAGTTAATACTATACTAAATGTCATTATGTTGTTCGCTAGCGCGAGCCATACAAAAATATGTGTAAAGTTTGCAAACCATAACAAAATCAGTACTTATGTTCTTACTGCTTTTCACAGGCGAAAATTATTACAGCCCCGTAAAATAATAAAATTAATATTTCTTGAAAAGGGAAAATTGATAGAGTGATATCATTAATCCTAGTTTGAAAATCCTAATTCAAACATTCAAAATGTGAGATTAGTAGCCAGTGTTTTTGACTTTCAATCGCTATTACTCGTATCGCATGTATCAGCTTTGATTCTGAAGAATATATAAACGCTTCTCCATCTGTAAAATCACACCAGTATTCATACTCTTCATTCATAGCCCTTTTAAACTCGACTACTCCATTCTCAAAAGTGTCTTCCTGATTATCTAGATTACCTGATCGTATTTGAATCCCCTTCAACTCTTGTGGATGTAAAAACTCGACTATTATGTGATTTCCTTCCAGGACTTTATCTGACCATAGCATTCCAACCCCTTCGTATAATATATTAGCAGTGTTATGTAGGTAAATTGAAAAAGTTGAAGTGACTACAGCTGGAGGATTTGAGTAGATAGGATTTTTGGGCAGAGCTAAATGTTCCTGAAATGTTGGGTCCTTCAAATTCTGAATCTTACCTCCAAGACTAGATACAGTTCCCACATGTTGGAAGAGAGCAGGTGTGTGCATTAAATAGACACTGTCTAGAAGAGACCTGCACTCCTTTTCATCTAATCCTGAGTAACAAACAAGTCCCCTTCCATAATCGTATAGTAGCCAATCACATGGTTGATTCATGTAGAAGAGTAGTAAGTACTGAGCAAATGATAGCAGATCGTTACCCTTCAATAACTTGCCTATGAATCCTAACTGTGTGAAGTGTATAAGGAACCAAAAATCATTTTTCACTTTATCCACATAACTGTTGAGGTGGTAAGTATACCCTTCACTAGCTATGATGTCATCCTCCAATTGCAGGTAATATTCTCCTTTTCCACTAGCATACCACATCAAGAAAGCAAAATCTAAATTCTGTTTTGATCGCCATTTAAACCGATCTTCTGGATCACCTAATGTCTGTCTCACGTTATCTAGAGACGGGTAGAGATTAGGATGTGGACAGAGGATCTCTATGAAACCTCCATCGATGAGTTCTCTGTGTTTCTCTGTAACCATATTGGAGACAGATGTGCATCTATCAGTTTCCATGTCAGCAACAAAAATGATAATTAGAATATTGAGCTCTTGAAAACTTGCAGGATCTTTAAGGAGAGAATCTAGAGTTTCGAGTAAATATTTTTCTTTATGAGGCCTGGCAATTGTTGGTATTCCAAACACGAATTTGTAATTTTTCCTTCCTTTCTCTGGAATAATACGAAACTTGTCTATTGAAATGTCACTGAGCAATACGAATGGATGATCATTCCCTGGTTTCTTGTGATTAAACTTTGTATTTTGAAGAGGATCTTTATTGTTGTTATTCTTATTGATATCAGGTATTACAATTGTGTTTGATTTCGTTTGTATCAGAGGATGTGTTGTATTAACACTTAGCTTTCCTCTAACTTTATCCAATTCTAATGTTGCATTGATATAGCTGTTCTTCATTTGTTGAAGTTCAAACAAAAGATTTACATTACGATTCTCTGAGTCCCATCTTGCCGTTAATTTCATTACGAAGCTGACCAACATTAGGGTTCCTATTAGATACACAAATCTCTTTCGCATCTAATTTAATTGATTGGAAAAACACACTTATACAATGTATATATTATTTTAACTATGCAAGTAATATCATAGATCATTTGATTTGAGAGTTGTTCCAATAGTCATTAAAATCTTATTAATTTTGTCTAACTCTTCTGCTCCAGTTAGATTCTCCTCTCTGCTTTGTTTCTGACTGAGACTGCTAATCAGCTCAGCTGATTGTTGTAACATATCGTCCAGCTGTTGCTGAACTCTGGCGTCAGGAGGTAACTCCATTCTACGTCGCATCTCACCCTGAATTGCTGGCTGTCTTAACATATGCATTCTGATTATATCTGGAGGCATACTAGTGTCTCGGTATGTTCTTCGATAAGAATTCTTAGCATAAGTATTGATATCTTTATCCAGATTCAGGATACCATCTGCTAGCTGTAGGTAGAAAGGAGATACCTCTTCGTTGTAGTCTATAAATAGGAGATAAAATTAATATATCTAACAAATTAATCGCAAGTCAAAGATTAATTCGTAGCAAATGGCATCTTGAAACTCACTCGTATATACCATGGTATTGTCACACTCATTCAGTTCCCTGTGGTCTAGTAACGAATACACTTTATCTGTCTCCTGTCCGTTAATGTTAGCAAAAGAGCTGTCATAGCTGGGAGCGAAGGAAGCGAAAGATCCGTAGTTGAGGGGTTTGACAGGTGCAAGAGAGCCTCTGTATATCCTCCTGGCCTGAGTAGCACGAGTATACAATCTCTGATGAATCTGTTCCTGTCTTTTCTTGTATTTTCTTTGTTTTATTTCCAAAGGAGTCAGCTGTTTCTTGCTAGTAGGAGGGTTTTGATTGTGTGTATTGATATCAACTGTTGATAGCTTAGCTGTAGTATCAGTTGTACTGGTTTGACTTCGTGTCGTAGTTTGGTTTTTGGGAGAGAGCGAGTGAGTGAAAGAGGAAGGAGGAGGAAGTAATGCTGTATCTGGATTAATTACGTCTTTCTGTGCTTTAATCGTACTACTTAATGCTGATGACGTCACACCTAAAGTTTCTAGAAGTTTTAAATTTGCATTCAAACAATTTGATGATGATTTTTCTTCATCTACAGGATGTGAGTCTGCTTGTGTAACATCTCCTTGACTACTAACATTCTTAAGTGGAGTTATGCCAACAGGAGAGAGCCTGGCTGGGAATGCAGGTAAGATACTCCTGTCTATCTTCACCACGAGAGGACCTGTGATATCATTCATGTCTTTATTTTCATTATTAATATCTGAGTTATGACTACTTGTATGAGAACTCACAGAACGTATATTCTCCTGAGAAGTGAGACGAGCTCTTGCCATCTTCTCCAAACTCTTAACCCCCGTCTCTTTAATCCTCTTAGCAGTCCTGTAATAAAATGTAGTTGGTTTATTGTAAGACATAGCGTTCTGACACATTAATAAGAAATCATTGTATATTTCCTCTAACCGACTGTAGTCTCCTCTCTCAATCTTATCTTTCATACGAGAGAAGTCCATCGGTTGTGTGATCAGCTTAGAATAGCCAGGAGCCATGTCATCAGTGACAGGACTGAAGAATATTGCCTGTTGATCCCGACTCCTTAGAATATTATAACTCTCTAATAAAACTGTATCCAGCTGATCCTTGCCCAGCTGTTTGTCTAGCTGAATTATATGTTCTACTTTTTTCCTGTTCTTATCTACTTTATTAATTTCTAGTTTGTTTCGGTACGATTTGCGCTTGTTAGAAGTTCTAACAGATTGTTGAAATCGCGAATTTTCGCGCTCATTCTTCTTCGTTATCCTCTTCTTACTTGGAATAGATTTACCAGACTTATCAGTTTGATTATTTTCGATTATTTTCTCACTTGATGTTAGTTTATGGGATCGAGTAGTCCTTTGAGATTCCACTTCACTTTCTGATTGAGAATCTCCCTCTGATTCACTAGAAGAAGGTTGTTGCTCCCATGTCTGTAATTTCTTCTCCCCATCCACCAAATCCAGTATTTCCTCTTCTCTAGCAGAATCTTCCTTCGAGCTAACCATTGAGTTAGAATCATCACAGCTGTTATCAGCTGATCTAGAATCATAATCTTCCTCCAAGTTTCTTATATCCTTACCCTTGTGAATGTTAGGTGTTGAAATTTCACTGAGTGTATCAGAAATGGAGGAGTCATCTTCTCCGTTAATACTCGAGTTTTCAATCGGGATAGATACGAGTAACACCAATGGAGGAGAGAAGATATCGGAATCTTCAGCTTCACTTGAATATTCAGATTCTTTTTCACGATTTTTAATAGGATTTTTATTTTTTAACTTTCTGTTAGATTTTCTAGCAAATTTCTTAGATTTTTCAGTCTTAATTTTCCTTTCAATAGGGTCGACTTTCGGCTCTTTAGAAGAAATAGCCTCACCTCTACGGGAAGAGCGAGTGATCCTCTTCAAATCAGGACGAACTTCTTCTAATTCAGAGGAATTATGTTCCCCTATAGCTGGTGCTCTCTTCCCTGGTAATAAGTTGGGATAAAGAGAGTCTGAATTCTGAGAAGAAAGGCTTGTCGTACGATACAAATCAACTTTTGACATTCTTGTTATGTTTAGACTCACTCTCTCAGGCATTAATTTTGTAGGAGAAAGGGTACCTGAAAGATTCATTTTTATATAATACAAATCGTTCGCAATAAATTTCTTAAAATTATCAAAAAATTCATACTTTTAGGTGTCAATCATATCTATAACGACCGTTAATGATACTTTCGGCAGGTTACGATTTAAATGTTTAAGGTAATAATTCATGAGCTAGTTTCCGTAGGGAGACATTGTGTGCAAAGCTAGTGCTATGTTTGTGTCACATATATCTGCATATGCATATCTGTATACAAACGTTACACTAGCTTTTTACATTGGAATAGTGTCAGTATTGCTCCAGGATTTCTGGATATTGCCTGGATGTCTGACTACCTCCTGCTTGTAAAATTGGGTAATTTAAATCGATATCTACCTGGTGGATGGATTTCAATTGGATTAGAGAATATTGGTTATAATTGGTTTGTGGATTTTAGCTCACTATTTCACAAATGTCATTCTTGTACAAAGCTAGTGCATAGATGCCAACTTGCTTCTCAAGGATCCGTTAGAAATCCTCTGAAAAGTGAGAATTTGGGCATAGCCGTGAGATTCACGGTTTATCCGTGAGAGTTGGCATCTTTGCTAGTGCGACGTTTGTGTACCATATATTTGTACACAATCGTCGCGCTAGTTTTGTACACAAAAGTCATACTCCCGCCAGTTTTGTTGTCTACATCAGAGATAATTATCAACTTACTAGAAGTTGTTTCATCTTGACTTCCTGATTCGGATTGATTAGATTGGATTTGTTTGCTAGTTGGGGAGGTATTACTGTCTGAGCAACTGTCATTACTTTGAGATTCCATATTGTCAGTGTATAGTACTCAAGATTTCCATAATCGTAGGTAACTAAATATATGACAATTATAAACAGTGACCGAATAGCATCACTAGACCCCAGTAATGAATTTATGTAGGAATCGAAAATATATATTCAGCAAATGACCAGCTTAGAATGAGAGTGCAGCTCGGGCCTCTGGGTCGCGTATATATTTGAAAATGCCAAAATTAGAATCTACATGCTCGATTACCTCTGGCTAGCCGTTGAAACGTAATTATAGCAAATAATTATTTATAATACATGCAAATGATACGAAAATTTGCTAATCATATGATAAACCAGTGAATTTGTAAGGAGAAGTTCGATATATCATAGGCTATGGTGGAAGATTATTGATAACAACACAACATCTTGATATTATTTCAAAATTGGTGAGTAGACTTTAAGGCACAAGGGTTCAAAAGATGTTGTTGTTACCAATAACCTTCTGCTTCACATTTGGATACTTAAATAAGATAAGATGGTTGGTGACACAATTATAATTATTGTGGCTCATCAATATGAATTGATAAATCGAATTTCTCCTTACAAATTCACAGACACCTCCTCTCCTGTGTTGATACCACAATTTGCAGTCTACATACTCGATTATCCCCTGACTAGAAGTTGAAATGAAATCTCGAGCATAATTTTGAAATATTACCAAAAGGTGTGAAAATAACATTAATCATATGATAAATCTGCGAATTAGTTACTTTCAAATCTCATACGTCCCTGTTTACCTAATTAGCAGGTAGAAGTTAATCTCTAGGATAATTTTGAAATATCCACAAAAAGGTGTAAAAATGTGATTAATCATGTGTGATAAATTAGTGTATTTATACTTAAATTATTTAAAACAAAAATTAAACTATAATTAGCATAATTAAGAATATACTTCTTGAACAGAAGTATCTTTAACCTGTGAAAACACTTTATCTGTTAAAGTATCAGGAACAGTATCATTTGATAGAAGAGACAGGCTTGCCGCAATTATCCCAGAGGATACAGACTCCTCTAAACTAACACCCTGTGATAACCCTGCTATCACTGTACCAGCTAGACAGTCTCCAGCACCCGACACACTAGTTACAGAGCTGACAGGAACAGCTGGCATGTGATTGGTCACGAATTGGACAGGATAGAGGACAGTTTGTGTTGTACTCTCCCTGCCGAGAAGAGACAGAAGTTTAGGGGAGTGTAGCATGTCTTTGTGTCTCACACCAACTAGAGCACCCTCTCCTCCCAGGGTTAAGAGGACTACAGGGATATGCCTCAAGAGATCTGTACATAACTTTGTAGCAGTTTGGTAGTCAGGGCGTAGTGAGCTATTCTCCGCAGAAGGAGAGAACATAGCTCTGTGTATTGTGACTAACTCCTCGCGGTTAGGAGAGATAATAGATGGGTAGAGTTGTGTAGGACCTAGGAACTTGGCAGAAAGAGCTCTACAGGTTGGTTCAAACCAAGTTGGTACTCCCTCTTTCTTACAGATACCAATTAGCATGATCATTGTATCATAACATATATTACCATCAAATGCAACAATAGGACTATTAGCAATCAGCTGATAGGATTCCTGTATCATTTTAGGTGTTATTAACTGGTGAATATCCATATCTCCCATTCCATACATATGTTCTCCCTCCTCATTTAACATAGCACAGTATTTAGCTGTACTGACACCGGATAACTCTCTCACGTGTTGAGGATCAGGCATCTCTTTAAGGATCATCTGTCCGAATGTGTCTTGTCCAACTACAGAGATAAATTCACAACCAGGACCCAGCTGTTTCAAACATTGAGCTAGGTTCCTTCCCACACCACCCAGACTGTGTTTAATACAACCTGCATTTGTAGTGAGAGTATCTATTTCATTCTGTTTAAACTTTAACACAAGGTCGAAGTTTATCCCTCCTATAACAACAGGTCTTCCTCTACCTCTACCGCTTGACCTCACCTCCTCTCTTTGTGTAGATGTGTGTAAATACCTCTTAGACACACTTGAGAGAGATTTCGCTATTCTAGCTCCCACTATAGTGTTATTCTTCAATAGACTTATGTTAGCATCCAAATATCTAGGATTCCTATTATTCATATAATCCAGTAAGTATGGAGTAATTTTATTACCAGTGATACTATTATCATTAGCTGTCTGCATAGCATCCTTTAAGGTAGAATCTATCTCTTCTTTGTTGATAGAATCAACTTTAGAAAGGGGGACGCATACTACAATACCACTACTCAACTCCAGCTGTTTGTTAGCGGAGATTAAGCAAGTAATTTCTGTAATAGAATCAACCCTAAGAGGAGCCTTGATACCACTGTGAGTGGAGTAGAAGGCTGGTATCTGATCCTCTCCTAGGGTACACACAGTCACGCCCTGTGTCTCCAGAACTTCTAAAGTTCGTTGTATATCTAGAATACTCTTAACTCCTGCACACACCACAGTAACAGGGGTACGCCCAAGTTCGATGAGGTCAGCACTAACATCCATGCTATTCTCTCCCCCCAGATGTACTCCTCCTATTCCCCCGGTGACTAGCAAGTTGATACCCGCCCAATGAGCGAGGAGCATGCTCCCACTCACAGTTGTACCCCCGGTTAACCCTTTAGCCACACAGGGAGCCAAGTCTCGTCTGGACACCTTGACAAATTCATTAGAGTCTCCGTTGCATAATCTCTCCAACTCCTCCCTAGCTAGTCCAACTCTCAGAGTTCCGTCTATCACAGCTGTAACAGCTGGTACTACTCCCATCTGAGTAAGTATGTTCTGTATATTAACAGCTGTGTTAAAGTTGTCAGGAGGTGGCATTCCATGTGATAGAACAGCTGATTCAAGAGCTACAATAGGCCTTCCCTTTCTAACTGCTTCTGATACCTCAGTGGAAACTGTGAGGGTGTGCCTATGTCTAGAATTTATCTTCTTCACGTGACGTAACTGATTGAGAGTTCTATGAAGACGCATTGTCTTTTTTACGTTACTATTGCTACTAGATAGACAGAATATATTATTCCGTATCAAAGAAGGTTCGCTAAATTAATTAGTCAATAAATTAAATTAAAGATAAATAAGAGATAATCTCAACATTAATGATTAATCAGATGACATAGGCTGAGCATAGAGTCTACTGACTGCTGTGTGGATAAGTGTAGAGAGAATGATGATGCTTGTGAATACAAACCACGTGTCAATCTGTCTATCCATTGTGTCTCTTCTAAAGGTAGTCGTATCCGTTTCTTTGATGTTTGAGAGCAAGCACCTCTGACTGCATCAAAGTGTGACTGTATTTCTCTTTTAGCCCATTGAGTCTGGTCACCTAGGCAGTTAGATGTTTGATGCAACAATGCTAATTGGTGAGCTAGGTATTTATGATTACTGCAGTTATTGTTGTCAGCATTTAATTCTTGGGACATTATCATGAGGTTATTCAGTCTGGATAAGTATTGGAAGTAATCCATAGGAATAGAAGGTAAACTTCTTGAATCAGGAATTATTCCAGGATGTTGTAATAACTGCATTAAGTGTGGGTATACTTGTCCCATATCATGTCCAATAAGATAATTGTACAGAGATTCTGTAGGCTCTAGAGGGTGTACTATATCTTGCATCCTATTCACAAACTCTATAATCTCTTCTTGGTGAAGAGATTCAAATTTAACCTTACTCCTACCTCTGCTTTTACCTGACTGAATATCTTTAGAATGCAACGAGCTAGATACTAACAGAGCTTCAACCTGTAGACATAACGAGCTGAGCTCAGCATTCACCTCTTGCATACACTGTTTAGGCAGCCAGATTGGCTCGTAAAGTTGCACAGGTATTTTAAAGCTGTCATCACATGTGTGGGGTGTAAACAGCTGACAATGAGTCAATAGTGCCATTGGAATGTCACACATATTCTCCATTATACTACTAATGTACGAATATGTTTACATTCTTGAAAAAATAGAAATATAAACTCATGAAAGGATGAAGTAAATTTCGGGCTACACACACATAAAAAGTCTTTGGGATTTCAGTTCGAATTGCAAAACAGTCTAAATTCAACAATTGAAGCGATAATTATCTAATCATAGAAATCTCTGTATAAACAAGTAAGAGAAGCTGGCACAACAGGCAGGGGCTGCCTGAACTCTCCGGCAACAGGAAAGTGGTATAACTTCACTCTTGTCCAATCAAAACCCATCCTTTTCTAACTAAAATTGCAACCTAAAATGGCTAAATTCAATTAGACGATTAACGCACGTGTCAGTGACCATTATTTAATAGTATATGTAAATTTCAGAGGGTGTATAATCGAAAATATTAGTAAATATGTGTAATCGTGAACTGGAGTGTAGTTTTGTAATTGATAAATTATATTATAAGACTACAACTCATCTACTTCTTCCAATTTCTTCTCAACTGATTCATCGATTTGTTGGCTATAATACCTCGTGAGAGATTGAATAAACAATTCTCCGTCGTGTTTGGTATCTTGTCCAAGAGATTTTTGAGATTTGAGTCTTTTCAGAACAGGTGCTGATATATTTCTTATAATAGATTTGGTATCTTCACAACACTTCTTAGCTTCTCGTTGCATTTCTACTTTGATAACTTTATTTAATTTATAAGTCGTAATCTCTATATGATCGAATCCTTGAGTTTGAATGCCTGCGAAAGGGAAATAATGCTTGAGAGCTTTAACAGCGTTTTGTAGATGTTCCCTTGATTGAGACATGTCTAATCTAATGAGATTTGGTTTTGGGAAAGATAATTGAGAGACCAGCTTAAGAGGAACGAAGCCTGTTTTAGATTCTATCTGTACAGTGTCTAAATGAGCAGGAGTAATCTTTATAGCGATACGTTTACGGAGAATTTGATTCATCTTGTCAATAGACTCAGTTGCATCATCACCAAGGGAGGAGATACCGATTTTGTCTAGAATCTCAGAAGAAATATCTAAATCTGTTACAGAAGGAGCCTTGCTTTTCTTTTCAAACTTTTTCGATTTCGACTTCAGTAATATATAAGTAGAATGAATTTGCCTCGTTTTGGTAGAGTTTTTAGCCTTCACTCCAGGTATCAATTCCAAGAAATTTTGAGTTTGAAAGACTTTATTAAGTAAAAGTTTTCTAATCATTCTAATTCAAATGTACGACTGTACGTTACTTTTGGTTAATTTCAAAAGTAGTAATATTAAATAGAAAACTAGACTAATTCCTACTTTTAATAATTAAAGAAAATCCTGAATAGTTTTAATTGACGGATGTACTTTATGAATAGCAACATCAAAATGTCTCTTACAGACAACTGATTCAAAAGGCTCACTCAAATGATTTTCACATTTAGACTCAAATAAAATATCTTCTACAGACTTGATAAATTCTCTAAAAGCTTCTTGAGAAGCTTCATGGATTAGAGCAGCTAGATCAGCTCCTGAAAATCCCTTAGTATTATCAGCATTAGCTAATTCTTCGAATTTTACCTCTGGACTAATTTGGGGATGAGTTCTATATTTAGTGAGAGAATTAAGTATGTCAACTCGCTCCGATTCAGTTGGGAGACCTACATACAGTGTTTTATCTATTCTACCGGGTCTTAGGAGAGCTGGATCTATCATATCAGGACGGTTTGTAGCTCCTAGGAAGTAGACTTGATTCTTTGGCTCCATCCCGTCCATCTCAGTTAGCATCTGATTAACAACACGAGCAGTCACACTACTCTCCCCAGACTCTGATCTCTTAGGACACAGAGCATCAACTTCGTCAAAGAATACTACACAAGGTGAGGAATTTCGCGCTCTCTGGAATACCTGTCTCACAGCTCTTTCTGTCTCTCCCACATACATATTCATCAGTTCTGGACCCTTTATAGAGAGGAAATTGAGGCCAGCCTCGTTAGCTAAAGCTTTTGCCAGCATTGTCTTACCACAGCCAGGGGGACCAGCTAACAATATACCAGGAGGTTTTGTTATACATAAAGAAGCATAATGTTGAGGATATCTAATGGGAGCAAGAATAGAGAGAGTTAGTTCTGTCTTGATTTCTTTAAGAGCTCCTACCTCTGACCATCTTACATTGGGTATTGTAGCAAATCCCTCTCTCATAGAAGATGGTTGAATTTGTGTAAGAGCTTTTTCAAAATCAGAGTTTTGAATTTTAAGATTAACTAAATCGGTACTAATGCTTTGCTCGATGTCTAGAAATGTGTTAACAGCGTTGAGAGCAGCTTCTTGCGCTAGAGCATAGAGATCAGCTGCTACATATCCAGGAGTTAAATGGGAGAGAAGAGGTAAGTTAACATTATCATCTATTTTCAAACTCTTACAGATAACTTCTAGAATATTCTTCCTAGCCGATTCATTCGGGATTCCTATACGCACCTCTCTGTCAAACCTTCCAGATCTACGGAGAGACGGGTCGATAGCAGACACCCTACTGGTTGCTCCGATTACAAATACTTTGTTATTAGCTTGTTTATGATTCTTGTTCAATTCGTCCATACAGATGAGAAGTTGAGACACGATTCTACGCTCCATTTCTCTTGACTGCTCCTCTCTTTTTGGAGCTATTGCATCCAGCTCGTCTAGAAATAGAATTACGGGTGTACTGCTGCTGGTAGCTGAGTCGAATAACTTCCTTATTTGATTCTCTGATTCACCAGATATTCCTGATACTAGCTCAGTCCCTGCTACACCTATCATAGGCACATTGAACTCTCCAGAAATAGCTCTTGCTAGTAGGGTCTTGCCGCAACCAGGAGGACCCTGTAGCAACATACCTGTGGGAGGAGATATCCCTATCTCAACAAACAAATCTGCTCGCTGAAAATGTATAAATAGTTTTCTTATTTCATTTAGTATATTTTCTAAACCACCAACATGAGAAAAATTGATATCAGAAATCTCTGGAATAAAATGAGTTTTTAACAGAGTTTCTTCAGTAGAAGATTCAAGATTTTTGCTTGACTTAAATTTGTGATTATTTCTGAGCTTTATTCTCTTCTCATTGGAAGTTGAATTATGATCTGAAACTGAATTGTTTCTCTTTAGATTTTCATTACCATTTGATACTGAATCTGCCGTAACAGAGCTTCTATCATCATTTTCTAGTGATCCTTTACTTGGCTTAGAGTATAGCTCAGTTATAGCATTGTTCATAGTATCTGTTTCTTTTTCTAAATGTTGAACTGTGTTATTATTTTGCTGTCGAATTAAATAAATAGCTTTATTGACTTGATTTGTAAAAACTCTATTATTTTTCCGTCTATACTCTTGGTATTCTACTAACAACAATTCTATCAAAGCTGAATTATCAATCCTCCCTTGATGTATAGGAGATATGATGTTGTAATGATGGCGGACTCTCTCCAACAACTTCTTGTCAGAAAAATAGAAATTCGCACTCATATAAATATCTATATATCCAATGGAACCTCGTTAATACGAACACCAACGGACGGTCAAATTTTGTTCGTATTATCCAGAGGAATATCAATTGAATAACCATTGTAGGGAACTGGTATTGCGTAAATATTTGTTCTTATCCTAAATTCGTATTAACCGTGTAAGTATTACGAGGTTGCACTGTAATATAGGCTAGGATATAGCCATCCCCAAAAATACAATTTATGCGAACTGTTTTACCAAAATTGACTTTACAAATTAGCACAGTATGTAAAATATAATTAAAGAATTCAAATACAAGTATAACGAAATCATGATTGAAATAATACCTGAGTTATGAGGATGTAATGTAGTAGAAATATCAATTCCTCCACATGTATAGTTGGAATAGAACCTGGTCACAATTATTGAATTATTTGTTTGTTAAAAGAGAAGATGAGTTGTTTATTGAAGGAGATGATGCTCGTGAAGAAGAGGCCTGCAGGGATGAATCTAATTTAACCCTCTTTGAAGGAGGGAGAGAATGTTTATATTTCCTCTTCTTCTCTTTGGTTCTCTCTTCTTGCTCTCTTCTCTCCTGTTGCTTAGCTAGAAGTTTACTCTCAATCTCTTCACTGTCTAAGAGTAGTGAGGCCATCTCTTTAGGTTTAAGTTGATCCATTTTAAACTCTCCACCTGATATAACCATATGTTGTATCTCACTCTTTTCTCTAGCTCTCTGTAAAATTCTCTCATCAATAGTACCCTTTGTAATTAGTCTATATACAGTAACTTGTCTAGTTTGTCCTAGCCTATGAGCACGATCCATAGCTTGCTGATCAACAGTAGGATTCCAATCTGAGTCATAGAATATTACAGTGTCAGCTGCTGTCAGGTTTATGCCAAGTCCCCCTGCACGTGTGCTTAGCAGGAACACGAAAATGTCTGATTTGTTCTGAAAGTCATCTACCATATCTCTCCTATCAGAAATTCTACAACTCCCGTCTAGACGGATATACCTATACTTCCGGTATATCATGTACTCTACTAGTAGATCAATTACTTTAGTCATCTGGGAGTATATAAGGACTCTATGTCCTTCTGTTTTTAGTTTTGCTAGCAAAATATCTAATACTCGCATCTTACCAGAATCTGTAATTAGAACTTCTTTATCAGGAATTGTAATGTTAGACCATCCATTGAGTGGATAAATTGAATGGAGACCTCTCTTGTTAGATGAAAGAGAATCAAATTGACAACTAGTCTGCTCAAGAGCTCCTTCTTTGAAGAAATGTATCTTCTCAATACCGCCTCCATTGAACTGGAGAATTCTATCAAGCTCAGCTCTTCTGGTGCTAGCATACAAACTGATTTGAGAGGACACTGCTTTGTAGCATGTTTGTAGAGAGAGGAGACGAGGAAATAACCTAGGTTCTAATCTCTGTATTGTAAAGTTATATTCAAATCCATAAACTGAATTAATTACAGTAAATGTGAGTGATGGGAGGTTATATGGAGTTTGTATTGACTGTATTTTATGAAAGTTGTAAGGACATATAATTTGGTTCTTGTTAGAATCTTCACACCATGCTTGATAGTGCAATAAGAGAAGAATTTTGATTTTAAATTGTTCTAACACTCTTAGTTGCTCTAAGTAATCTCCATTCCATAGCTTATACCATTGAAACATAGATAATGATAGTAGAAATAAGAGACTGAGTATTCCATTACATACTGTAGGATTGTGTATATTTATTGGAGAGTGTATATTTAATAGATTTCGTTTGTAGAGAGAAAATCTCTCCTCTTCTGCAGAGTAGTAGTATAGTTGTCTTGAAATGAAGTACTCTCTCTCTTCACACACAAATGGAGATGACACGTCACGTCTGTCAAACAGTTCTGGATGATTACAAACCTTTCTGAATTGCATGACAATATTAAGTAGACAGGTAGATGTAGAACCTCTGGAGAGATTACTGTGTTGGAATATTTCATCTAGAGAGAGTTTGTTCTTCAGACCTTGATACAGAATTCTTTGTCTTAATGTTAACTCACATTCTAGATTTACCTGTAAATATATTGCAGTTAATATTGTAGAAATAATTTAATACAGTAGACTCTGCTTAATAGAGCCACCGGTTAATCAGGTCACTTAGCCAGAACAGAACCATACAAATAGCGTTAAAATGCTCTGGTTAAACAGGCCAACACCTTTATTTCGCTTCATCGAGTCAAAATGACCTGGTCTCGATGTAACCTTATTAAGCTGAGTCTAGTGTAATTTCACAATTTATGTAATCAAAATTATAATTGTACCTCAATTTTCTCTGCCATTTCATGCTCCACATCTTTCTTAACTCGTCTGAGCATGAATGGTTTTAGTATGAGATGTAGCCTAGACAGCTGATCTTTATCCAGAGCAGCTGATTTTCCTTCAGCATGTGACTCAATGTCTTTAGAGAACCATTCTTTGAACTCGTCATGAGAGTCAAATATACTCGGCATAATGAAGTGTAAGAGAGCCCATAGCTCTGCCATAGAGTTCTGTATTGGAGTACCTGTTAGCAGTAATCTGTTCCTACATTTAAACCCGAGAAGTACCTAAGTAAATAGATTAGATAAATCAGTGGCCGTGGCTAGTGATAATCCAGACTAAAGATAATTGCATGACAATATGAAATTAATATACTATGTACATAGAAATTAAGAGTTACGTAGATACCATAATAAGTGCTAAATATTACCTGCCATCTCTGAGAAGCTGAACTCTTTATAGCCTGAGCTTCATCAAGTACCATATACTGCCAAGTAATCCTGTGAAGATATCCACAGTCCTTGACTGCTAACTGGTAAGAGGTTATGAGGATGTGAAAAGGAGAGTCAGAGCATGATAACAGATGTTTCTTGCTCATGTACTGACGAGTTGTACGTCTGTCTTGAGCATTGCCCCAGTAAGGGAGTACTTTGAACTTTGGTACAAACCTAGAACACATTACTGAGTTCATTCTAGTCATGTACAAACAGTAGAATTACCTTTGACCTTTCTCACCTCTCACATTCTTGCTGCCAATTGTATAGAGTTCCAGCTGGAGACACCACTAAGAAAGGACCCCAAATATTTTCCTTCTCGGCTAGATGAGCCAGTAATGCTAGGGTTTGTATAGTTTTTCCTAATCCCATCTCATCAGCCAATATACCATTAATACCCTGACTATATAAGCCAGCTAGCCATCTCATCCCTTTTAATTGATAAGATTTGAGTTCCCCTTGAAACATTTCTGGTTGCTCAGCTGTTTCAGTATTCTCCAAAATAGGAGTATCTTGTAGAGCAGCTGTACACAGCTCCTCTCTCTCCTTGTCTCTCTCGATTGCTTCCCTCACTACATCTAGAGCTTGTTTCTTAGCTGTCTCAGAGCTGTACGAGTCAAGAGGATCCGCATTGCTTTCTGGAGCCTCATCGAGTTGACGTAATATACTATCACTATACATTAGGATGTTATGGAATATAATTTAGCAATCTTTACTCAAACTCACATATCAATGAACAGAGCATAAATGGCATACTTGTACGTATTAGTCGAAGGAAACTTTAGGCCGATTAATGAAGATTATCCGAATATTTCTTATTACGGTCAGAATCTCTTAAATTATACGTATAGGTTATTAACTTATAATGAATATGATTTCGGTATACTGAGGTCTATTTTATGTAGATGTATATAATTCGGAATCTAAGATACATACCTTTCAGTATGAGTATGCTCTTCAGTATCTACTCCACTCTCTGACTTAATTCTAGCTGCTTTCTTACCAGACACGAAATGAGCGTATAATTCAGTTTGCGTAATTAAGAAGTTAAGCTTCCTTTGCTGTCTCTTAGCCTCCTTCCTCTCCTCCTCCATTTTCCGTTGTTCTAGAGCTTCTCTGTCTGCTTTCCTCCTAGCTTCTCTCTCTACTCGCTCATACCGTCTCCAGCAGATGTTAGCTTCTCGCATAAGACGTCTTGCACGAGCGATAGAATCACGTGACAGTTTGAGAGATCGTTGAGCTTGTCTACGTGCCTCTTTAGCACAAAGAGAAGCTACCTACACAACATATTCAATCAACACTAACTATAACACAATATAAATGTGTTATAGAATCTCAATGTACCTTTCTACAGTTATTTAATATAATATATCGTGACGTCATTAACTGTTTAGCTACTCTAGGTACTCTCTTAACACAATTTGCATAAGCCTTGTTATGATCAGGCTCTGTATCAGCTGTTCCTGTTCCTTCTAATTGCAGCTGATCAGTTAATGTATCTGTACAATCATTAGTAGTAGGATTAAACAGCTGTAGAGATGTAGTAGAGTACTTCGCAAGAAGGAAGTCAATGTTTGGAGGATCTGTCTTAGAGGTTTGTTTCTGTTTAGCCTCTGATAGCAATCTGTCAAATGTCAAGCTCGTCTCATTCCTGACTTGTATATTAATCTTCTTCAGAAGTTTAGTCAGCTGTCTATCAGATAAGCTATGCTTACATTGGTGTAGGTAGGGACATTCATCTAAGTTTGGTTCAATCTTTAACTCATTTTGTGTGTCAATTACATTCTTATATTCAGAATATAACTCTGTCAATCTTAGCTGGGATAACACGTCTGTACAGTTCCTAGTAATCTCAGCGATATCTTGGAATGTTGAGTAGTGAGAAGGAGAGGGGCGAGGTTGTGTTAGTTTCGAGCTGAGTAGAGAGTCTGTGTAGAAAGATGTGAAATGTTCAGGTTCAATATCCAAATGGTCTTCTATCTCAGAGATCAGGGTAGATATAGGTAAAGTCTTTCTTTTGTGACGTGTTGTAATGTATCCTTCCATCTAACTATATTCATCTACCATATATGTACTGGTTCTGGTTGGAATAGCAAATATAACAATTGTATTCATATTATCAACTGAAAGTGAAGATATTATGCTATTTATATACTCATGCAGGTTTTAAAGATTTATAATATGTGAACATCTTAATGAGATGTTTATGAATAACAAGATTGTTTACATTTGTTCCAGTGTTTCATAAAAAACAACAACTCACAGATCAGCAACATCTACAGGTAGAGTTTGTGTCCATTCATAGAGTGATAAAGCTTCATCATCATCATCATCATCATCATCATCATCATTCCAACCCTCTGGATCTTGCATTATATCAATCTCTGAGTCTGGAGATGTAGTCAGCTGATTCCTCTCGGAGTATCCCTCCTCTGGAGTAGTGATTTGTTTCCTCTCCCCGTCAAGATACAACTCACGCATCATCTTAGCTCTCTGTACAGCTGATCTCCTAGAACTACGTGCTCGAGATTTCTCTGTAGATATAATTTGTTCTTTGTATCGTATGTTCATAAGAGATCGGATTTGCTTAACCTTCTGACAAGGAGAATGTGGCCAGTATTTAGGGAACGAATATTTGAGGTTAGCAGTAACAACACCACGTGTGACGTAGAGAGATACGTCATGCATTACATGATGTCTGGGTAGTATTTTAAGATCCAGTTCTCTCCAGGTGTTATCCTTCCCTCCAAGATATGCAGGTGTCTCATCTAAACAGGCACGGTATTGAACCAGCTCCTTTAAATTAGTCACGTCACTATCGTTAGTGACTCTCCCACCCTGCTGTTGACAAGTATCAACTATCAGCTGTTCCATCAGCCGTCTGTTCCCCATCTGTTTTCCCGCGTCTATTGCTGCCTGACTCCCTGGCTTTATATACTTCTTCCCAGACAAGTAGTGTATGCTGTTACCACAGGACTTAATGTTAGTGAATATTTTAAATAGAATACGTGGTGGATAGTCGTCTCCACCGAATCTAAATCTAACTCTGGTAGCAAGTGCTGGGTCATTGAGTAGGTCTGCTTCAGTCGGAGATATCTTCCTGAGCACCTGGTAGGAGAGGGTACGCTCTGCTGCACATATTCCTTCCTTCAAGAGTAAAAATATCTTTTTGTTTCTTCTTCTGATCCACCAGTTCTCAATCTTCAACACGGCGTCTCTCTGTCTCTTCTCCTCTGCCTTATATTCTACTGGGTTACTGAGATCTACTATCATTACGCTATAGTCACATATTTAATAGCTCAAACTTTGAGGAACCATATTCTCTAGAGAATTATATTCGGGGAAATTATCCACTAGGGATTTGTGTTCCCCTAACATAATGCTGCCACGAAAATTTGGTCCCCAGGAAAATTGGTCCTCCAGACCAAAATGCAATGGGAAAATGGTCCGGGGGACCAAAATTTCCAGTGACAATTAATACACTATTGAAGCATATTCCCTTAGTGAAGAATGTTCAGGGTTCAAACAGTATTCACTGTGACAAATCACACATGTCCGTTCCGTTCTGCGAAATAGGAAAGCAGAACCGGATTAATATGGGAATGGATGGTACTAATGCGGTATATTATTATTTGTATGTTAATGATAAATATTATCCTTGTCTGCTTAACGATTATTCTCAAATGCGCTCACGTTCACTATGTTGTACTTGTAATTATTATAACTGTGAATTCGACATTGACAGTTATACCCTCCCTATAGCCACTATTTAATTAAGATAATTTGCATAAGTGTATTTAAGAAGCATGCTTTGTGTACTTTTTAATACATATTCTTATAACAGGCCTTATAGAAGGCAATGTATAAATACTATCTCTATGGGAAGCCATAGGCTAAGTTATTTATTTATATAATTATAACTAGAACCATAGAATGCTCTGCATATCAGTGAACTGATTATTGTATACAACAGGACAGTGTTTCCCACAGGATTTTTGTAGAGCGGTCATAAGTGGGATTGAGCGCAGCATGCGATAGAGGCTGCACTCAATCATGTATCAAGCCCTACAGATACACATTTTGACGCAGCTAGATATCCTAAGCGCGTCATTTAGCAGGTTAACCGCGTTAGGTGACACGCTTAACCCGCCTTTGGGGAATACTGCACTATACAATAATAAATACAATGCTATTATTATAGTCCACAAACAAAGCCAACGATTTAAATATTTTCGAATATTTAAGAATAATGTTATGAATAGGCCTCACTAGGGTCCAGAACTACCTTACTCCTGCCATGTACGGAAGCCGTTGTACTGTAAATCAATCCTCGGGTTCCACCGTATATGACATATCTCGTAAATATTATTTAAAATAATCACCATGACGTTTATACATTGTAGAATGGCAGAGAATTTAGAGGACTTGGTCTACGTAAAGACTCAGGAGGGTGACTACAGAGGCTGGAGGGTTGATTTGTTAGTAGAAAACTTATCTGGCAAAGTGGAAGAGGAATTATTGCGGTGTAACATCTGTGATGGATTATTGAGAGAAGCTTGTCTTTTTCAGGGAGAATTGAGATGTAGGGTCTGCATTCCTAATGAAGGTGTAATATGGCAACCAGCAAAGCAGAATCGTGTAATTGTTAACGATAAAAAGGTGGTTTATTGTTGTTGGTTAAACTGTTTATTTGTGTTTATTACAATGATTTATTTTTGTAGATTAGTTGTCCCCTGAAGAAGAGAGGGTGTGAATGGAGTAACACAGTGAGTACAGCACTACAACACTTGAAAGATTGTGAGTTCTTTCCTGTATTGTGTCCTCTGAGGTGTGTCTCTCTAGAAGGAGACATGAAAGGGAAAGTTCTTAAACTGGAGAGGAGACTCATCCCTCAACATCAGAGAGACTCGTGTCCCTTCAGGCAACTGGTATGTGAATTCTGTTTGGAAAAAGTGAAGGCCTGTGAGATGAATTCTCATTTGAGGAATTGTAAGCACTTTCCAATTCCTTGTCCGAATGAATGTGTGACAGAAGGAAAGGAAGGGACGAAACAAGTGAAGAGGAAAGATGTTCCTGTCCATCTAACTGATGAGTGCCCTCTACAGAAATTACAGTGTCCTTATTGGAACCATGGATGTACAAAGAAGATAGAAGAGCGCTAGATGTTCATGAGAGAGATTTCAGTCACGTTCACCTTAAATTATCCATGATTAAGATGAAACAGAAACAAGATGAAATATATGAACAACTGCAAGATAAACTGGATAAGGCAACTAAGAGGATAGCATTCTTAGAAAATGAAAATGAATCTAAGACCGAAGAGCTGTCAAAATTCAAACAGAAACAAATGGAAACATCTATTGAACTTGATACAGCTTATTCTCAACTTACTGAAGTTTCTCTCAAAGAAAATCAGATTATTTGCAAGGATCCAAGATTTGAAGACTTAACAGAAGTACTTTCAACACAACTTTCCATAGGACAATTGGAATTGAATATTGAAGGTGTTATACTGAAGATACAAAACGAAAAAGATACTTACAGTGATCCATTCTATGTAGGTTTATACAAGTGTCAGATGAATATTGAATTGGAATTGTGATAATACAGGTAGAGTAGGTGTTTTCCTTTGTATTATGAAGGGAGTTTATGATGATATACTACCCTGGCCTATCAGATACAAATCTACGTTTATTCTACTCAATCATATTAACAGTAATGATAATTATTAATGGATTTATCAAATAACTAAGGAAGACTTAGTGAAATATTCAAATAGCTTCAAGAGACCTATTGATCTGGCATATGATCAAGGTTTTGGACATCGTTCATTCATTTCAAACACTGAAATATTAGGAGAGAAATATTTTCGAGAGGACAGCATAACTATTCAAATTATAGTGGAATTATTGCCATTTTTATAACTTTGTTGACTAATTTACCAGAGAATTAGAATAGCACACATATTACTATAGATTGTAAATAAAAGCTTTGGTTGAGAATTAATTCGAGCAGGGTTCCCAGCCTGAGGTACGCGAGGGGTTTTACAACAAATTGATCGATTAGTTATGTGATTAGTAAATACGTGTGTGTAAATCAATAATTAAGTCTAAAACAATATTGTTCGTCAGTGAATTTATACTCACTATAAGTGAAGACAAATTGGCATTCTTTCTCGGATTCGTTACGATTGTGACGAGCAAGTTGGGATCTGATCTTGGCCTCTTGGAGTGTGCTGTTGGAAGCCATTAGCTATAGGAGAAGAGTTACTGTTGAATTAGTGCATTTATTCTCACTATAAGTGAAGGGAATTTGGCATTATTTCTTCGATTCGTTACGATCGTGACGTAGACTCTGTGAGTATGCACACTCGACTGTTAATACCTCGGGAGGGAGGGAATCTCCTATGTCCAATGACACTAGTCTTGAATACCTACATGCAGTTTACCTAATGGACATGTCCACTGTACCTAATGGACATGTCTACTGTACTTTTTAATACCTCGATTTTTTGACATTACCTATTGTCAATTTATTACAGTAATCTATCTTTCAAAATATATTTTATTCCTTACCTGACTGTCTGCCTAACAGGCTTTGCAAGGGTTTCCAAGGCCAAGTAGGTCACTATATAGTGCCAGTGTCATAAGTAATCCTGTTCCCCTTTCTTTGACCCGCGTATGTGTTGCTAAGTGTGTTTTGAACTCACTATTTTCGTGATTTTGATTGGATTATCTAGCTAGAGATAGCATTTAGCCGAGAATATGAGCATTTCTAACTCACTATTTGATAGCCTGTGTGGATTTTCATTGAATCTTGGCCCTGTGAGGTGGCTGGAAGTTTCCTTGATCCACGTTCGTGGTGCTAAGTGTACAAGAGGAAACACTCGGAGAAATAGGGTTTCCTTGCGAATGATGTTTCCCTAAACATCATTCACTATTGAATAATGTTCAGAGAACAGGATTACCTCTGACGCCCACACCACTGGTCCGTTTGGTCCCTTCGGGCTTGCTGTACTAAATTCACTCAGATATCCGGTCACTAGATAATGTATTTTGACTCGAGTTCATAATTACAATTGTGTCATCCATAATTGGGATTTACACAAAATCTGGAAAAATCTCTCAGCTACAGTACAAGTAGATAGGAAAATTCACTAATACTACAAATAGAAGATTGATTAGTTAATAATTCGAGAAAATATCCCATTTCATTTTCCACAGATGACTACCCTACCTCAGTTAGGTATAGTACTTTATTGAACATTTCAGCAGGGACCAGATGGAAGACATTCCTCCTTTCCCAGACTTTGCTGAATTCCAGACTGGATATCCTGAATGTATAGGTAGATTTCAAAAATCTGTCTCTCATCTGACCTCGCCCCCCTGCCCCACGCCCAACTCTCCCTCCCCTCTCCCTCTGATACCCCTAGAGCTCCTGGACCTCTTGGGCATCCGTCGGGCCTCCTACAATCAGAGTCTAATTCGTCAGCTCTGTGTGTGTATGCGAAAAGAGGTTACGTCAGCAGACCCAGTGCTCTTACAAGAAGTTATGCAGAGGCTGAAACTGGAGGAGCTTATCAGGATGCCAATGCCAGAGCTCAGCAGCTGTCTGTTCGATCTGATGCTGCACATGGAGTCAGTGGATGAGGTGTATCTTCGGATTCTAGCCTCAGAGCCAGACTTCCTAGAGAAGTGTCCCCTCCCCCTCAAGCAACTCGTGTGGGAGCTAGAGGAGCACAAGAGTCTATTTTCTGACTCTGTATCTCCTCTCTTGGATGAGTACATTGAAGCTAAAGAGCGGATCCTCAACTCCAGCCTCGGGATGGTAGGTGGATCCGTTGGACAAACGTTCTTTACTCTCCCACTTGATATCCGCAGAAGTAATAGAGAGGTACACAAGTTATTGGAGCTGGTAGGAGGATCTTACAAGCTATACAACACACTATCTGTATTTATTCGTATATTGTTCAGTAAAACAAGGAAACCTCACTTCTGTACACTCAGATGTGACCTAGTGACGTCACTACAGAGAACAGATTCTCCATCAGCTGTTCGACTGCTGGAGCAAGAGAGTTGTAGTCATTTCATATCTCTACTGGATCAAGCTCAAGGAGAGCCTCGACAGCGTGCTGCTAGACTAGTAGAGATTCATCAACAGTTCAGAGCTGTTAAGAAATACATGTCTGATTCTTATGAGACTTTATTCGATCTTGTTATGGCTCTTAGAGATCCTCACACAGTACATATGTTATGTCGTATAACTCTAGAGCATGCTTCTAAACTAGCTATAAAGAGGAAGTTACCTAGACAGAGTAATGAAGTTCTACTCACTCTACATCTGCTAAATATAGCTCTACAAGCTCTGAGTATTATAGATAAGAGGATAGCACCAGAACCTGCGCTAGATCATAGGATGCTGTCTCAGTTTATCCCAGATCTTATGTTATTCATGACTCAAGAGAAGATCTCCTTCTCTTCCAGTTCTATTGTTCCTGTGCTTAGACTCGGTCAGATATCTGAGACAGGTCCCCCTCAAGCATTCCCCTTCTCAGCTGGTACTCTCAGACTCCTAGAATGTGATCCTGTCGCTAATTCCCTATTCTGCTTTCTAGTTATACAAGTGACTAAGAAGAGAGACTTATTCGCTCTATTGAAGCTACTTCCTGTGTATGCAGACCATCATAACTTGGAGTTATTACCAGAATTGTTCTTCCATGAATTTTCCACTTATCTAGTGCCAGTACTATCACAAGTATCTCACTGTGACCTACAAGATGTACATGCTATAGTGTTTGTTCGTTTCTGGTTGGTGTTCTATACAGAAGAGGATGCATTCAGGCACGCCTGCAGACTTATCCGTGCACTCTGTGAGGATATGCCATCTGAGCGTCTCATAAACTTACTTGAGGAAATGGGAAGAGTAGATCTGTCCACTGAGAAGATGACAGACGAGTGGAGTGACACTATACACTTCATTTCTGAGCATTCATCAGTTCCTCTCTCATTCTTCACGGACGGGACTGAAGAGTATCCTCCCGTTGAAAACCAGCTAGGTCAGGAGTCAGGTGAGGATCTAGGAGAAGACACAAGGAATGAGGGAGAATTAGAATATGAAGACAGTGATAGTAACTTTAGATCAGAGCATGATTTAACGGACACTACAGCTGATTTATCGACGAAAGAACCTTAATTTGTATCATTCGTAAATACTATATTATTATAGTAGCAAGATGCATCTTGAGTACTGATGGGTGAGAGACGATTATGCCTCATGAATTATCTACATACAGAATATATGTATGTAGCAGTCCTCTGACGTCATTCCGTAATGTCAATTTCCTACTAACATCATTGTTGGTTACACTCCTTAGTGAGGAGGTGATTATTATAGGCATCCGTTTATTAGTATTTAGTAATTCAATCTGTATAGTCTAATGTTATTAGTAGTACTGTTGTATGAGGATTCAACTACTTCTATTATAACAACCATGGATACTTCACAACCATGAGGGTTTAACTACCTTCTATTTATGGCTTCATAATTGTATACTTCCTATTACAGATCAATAATTATACAAACTATTCTTTTATTATCAACAAACACAAACTGTTTTCTATTTTAAATATGATCTTTCCCTGAATAAATGCTACGGGATCTGAACAAAAACCATAAGCACAAAGAGTGTTTAAGGCAATACAACAAACTGATTTCTTATGTTCAATATATTTTAAATCAAGCTGTTTTATGAACACAGTATGCTTTTCCCCCATAGAGTATTATAATTCAAGAAAATAAATATACATATTTATTGATGTGTAATAGGAAGTATACAGTTATGAAGCCATAAATAGAAGGTAGTTAAATTCTCATAGTTGTGAAGTATCCATGGTTGTTATAATAGAAATAGTTGAATCCTCATACAACAGTACATTGTACGTAATAATATTTATTTCTGTGTTCATAGGATTGTTTGAAATACTGATTTATAATTTTGCTTTGTTTTAGTGGAAACGTTCTGAATATTTAATAATGTTTGCTCTTGACGAGAATAGATGTCCCGTCAAACACAGTATAGGAGTATCCTATCCGTTACATTCATTTGCATTTCAAGGCGCTAAAAGTGGGGTACAGGATTATATCTCTCTTGGAGTTGATGTTAATTGTAGAGACGAGCAAGGAAGGACTCCTCTCCATGAAGCTTGTTGTAATAATCAATGTGCGCTTTCAGATGTTTACATGGAAATAGTAAAATTGTTAGTTATTAATGGAGCAGATCATTGTGCTTTGGATAAATTAGAAGAAACTCCGTTACACTGTATTGCAAGACATAGAGTCAGCAGAAATATAGCTGCTTACTTGGTTTTAGAGGTACACATTTGCTGTAGTATAGGAATTTGTATAGAAATAACTTTCTTACAAGTTTGGTATGATGTGTAGCAGCTCTAAAAACCCTATTACTTAAAAATAACGGTTGATATCCGTTATCTCGAATGCCCGTTTTCTCGAACGAATTTTTATTTCCTCTCCAATTGAATTCTGTATATCTAATGCCCTGCATCTCGCACATTCGGAATCTCGATCATAATCTAGGTTTCGAGAAAGCAACTGACTCATTATTATCAGTATTCGTATTCTTTATGTTACCCCCGAAAATTATCAGAGATTTATTCGGTAAGCAAACCAAATATCAGAATTTGGTATTCGATGAGAAACCTATTCATGAATACTGTACTGATTTTGGGACGAACACTTTCAACCTTCGGTTAAATTAACTCAAATTGGGCCATCCGTTAGTTCCAACATTTGTTATATAAAACAGGTTGTGTTTTCCCTTGATAGTTCGAGATAACGGATATACGTATTTCTATTTACAATATTTGTATCTAGTGCAAGGTACCAATCACTTGTTTGAACTTGTACGGACAGACTCCTCTAGATGTTGCTAAAGAGAGCTGCTTCTCTGTATATCAGCGTTATAATTTAAAACTTGATCAGCTGACTCCTAAACATCATAATTTCTCCTCATTTTCTCCAGTATTACAATTCCTTATTTTGGAGGAAAACCGTTCCAATTTATCTCTCAGGCAGCTAGCTAAGCAACAAGTGTACGATTGTCTTAGACCGTATGAAAATGAGAAAGTAGACCAATTGCCCATACCGAGTCGTCTCAAATGCTATGTAGGAGGGATTGTGTTTATTGAATGGCTCAAACACAGAGAAGAGGTTAACACTAAGAAGACACGAGTGAAGGTTAGAGCTGAAACTAAGAAATGTAGCATTTTATAACGAATATTTTAACAATTTGTAAGAATTTTATCATTATTTATACATAGATGCCCTCTGTATATTTGTTTATGTCAAGATGCATACAAATTTATGATAACGTATTGCGTATTACCGTAGATCTGGAAATTTTTATACAAATTTCGCTATCAGCGAATGTTTGTGTCAATAGCATACTCCCAACGAGCGAGCGTAGTGCTAGGAGTAAGTTAGAAGTTAGAAGTTTGAGTCTTCCTAATCTAAGACTATATTTAACCCGAATGTTGACTATAACATTGGTGTTCACTTATGGCAATTGCTCTGACTGCAATATTCTTTATTAACTATATATTCAGTGTTATATATTTTTGATTAGAAATGTTCCTCTAATAGCAAAGTTCGCGTATTAGCAGTAAATTCTTGCAAAGTACCACTCGCTGATAGGCAATCCCCACTGTATCCTGGTATAAAAGATCCATAAATGCGCTCATGTTCGTGACATCGAGTAAATCGCATATATGCAAATCACGGGTATAACCTTTACATAAGTGTATAGTGATGTTGTATGGTCGGTTACAGTGATATTTGATATATGAAATGATATTGAATATAGTGGTAGTTAGTACATAAATGCTAGTAGATTTAGAATTATCATTAGTAGGTGCATTTAATGCTTTTTGTGAGTGATACAATCACGATATATTAAAATTTCCCGATTCCCTATGTCATCTCAAATGCAAACTGGTAGGTTATTTTTATATTATGGATCTACTAATGTCCAAAAATGATTAAGATTATTCATTTTAGGTTTAGAAGATTCCTCAGCTCAATCTGAAATGAGTGAGTTCCAGCTTCTTGTCCTAAACCTTTTAATATTTATACTCTTGGGTAGCGGATAAATAGCGAATAATTATTATATATACTATATAAAGGGGTAAAGGGGGCCCCCATTCCTCCCGCTGGACGATTAATTAAATTAAATTTGTTCCTCTTAGATTTGAGCTTTGGTCCGAAACAGAGAACCTTGTTAGAAGAAATAACGGATATACTGAGGGAATATCCTGATGGAAGTAATATACTCAAAGTGAGTTAATTAACACCAATCATTCTAGCTAACCAGGCATAATTTTGTTACTTCTTTTTACGATTGAGTCATGTCCTACTAAAATACGGGAATTTTTCTTTTATGAAATGTATATAACTCTTAGTTTTTGCTCTGATTCGGCAGCATGTATAGCCGTATTTTAGTCAGAGTTGTGGATTTGATTTCATAAATGTTTCAGCCAAATCCTTTTAAATGTGTTGGTGCTGTTCGTATTAACGTGAATAATTAGCTATACAATACAATACAATACGATAGTATACTATTATATCTAAGTTGTTTAATACGCCTTTTAATTAAAACGTATTACGTTAATAAATATTACACGTTATACACGTATTAATCAATATTATTCAATCATATCTAACTAAGTACGCATCTCAATTAATTCTCTCTATATTATTTTGATTTGATTTGATTTGATTTGATTTGGATTTGAATGAAATATCAATCAAATCCACAACTCTGAATTTTAGTTGGCCATGATTTAGTCTTTTTGATATTTCGAATGGAAAAATAAACGATTCTAATTTTCAAGATCGCAAAACGTAAGATACGGCGAATAGATGTGTATACATAATTGAGAAATGCAATCGAATATGTCACAAATTCCTTCCTGATATCATTCCTCTTTTTATTTACTTTAGGAATTAGTTCAGAACGCTGATGATGCTGAGGCTAGTAGGGTTACATTTCTTCTAGATTCCACGCAACATTCTGAAGACAATCTGGCTATTCCCGGTTTATCCAAATATCAGGGACCTGCGCTATATTCCTGGAATAACGCTATATTTAGGGCAAAAGACTGGGATGGAATCCAGAAAATCGGTAAGAGTGTAAAAGAGAAAACTGCGCTCAAAGTAGGCAGATTTGGACTTGGATTTGTGTCTGTCTATCACTTAACTGGTTGGTTATTCTTTGCTTGTATTTTGCCTGTACAACATTCACTAAAATAATTCTATGCAAAGTTGTCGTACCGTGTGAAAAAAATAATTTTTTGACCGGAAATGACCTTAATGGCCTCTAACCTGCTTACTGTGATTTTCATTTTCCCTATATTTTGATTTATCTACTATTTGTTAGGAAAAAGACACGTAATGTAAGCGTGTGGGTATGAATATATAGAAATGATCGTGGTTACAAAATCACAAGTTCCCTCTCGGGGGGGTTTGAAATTAATTATCGCTCCGGCTATTATTCGAGGTAATACGGTATTCAAAGTAGAACTGGACTTATTATCGTTTGAGTTAGGCCTTTTAACTTTCTTCGCGATCGAGAGTTTCCCGTCTGGGTATATAGGTGTCCGTGGTTATTATTATTAGAATTGGAATTGCTCTTTACTTTGGACATACGTACATGAATGCGAGTACATACATGATCACAATTTGAATGCACTGTCTATGCAATAAGTTTTATAGAGGTTGCGACCTCTATAGTAATTATCGCATCTATTCGAAAGTATAGCTGTTCACATCGATACCGACTTATTCACCATTCTAGGGTCAAGATTTGAGGTACCTGTTTGAAATTGGTGAGGTACGGAGTTCGCGTACCTGTCATATTTTCCCTGATTATTATATATATATATATATATATATATATCTAACCATATACTGCTATAATTTAACAAATATATTATATTATAGACTGTCCTACGATACTGAGTGACAAACAATTCGGTATCAACCACCCACTAATGGAACTAACAACTCAAGGACAGACTGGAATATCCTGGCCACTCCTGTCTCTGAGCACTAATCCACAACTTTATGGACACCTCTCATGTTACAAAGGTTACTTTGGATTTGAAGGACAGGCAGACTACCCAGGAACTATATTTAGGTTTCCATTTAGAAAGGTAAAATCTGAAATTAGTGAGAATTGCTATGACGTAATAAGTGTAAGAAATAAATTAATTAACCCACTTATGAGTGAAGCAGAGCATGCACTGTTATTCCTGAAGAACGTTACTTCTATTGAAGTATGTGATAGAATATGTGGAGTAGATCATGCTCTCTTTAAAGCTGAAATTCCTATTGCTTATCTTGATAATGTGAAGAGTTATAGAAGGGAAATTGTAGAATTCGCTTCTTCTGAAGAGTTCAAATCAAGCACTAAGATCTTTGTGTGTTTATTCCCGACTGTGTCCCGTGAATCTGGTGGTGAAGAGAAGCAAACTGTATGGTTGGTATTGAATATCCTTGGTTTTGGAGCTACAAAGAAAAAACTACAACAATTTTACAACCATCATCATCTAGACTATCTTCCATGGGTTGGAGTAGCCCTTGCTACAGGAGTTAGCAATCTGACAAATTGTGGCAGGTGGCAGTTTAAGTGGAATAAGGAAAATCCTTCAACTGTATTCGATGTGATTAGCGAAGTATTCAAATGTCCTTTCATAGTTGATCAAGATATTGAGTTAAATATTTCAACGGGTAAGATTTTCTGTTTCCTTCCAACGCAGTTACATTCCAAATTCCCATTTCATTTCCATGGTTACTTCTCTCTGAGTTCTAATCGTCGTGCTATTCCCTGGCCTTCAGATGATAATGAGAGTGAGATAGGAGCCAGGTGGAATCTACTGCTATCTGAAGATCTGGGGTCTATTGCCTACGCTGTTTTCTTATTTATTACTATAAAAGCATTGAAACACTCTTCTCCTCTAGCTTATCATTATCAGTTGTTATCACGTTGGAGTCCTCATGAGCCAGACAATTCCCCCTTCAGTTCTGTTCTCTGTGGGGGACTAGAGATACTCTCTAAGCATAATATCTTGCTATATACTCAGCAACTGGGTGGGAGATGGCTATCAATATGTGATGGATTCTTTTTACCAAATTTAACTAAGCAATATCTGACCAATGAAAAGGTATGTCTTGAGTTGCTGGAGAAACTTAATGAACCAATTATTGACGTTCCTGAATCTATTCAGGAAGTTATCCTCAACATCCCAGGAATAAAGTCACAAATTAGTGATAGAACTATAAATCAGAATGCTATTAGGGAGTTGCTTAAAAGGTTTTCCGGTTCGAATGAGCTAAGAGAGTTTCTCTCTTCTAGAGATAAAGCCATTCCTTTGTTAGAAGGAATTCTCACTATGTGTTCAGGAATTGAATCTTCCAAGCGAATAAAAAGGATACTAGAAGGTATTCCCCTCCTCCCAATTGCTAGTATCGATGAGCCTCAGATATTCGCACACAAACCAATATACATTAGCTCTAATACTTCTACTCTCATGAATATATTCCCGGGATTAGAGAGTTTATTCGTCGATCCTTATATCCCTCCCAAGATTCATTCCAATTTACTCTCAATAGCAATTAAATGCACTCCTCTAAATTTGATTGATGTCACGAAACTAGTTAATGATCCTCAGTTATTTGCCGAACTATTATTTCAATCAATTTCTGGCAAATTTAGATTTGAATCGAATGATTCTGTCGATTGGATGCCCTCAGACCCCGCACACCCGCCTTCAACTTGGATTGTCAAGCTATTCCAGTTTATTGATAATTCCAAATCTCTCCTAGAGGCTGTTTCTCATTTACCAATCTTACCACAGAATTCAATCAATGATGGTATCGTGTCCTTACTACCACTTAGATCTCGCACTACTTACATTGAACACAGTGAAGATAGTCATTTGATTCAGCTTGAAAAGTTACTTGAGACATCAGGTTGTTATTTATGTTACAGACAACAGTTTATTGTCCGTTTTAGCGAGTTTGTACTTCCACCGATTCCTAAGGGTCTCCTTATTGCATTGAAGTCTAAAGCCGTTCTGAATTCGTTCATTCTAGCTCTAGAATCTACTGTTGATGAGAATTTAAAGTTTGACTTGATAGAATTGTTAATTCCTATTACAAATGCACAAAACTCCAAAATAATTTCTCAGCTTCCATTATTCCCTAATACAATTGGTGATTGGTTAAAACTTTCCTCGATTATCATTCTACCTCCGTTGAAAATCCCTCTTGATATTGCATACCCTCCTCATTTCATTTCTCCATTCAATTCATCTGTAAAACAACTCTACAAGAAGCTGAATTCAAAATCACTCTCTAATGATGCATTTATCAAATATCATTTAATGCCATTTATTCAAACTCACAAGGATCCTAGAATTAGAAATCAGTTAATAGTTTTTGTAATGGACAATCTGAAACTGTTTGATCTGGATTATCTCAAGAGTAAGGAATGGATACTAGATTCTTCTGCCAACACAGAAATTGAAGGACGAGTTAAACTATATGCACCCTCACAGCTATTTGATCCTAGAGACCACATCTTAAATCGGCTTTTACCTCCACAAACAAGCGGTTTATTTCCACACAACATTTTAGAAGATTATTTTGATGTTATGAGAAAGTCTCTGGGTTTGAAATGTTATAAAAATCTCTCTTTGAAGTTATGTTTACAAGTTTGCAGATACAGTCTTGAAACCATTGTTTCGAAATCAGGTAATGATTGGATAGACACATTTGGCGCTTTAGTTGAATTTTTGTCCGTCTATCGTAGCACATTTGATTATGAATCTTGGAAGACCCTATTTAAAATCTTCCAAAGTAATTTTGTAATATCTGAGTCTATTCCTGGTGATTGGCCAGAAAATGTTGATTTCTCTACCAGCACTCAATTGTGTTCTCCTCTACAAATATTAATTTGTAATTCTCAAGATGTATACTTAGTAGGTTCTGTACAAAATACATTAATTCTCTCTCAAATGATGAAAGATGATGTGAGCGAGGAAATTATCCGTGAAATTGGATTTCTAACTGACATTACGACTCAGATGGTTGTAGAGCATCTTGCCATGCTAACGAAGTCTAGAATTTCGAAGAATGATTCAGAACTTATCCATCAAATTGTCTCGAATATTTACTTATTTTTGGACAGGAGGGTTGCAGAAATTCAAAGTATACCATTGAACATGATATATCTTCCAGATGAAGTTGCATTTGTTTCACAAAATAGAATTGTAATCGAAGTTCCTTTTGATATGAAGCCTTTCATTTATTCGCTACAAGATCTCAAATACAGGGCAGTCAAGTTTTTTGATTTTCTTGCAATACAAAAGTCTCCCAGTTCTGCACAACTCTCATCTATATTAACTGAAATTAACTCAACTTGTACGGCACTCACATCAACACAACTTGAGCTAGTTATCAACATTCTCAATCTGATAGTTAATCTCAATTCTCAGGCAGAAGTATATATACCAGGTAAAGACATGAGAATGTATAGTCCTAAGGAAGAGAAATTAGTTTTCTGTGACCAAATTTGGTTAAATCGCTCAATGATTGAGCAAGATTTTATCTTCGTTCACGAGAAGATATCAAATGATATAGCTCGTAGACTCGGCGTGTCTCATTTCAATGAGAGGATAACCGATCCCAGTGAAATGTGGTTTGAAGAAACTGGACAAAAAATAGCTGTTACTGACCGAATACGTGGAATATTAGAAGGGTATCATGGAACGATTAATGTATTGAAAGAAATGTTGCAGAACGCTGATGATGCTAAGGCAACAGAAATGAATGTAGTATTCGATTGGAGGATTCATCCTAATATGTCCTTACTTTCCCCACAGATGGAGGTGTGGCAAGGTCCTGCCATTCTCTTTTACAACAATTCTACTTTTCTCGATGCAGATTTTGACAATATCATGAAGATTGAGGCAGCAACCAAGGCACATGATGTAACTTCTATAGGCCAGTTTGGTCTCGGATTCTGTACGGTCTATCATCTCACTGACTTACCTAGCTTTGTATCAAGAAACTATATTCATATTCTAGATCCACACGGAGATTACCTAAAGAAAGGAGTAAAGATAGATTTCTGTCAAGAAAGGTTAGTGAAATATATACAAATCTATCAAGATCAATTCGCACCTTATCAAAACATTTTCGGGTGTGATATCCTGAAGCCTTCACCTTTTAATGGAACATTATTCCGTCTCCCTATAAGGCTTAGTAATATCACATCAAAGATTTCTCTAAAAACATTCAATGAACAAGATATCAATCAAATTCAAGATAATTTCATAAAAGAGGCAGAATCTGTTCTATTTTTCATGCAGCACATAAATTCTCTGGGCATCTACGTGATCAATTCAGACAGTAGATCTGAAGATATGAAGAGTATACATTGTGTAAAGCGAAGTGCGAATATCCCACTGAATCAACCTTTCCTTCAGGCCAATCGTGAACATATGATCCATATGATAAATGGTTGTAATTCTACACCAGTATCATCTTCTTGTGAGTATCAATTGAGTATAACTGATAAATCGGATGCCAATTGGATTGTTACTTATGCCACAGGAAGCGAACAATGTGCTAACCTCCTAAACAAGTTATCACATACTAGATCCCTCCTGCCTTTTGCTGGAGTAGCGTTAAACTTAGATCTTTTTGATCAAGATAGAACAGCTGGCTCTAATTCAAATCTCTATTGCTTCCTTCCACTCCCTATTCAGATAGCTCTCCCTTTTCACTGCCATGCAATGTTTGAGTTGAGACAGGATAGACAGGGATTAGTAGACACAGCAGAGGCAAAAACAAAATGGAACGAAGCTATTGTATCTGATGCACTAGTACGAGCTGTGTTCACTCTTTACAAATATCTAGCAATTAAAATGCAGTCAATTAATACTATGGAAATGCATCATACATACACTTGTCTATTGTTGAATATGTTCTCAAAGGATCTGACAAGTAACAGTCTCTGGAAATGGTTTACTCAGGGTATAACTCATGAGATAATTAATAGTCAATTTAACTTCTTTATCGTAAAATCTAACAAAGGAACAGAATGGTGTAGCTTTCAAACGACCTTTTTCTTAAACCTTCCATCAATCCAGTCTGATTTACGAGGATACTATCCTCAATCATTCTCAGATTCTTTGTTACACATTTTAATCGAGTGCGGATTTCAGGTTGCGGTAATTCCAGAAATATGTTTTGAGAAAAGTGGTATGTTATTCTATATATTTGGTGAAAGCAGAAGTAACGTGATTGATCTGAGGAACTTTTCCATTATCTTCTTTGAAAATTTGGGCAAGTTCGAAATTATTAGGATAATTGAAGTTCTCAATGTTCTTATACCAGTTTGTTGTTCTTATCAATGGTTCATAGATTTGATAAGATCATTCAAATGTATACCTTGTGGAGAATTCGGGGAATTGCAATATACCCGTGATGTAGTCGATCCAAATGCTACGTTGGTAGCGAATTTATATGACGCTAAGGAGAATAGATCTCCTACTAAACTCTGTTGTGAAACTCTATTCCAAATAGATTCTCAGACACTTCATAATCTCAGAACTTATTGTAACATCATATCTGTTAAATTGAGAGTTGAAGAGCTTAAGTCTAGAGCAAATTATATAAGCAATAACAAAAACGAACGACTCGCTCATAGATTTATCGAATACCTGGATCAAAAAATATTCACAACCTCTGAGTCAGATGAAATGTTCTCTGTGTTGAGTACTTTAACTTTCATTCCGGTAAATATTCCTACATTAACTCACAATTCCATATTGAATCAAATACATTTCAAGTCTCCATGCCAGCTTATCCCTTGCCAATTCAGGGAACTTGTAGAATTCCAACTCCCAGTTTTTCCTGAACAGTTTCAACAGTACTATAATTTCACTTCTAAGACGAGAATCTCAGATTTCAAATTCTCTGGACCATTAGCACCCATTGCAATTGATGAACTAAAAATCTGTATTCATAATTACAATACTTTAGCTGTGAATATTGACTTGTATGCTAAAGTTAAAAAAATATATGAGACTTTAGGCGAAAATTTTGATGAAAATAGCAGCAAGATTAGCCAGCTTCCAAGTAATATGGTTTTAATTCCATTTGTTGGATTTTGTGATACTTCTATACTACTCGTATCTTCAAAGGAAGATTTTTCTCCCTATATTCATTCAATAAATATCTATTATGATATCAACAACAGGAATACTCGAGAATTTTTCAATCGTATAGGAGTTCAAAAATCATTATCAGTTGATCAGTGTCAATATACATTGAGAAAATTATACACTATTTCACAAGATACACCTCTTGACTCAGATGAACAGATAATAGTACTCAGATTCACTAAAGAAATATGTGACAACATAACTTGTACTGGAGAAAAGAATTTCATTCTGTGTCAGGACAATCGAGTACATTATGTAGAAGATTGTATATTTCATGATCTCAGTTGGGATAAAAGGGAGTACTCAAAGGGAGTCTTCAATTACAAGAATAAAACATATTATTTCATTCACAAAGATGTCAGTAACGAAACTGCATTTCGTTTAGGAGTTAATCCGTTGAGTAGCATTAAACTCTCTGGCAGAAAGCCAGTACTATTCCATTATTCACTTCATGGACAATCAGAACCCCTTACAACAAGACTTAATAATATTATCCGAGACTATGAATGCGACGTAGATGTGTTTAAAGAGTTGACACAGAATGCTGATGATGCTAAAGCTAGTGAAGTTAAGTTTCTATTTGATCACTCAACGCATGGGATAACGAGCATACTTCACGAAGAGATGAAACATTGGCAAGGTCCTGCTGTCTATTGTTATAACGATGCTACTTTTTCTGATGCTGATTTTGAAAATATTACTAAACTTGCTTCCCGTACTAAGATGGCTGATCAATCCACTATAGGAGCTTTTGGTATAGGGTTCAATACTGTATACCATTTGACTGATCTTCCCAGTTTTGTGAGTCGTCGCAATATCATTTTCTTTGATCCTCATGTGTTATATCTGAAACAACTGATCGACCATGGCAGTCCCGGAATGCAAATTGATTTTGTTAATGAGAATGAAGAAATACAATATTATGAAGATCAGTTTTCTGTCTATAACGGTATTTTTGGTTGTGATCTATTTAAAAAGAAGGAATATAATCATACTTTGTTTAGATTACCTCTACGAACTTGTAAGGTTTCAAGCAAGATCTCTTCAAGGAGATTTGATTCAACAGAATCTATAATCAATCTTCAAACACAACTTTTGGAAATCGCTAAGGATTTAATATTTTTTCTTCAAAATATACAATGTATTGAGATATACACTAGAAATGATAGAGATGAGGATATCTCTCTTGTATGCAGAGTTAAGAAGTCTCTGCCTAATAGATTCTTATCAGATAACCAATCTCATTTTCAGGAACTATTAAGCAAAAATACACAAGAGGCTGTCACGGATGTTACCAGTTTTACACTCACTACTATTTATCCTCCAAGCAAAGAGACAGATCCAGAGGAAATTATCATATCGTATGCTTCTGGTACAACTCCATCTTTTAAGTTGATTCCAGAGCTTAAAGAAGATGTTGAATTCTCATCTCTCCCAGTTTGTGCTGTTGCGGTGGTTAAGAGCTTAATAACTCTTTCTTTAAAAGAATTTTCAAAAGTTAAATACTCTCTCTTTTCTTTCCTACCCATACCATGTACATCACCTTACCCAATGCATATTAACGGCTGTTTCCAGTTGCAACCTTCTCGTTGTGCACTCTATTCCACTGCGGATAATACCATACGCACACGTTGGAATCATGCCCTCATCTGTGATCCACTTCCTATTGCTGTTGTAAACATGCTCATCTCTCTAAGAGAAGAATTCGTTCATAATAGTCTCACTATAACTCAGATTGAAAGGTATTACTCATTTTGGCCTAATTCAAATACAGGTGATGTCCTATGGAGTAATTTCTCTTCCTACATTGCTGACCGTATTATTTCTATAAATGCTCAGATCTTCTATTGCAGCTTACATCCTAATCGTTGGATTACTTTCAAGGATGTATCTTTTTTCCTTCCACCAACTAAATATTCACTAGACTCTTGGCTCATTAACGAAATAATCTTTCCGTATTCTGCTCGGTGTGGAATATTCTTCATGGACATGTTCCCTAAATTTTATGAACACAAAATATTCAAAAAGTTGATTGAAAGGAAAACTAATGAATTTACAGTTGCGCGTTTTTATAAAGAAATTATTGTTGGAGTTTTCGAGAAATTTGAAATTGATATCATAAAGTCCATTGCTATAATCGACGTAATTTACAGGATTATTTCTGTCTTGTTGCTCACATTTAAGTATGAACCCTGTCTAAAAGATTTATTAACCAGTTTGAAATGTATTCCTTGTGGAGAAGAAGCTCCTGTTTTCCTACCTATCCCTCAGGTATTGAGTCCTAACTCTCGATTCAAACAGATATTCTATCCTCGTGACAAACGTCTACCTCACAGCTCATTTAATGCTCTCTTTGATGAAAAAGAATCTCCTGAGACCTTTCATACCCTTAACCTCCTCGGTGTGATTACTGATAGGCTTCCATTAGGTTTGTTAGTAGACAGGTGTGGCATAACATTAGAACTTTCTCAATACAATGAAGAACTGGGCCTCACACATTCAGAGTGCTTACTTGATTATTTGAATACTCTCAGAATTGATCAACCACAAAGGGAAGAAATTCAACACTTGCTTTTTGATATTCGATTCATACCTGTATGCCAAGATTCTATTTTCAATTTTATATGTCCTGAAATTGCATGTAAGTTCTCTTCACCTGCCAAATGTCGCGGTAATGATCTACAACACTTATCGGTTGATTATCATATCATCACGAAAGAGGTGAATTCTCAGTGTCACGCACTCACTCTCCTAGGCATCTCTGACAAAGACATTCCTCTAGAATCTGTCATGGAAACTCTCTTCATATTAGAGGTGAATGAATCTCTCCTCTCTAATAAACTGGTGGAAGTAACAAAGCGATGTAGAGCTATTTACAATTATCTAGCCAAGAAATGTTATATATTGGATGAATACTTAGAGAATAATAGACTAATTATTCAACAGAATCTTGAAGGAAGGAAATGGCTTTGGGTTCGTTCACTAAAGAAGTTCTATCCCATTAGTAAAGTGATTTCCTCAACAGATTATCTTAGTTATCAGAGCTCCTTTCTTGTTTCTTTTATTCTCCCAGAAATGATAGATCAAGAATCAGTAATCAAAAAATTCTTTACTTTTATGAAACTCCCTACAAAAGTTACATCTAATATGGCTATTAACATAATCTCGTTAATCAAGGAACATTTCGGTAATCAATCTCTGCCTTCACCAACCCTTTCAGGAAATGGTCCAAACGAACGTGAGTTAGTCATTAAGCTGATTAACGAGGCTATCGAGGTTAAAGATGATGGAAATTTTGAAGGCATATTCTTGCTTACCGAGAATAACAATCTCAAATTATCTTCAAGTTTATACATCAACGATGTGCCCTGGGTGGAGTTTACTGAAGAAGAGAGGGAATCACTCGTGAATCATAGAATAACAACCAAAGTATCACACAAATTAGGCGCAAAGAGTAAAATGGATACATTATATGAACAAGAATGGGAAGACTTCGGTCAGCACGAGGATATGTCAAAGCGTATTGATAATCTTCTTCGAGAATTTCCTCTCGATGTAACCATTTTCAAAGAGCTCATACAAAATGCAGATGATGCCAAGGCTACAAAAATTGTATTTATACTTGATACCCAAGAATATGGAGACACTTCATTGTGTCCATCAGGCTACAAACCTAAGTGGAAAGAACTTCAAAAGACACCCTCGCTTCTTGTTTACAACAATCAGTCCTTCTCACCTGATGACTTGATAGGGATTCAGGCTGTTGGGATAGGAGGGAAGGAAAACAAAACCACAATCGGGCGATTCGGTCTTGGCTTTAATTCGGTTTTCCATTTGACACGCTGTCCATGTCTTCTCACGTGCTCTGATGATGGAGAAGAGTATGTTTTCTGTGTATTTGATCCTTACAAAGAGCATCTCAACATCCCAAAGGGTAAGAGGCCTGGAACAAAGGTTACTTTCAATAAACAAAGGCCTCTTTCCTGTTTTACTCACCAATTTGAACCTTATTTCGTAAATCCTATTCTTAACAAGTATCCAAGTGTCATGAAGAATCTTTGGAAAAGGAAATCATTTTCAATATTTCGATTTCCCCTTAATACAACTATTAACAAGAATCTTGATACTAAAGAAAACGTTAGAATAATGAGAAAATTACTTGAACAACTGAAGAACGAAGCTCCTAGGCTTCTACCCTTCATTAGTAATGTTAAACAGATTCAAATATTTGAAGTAAGTTGTATTCCATCATGTAAACCTATCGTACTTCGTAATGTAGAAATATTCTCACAACTTCTAACAAGTAGAAGAGTTGAGGTTGAGAAACCAATCGCTGGCTACAGTAGAACTATGCGAATACTTCGAAATAGAATTACAGTAGAAGTACCCACAAATATGAGAACTGGTACAATGAAGGTCTTAAATAAAATTGAATGGTTAATTTACCATTTCGAAGGAAATCTAAATATGTTTTGTGGTAGATCAGAACTGTTAAAGAAACATAAATCTAAGTATGAATTAGAAAAACTTCGCCTCTTCTCCAGCGTTGCAGTAGAGCTAATTTCAAAAGATAGGCATTTTCCACCCCAGAAGAGATATCTTTATTGTCATCTTCCTTTTGGTGCTTCTCTCAACTTTCCCGTACATATAAATGCTCCATTCATTCTAGACCCATATAGAAAGTACGTGAGCTATCAAGATGAGATCAGTGGATCCAAATCATGGGATTATGTTTGGCATTGTGAAATCATGAACCTCGTGCTAGCTCCTTTGTATTTTAAGCTCTTGTATGATCTTGGACCTGGTGGTGTTAATAGATGTTGTGACTTATCTGATGTTGAGTATTTTGATTGGTATTATTCGCTATTTCCTATAATCGAACATACAGAACCTGGATCTAACAGTATGGAATACTTACAGGCTCTTGGAAAATCAGTATTAACAATGCTATATAAATCTAATTCAGAGGTTCTATTAGCAGACGATATCGATAGAAACATTAATTGTACTTGGTACCCAGTTCACGGACCTAATGCTGGAGTTTTCAAGAAAGTTGAACCAGATATAACTAAACGTAAATCTATGGTGACGCTTAATAAATGTCTCATTGAATTGAAATATCATCTGACACTAGCTCCTTATACATTAGCTAAATCTTTCAAGGCTTGCAGTGAAGATGGTTCAAAATGTAAATATGTTACCCCATTAGATGTATTACAGTATATTAACCTTCATACATCAAACCTCTGCAAAGATAACCTCGAATACCCCTGTTCCTTGGAGAACTGTATTTTCAACTTCTATAACTTGTTAATTATTTTGAAATTTATACTGACACACTTTGATATTGACCCCAAAGCTGAGGAGCAAATTCCTTCCATTCCATTGAAGGTAGACTCTGCTAATACTATTGGTTGGTTCTCCCTAACACAACCAACATTTACAATACAATATGCCTTGCTTCTGCCACACCATCCTGATAGATTTATATCTAAAGAATACAATGCACACATTATCAAACTATTGACTCACCATGGATATGTTGAAAATCTTTCTATTCAGTTCCTAAAACACAATATGTACATATCCCACCAACCGTCTCCAGAATTTTTCCTGCTCTTCTGGCATTTTATTTACGAGAATGTTCATGATCCCGAGAAACTCGCTCAGTTCAGTCATTTCAAATTAGCCCCTGTTACCTATGGAAAAGACCAACTAGCAGATCCCGAGTTCCAACCAATTGCACACCTTTTTCATTTAGCTACAGACGAAATGGAGCCATTATTGACAAAAATTTTATGTAAGTTTGAATGTCCCTTCTTACATTTGACTCCCTACTTAAAATATAAGAAACATCCTCCTAAAGGAATAGAAAATGTATCTCCAATATTGAATCTTTTAATATCTAAGGCAATTAGAACAATTGATGGGAACAGTATTATCAAGTGTGTTAGTTCTGCTAAAAATATAGAAGTTGTATTAGCTGATGAGGAAGCTGAGAGATTAAGAAATCTGTTTCCGAATATTACTTTTAAATATTTGTCGGGTGGTGACTGGCAAACTTTGTCACGTATCAAAATGTTTGTAGCCGAATGCAAACCCGATGAGTATAACCTTATTGCTCTCAAAGAATGTCGAGTTTGTTATTTGAATGATGATAAATTTCCAATTTCAGAGAATTTAATCCTAAAACTGCGAGATCTTTACAATATTTGTTTTCTCTCTTCTCATATTAATCATCACAATCCTCTCAACTTAATCATGAGCATTTGCAGTCAGGTTGGAATACATTGTTTAGCTCTAAATGAATTTATTGAGACTTACATCTTAAATATTAATGTATTGCCTTGTCTTGAGTTTAAAGATCAGAAGGCTATTATTTTCTTCATATTCAAGCATTCTGCACTGAATAAGGATTGGATTTCAATATTAAAATCACTTCCGTTTATTTATATTCCTGGTTATGAGCAATGTTTGTATAAACCAAGCGAATTGTATTGCTCCAATGTTCATTTGTTTGCTGCTTTCAAGGTAGATAAACTTCTTCCGCAATGCTGGGCTAAGGTTAATGATCTATACACAAAGATAGTCACACTTGGCTTAAAAACTAAGATAAATTTGGAAGATATTTTGCACTGTGCGAAGGTTGTAGCTATGAATGACCCCCATCATTTTGAATACAATGATATTCAATTGCCAATTCAAGCTTTAATCGATTTTGTGGATTCACATATTTATTCGGATCAATCGGAGGAGGTTGACTTATTACTTCAACAATTTTCTACACTTAACTTTCTACCATTACATGTTAGAGAGACTTTTGTTGGAACTGTAGTTAATCCTGGACTACAATGGAGGCTAGGATGTTTCTCTCAGGCTCTCGTATCCAAACACCATGACTATTGCTGTATGTCATTTCCTATCTTTGATCCTGTCTTATCCTTCAAAGATCCAGTATCTGATGCCTCTAAGACTACTTTCAACCGAGTAATGAAATTGCTGGGTCTGAAGCTTAATCCTTCGATTCACTTCGTAAAACAGCATTTACAGAAACTAATGGAGTTGTGCAATATTTATACTCTTGAGGAAGTTGATCAACATTTGAGGAAATTGTTCATTGCAACTTACAAATATCTTCAGGATTGTCCAAACGCACTTCCTGAGTTTGAGAATAAAAATTGTATACTTTTTGAATCCAAACTATATCAACCTATGAATTTAGTTATGAATTGGAGTAATGACCTTAGTCCTTATCTCTTCCAATGTCCACACGAGTTGAGACAGGTTACTAATTTTCTGTTGAAGTTAAAGGTTTCTGAAAATCCAAATTATGAACACTTCAAGTTTGTGCTGATGAGCATCCACCGCGAAAATGGTAGTGACCAGCTTAATCAAAATAATATTCTATGTGCTAAATCGGAAAGTGCATTTTCCTTCTTGATTTCAGAACTCCACTCTCTCCCTACAGATACGCAAATAGCACGAGGGGGCATTCTCTTGCTCAGTGACAAGAATCAGTTTATTTCATACGACTCCCCACACCTCTTCTATGGAGATGATACTCAACTCCTAAACAGGGTGCACACTGTGGATGAAGAGCTCAGAATATTAGCACCTCTCTCTCCCAACAAATTAGGTTCATTTGCTCCTCCTCACATTCTTGGAATCAAATTCCTATCTGATAGGTTTAAACAGATATTACCCCAATGGGTTTATGAGAAATATAACACTGAAGATAATCTTGCCGATATATTGAAAAATAGATTGAAAAGTGTAGAAGTATTTGCTGGGCTAAAGAGAATTTATTATCACGATACTCTTAAAATTTTGAGCAAAGTTAGAATCAAAAACAGAAAAATTTACCATCAAACAGAGGAGGATCAATACAGGCTAGCAGACGGATACTTATCTATAACTGATAAGATCAATAAACTAGAAATAGTTCCAGTGAGTAGGATTGATATCGAAATATTGGATACTAGTACTCGAATAAGACGTCCGTTACGAAATGCTTGTATGTGCTTTCTTGATGAAGATAAAGATACAATTCTTATCAACACAGACGAACTTAAAAGAGAACGTCTTCCAGTTGAGATGACGTATGAGCTTAACCAGTATTTGGCGAATCTGTTTGATAAGAGTTTGATTCACTTGCTAATATGTCATGTGTACCAAGGAGCGGAGATTGAATTGGCTCTTAACAATTTCGGAATAAGACGACTTCCTCATGACCTAGCTCAAAATTAGTTTGTAGTATTTTTAATTAGTTAAGAATGTACTTTAGGTATCATATCTTGTTTCGTTTATCTTCTCCCTAGGACTCTGTGTTTATAGAACTAGTTTTACTAACTCAGATGTATTATATTTGTACATACTGATTTCTACTTGTGTGATTATTTGTTACATTGCTATTTTTATTATTCTTTTCCTACCTATGATGTTACAGTAGAACCTCTGAAATCCCCCGGGCAGTCTCGTCTGGAGGGTACCAGAGATGTCAACTGAGTCTCACACCTTTTTAGAGGTCAAAAAGTGTAATCTCTCCCCACGCCATTTTATGATTCTTTTCACTGTACATTTTGATGCTGAAATGCCAAATCTCACGGCTTTGGCGAGACGCCAAGTTGACATACTCGTATATGGGGTACCCTGTGCCCGGATCTCGGAAGTTCAATTGTATTTAAATATATAATTTTTCTATATTAATTGGGGTGGCTAGTTGCTCAGAGATGGAAACGGTCAGGGTTGACCGGTCGGTTTACTTGACTAATTTGATAGACTAAGAATTTTCTCCATATAATAAATAATACACAGAGCATTCGCGTTAAATGTTCTGTGTAAAGCTTGGGTATGGTTCTAGCGTATTTTAGCACACTATTTGAGGTGTTGAGTGTATTTACCTTGGGATTAGTGGATAAGTAACCCTGTATGTTGTTTTAGCTTATTTAACACATTATTCGAGTTCCAAGGAGGAAACTTCAGTCATTGATATTAGAAAAGGCAAAATGGTTACATTAGCTTTTATACACCACTTAATTAACCGCATGACCTATGCACCTTTAATACCTCGAAATAACTCAAATTTGGCTTGTAACACTTGTAATTAGGTCTATGATTTAAGCGCATCCTTTGATATCTACTGTTGATCCCTAGACCGGTTCCATCTCAGTAGTAGCTACTAAATTCAGAATAAATTGGTGTTTATGGAAATAATTTTGAAATTTTTGGTATTTTGTTTATACGTATTTGAAATTTATTAGCATAAGTCTTATGAAAACTCAAAAATCTATTTCGGAACTTGAAAAGAGATTCCCAACTAAACTTCTATATATTTTATTAAAAACTTTATATACAAACAAGTTTGTTATTTACAGCCGTATTGCTTGGAAACTGAAATATAGGAAGAAAAGATGTTTGTATTCGATTAAATGGTTATTCTCTATTATTCTCAATTCATTATGTTCCTCTGTTTCTTCACTAACAAATTTCAAATCTGTTTGTAAAGAATTATTGAAGGCAAAGAGGTCATTCATCTTTCGAAAAGACATATCAATACTACTTTCACATTTGATAACAAATTCGAGAAATAAACCAGTTAGTACTCTAACTCTGAAAAGAATTATAGAAATACTTAATACAGAATCTGATAGAAGACAGAATTTATTGTCTCAAAAGAAATTTCAATATTTTATCAGTCAGAAATTATGTAAATTTATTAATTATTCTCGTTCAAAAATGTCAAATAATCACATCAAACTAAGAACTGTTCGTATCGTTCCCAGGTCTGTTGAATCTCAGTTAGCTCGTAGGAAATTACCTATTTTCTCAGAAGAATATCAAATAATGGAGAGCATTGGAGAAAATGATGTAACAATTATTTCAGGTTCCACTGGATCAGGTAAGACTACACAAGTTCCTCAGTTTCTCTACGAGGCAGGATATGCAGATCCTGACTCCGACCTCAGCTGCAAGAGAGGCTTGATCTGCGTCACAGAGCCTAGGAGATTGGCGGCTGTTTTAATGGCCACTAGAGTTGCCCAAGAAATGGGATTCTCAAATAGTGATGTTATTGGATTCCAAACTAGATTCAATAAACTTATCAGTCCTAACACTCTTATAAAGTTCATGACAGATGGTGTGCTTATGAAAGAGTTGGAGAGTGATTTTCTACTAACAAGCTATTCTGTAGTTTGTCTGGATGAAGCACATGAACGTAGTGTATACACAGATATTCTTATTGGTATTCTATCTCGTGTAGTCAGAATCAGAGCTGAAAGGAATAATCCACTCAAACTGGTGATAATGTCTGCTACTCTTCGGTTAGAAGATTTCATTGAAAATCGTAAACTATTTCCTGTAGAAAGAATTCCACCTGTAATTCACATAGAATCTAGACAGTACCCGGTTACTATACACTTCTCACGTGTAACAACTGATGATTACGTCACTAGAGCTCTTAACAAGATAATTGACATCCACTTATCGCAGCCTTTAGGAACTATACTAGTGTTTCTAACTAGCAAAAGAGAGATTTATTCACTTTGTGATAGAATACAATCTGAATATGAGAAATTAACGAAAGAACATAACTTCACACAGAGTAAAAATGACTCTATTGCTTTACAGATCCTTCCTCTCCACGCTCAGCTATCCACACTTGAACAGTCTCATGTATTTACACCTATTCCTAACAGAACTCGTAGAATAGTAGTGAGTACAAATGTAGCTGAGACCAGTATAACTATACCAGATGTTAAGTATGTAGTAGACACGGGAAAGGTTAAAAGAAGACTAGTTGATAGAGTCACTGGTGTAAGTACGTTTAGAGTTGATTGGTGTTCTCAAGCTAGTGCAGAGCAACGTGCAGGTCGTGCTGGCCGTACATCTGCTGGTCACTTGTATAGATTGTATTCTTCTTCCGTATTCCTGAATGAATTCCCTGAACACACTCAACCCGATATTCTACAATGTCCTTTGGATGATTTGTATTTGCAAATGAAATGCATGAATATTCAAAATGTTTCTAACTTCCCTTTTCCTACTCCACCTGATAGAGAGCTCTTAGAGTCAGCTGATATTTTATTATGCAAATTGGGCGCTTTATCTCCTAGGAGAGTCACTGATGGTACATATTATTCCGTCCCAACTTCTCTGGGTAGGAATATGAATAATCTGCCAATAGCACCGAGATTAGCTAGAATATTGATCGAGTATTCACATTCATTGGATATGATACATTATCTGATTTGTATTATTTCCGGACTCTCAACTCTAGATCAGGTGTTTAGTAATTCTTCTAGAATATCCCCATCTTACCTTAAAGACGGCTGGATGGGAGATTTAATGTTAATTCTGAAAATAGTTTGTGCTTCTGATTTTGAAGATGAATTAACTACAATAAGTGATGTTTATGGGATTAATGATACAAAAATAATTGAAATACTAAAGCTACGGAAATTGCTAACTTCATCTCTCAACAGACTGTATCCACAGCTAAATCTCAATCATAAAGATAAACTCCTACCTCCTGATAAAAAGCTACAGATTAAACTGTGTAGAGCAATGCTGTCAGGATTTGGTGATCATATTGCTAACTTATCAAATCAGTCAGAAAATCATTCAGATAGTCGTATTCCAGTATATGAATGCTCTCTCACTTCAGCCCCTGTATATATATACCCATTCAGCTGTTTATATAAAAAACAAACTAGCATTGAGTGGGTAGCATTTATAGATATAATCGAATCTAACAAAATGTACATGCGTTGTTTGTTTCCAATCGAATTATTGTGGATACCTCAAGTCTGCGATTCTTATTGCACATTTTCACCACCACTCCAATTCCCTGCTCCTATCTACGATAGTAACTCTGGTGTGTTAAAACAATTCAAGCAATTTTCCTATCACAACATGTCATGGAGATTCCCTCCTTATCCAATACAAATGTCTTCATCTGATATTATTACTTATAAGCTATTTGCCAAAGCATTCTTAGAAGGACAAGTGTTTGAGTCACTCTTAAAGTACTCTCAATTACTGAGATATCCTACTCAATGTTTAGTCAAACCTTGGGGTAAATATCTTAAGGAGACTGAGAATATTGTCAATACTCTGAGAAGTAAGAATGTTATGAGTAAAGTAACAATTCAAAATGAGTGGAGTACAGATACTACTTTTCTATTTAAAGAGTATTGTCATTGGTTACCTCGTAATATAAGCTCTCAATTATCTACATCATGGCCTCCAAATTCTTGATTCTGATTTATTAATATTTCATTCTGTTTTATCACCTGTTATAGATCTGATTAAAATTTAAGTTAATGAACTTCATCTTCTCTTTGTGTCTACATGGCGAAGGAGGAACGATGTTCTTCAGGATATTAATTCCTGTAATTTGGTTCTAGGAATATTTTCGTTATATTTTATTCCTTGTTTGATAATATGTTTCAAGTGTTGGGGAATAGCGAGGTATATTTTGCACTACATAAAGCATTCCTTAGTTGTCATGAATAGAATATTCATTGCTATAGGGAGGGGGGTTTAATTTTCTCTGGTACCAAATTTCCAGCGACGAAAATTCGTTGATCTAATATACCCACAGTATACGTGTACGTACATTCGAGCTATTACACGATCCCTCATAATACAATACTCGTATCATCCAACCATCGTATAATCTGGATTATGCAAGTTAAACTTTCATACTTTATATGTATATCCTAAGTTATTTATTTATTAATATTTATTAGATATGTCAATTCGTGGAGTTTGGGTTATTTTAGACTACTCAGATCATCCCCCATCAGTACTATACTCCCGTCGTTATCCTAACATAGAAAGAAGAGCACTGAAATATTCCTCCAAACCTTTTCCGCACTTCCCAGTGCCATCCGACAAAGATATGTGTAATGCAGTTATGCAGGAGGTTGGCTCAGTGAGGGAGAATGACTTGAGCCAGACTACCATTAGATCTTGTGATAAGAATTGGTCTAAACCTGTGTATGAATTGTTTGAAGGCAGATTATGGCCTGTAGTGTTAATTCAACAGAAGAACATATACTTTGTAACACTACCCTTGTCACAACATAAGCTATCAGAAGAGAGACCTATTCCTATTGAAATACCTTCAATACCAGTAGCATTAGAGCTATTGATTTCTATGGCACAGATATTAAGCAATTCACCTGAAAAGATTAAAGTTGATGGTCCTTTCCTTTCTTCTCTACACCAGTTTCTGTCTATATCTGTCCCTATGGGGACAATTCTAGAAACTAATGTGAATACATATTCGTCTTATGTACCAGTACTCACTGAGCAGACACTACCCTCCCAACTGCCTGATCTACCCTCTTGGAAACCTGTGGTATTCAAAGGTAATCCTAAACTAACTCTGAAAATTGCAGAGAAAGTTCAACTCACACAATGGGATCTTACTCGTTCTACTACGTTCTGGAACACTTACGGTACTGTGCAGTGTAAAACAGAGCTAGAAGGAGTCCCTGAGATAACGCTTAACCTGGTTATCCCCCAGGGAGGATTTGGCCTACGAACTATACACACACATCCAAGTGTTCACATGTTTGATGCTCAAGCTTCAACTCCTGATCCTGAAGAAACGAACTCAATTACGCTACAAGGACCTCTCATGCTTGCTCACACCACTTCTTCTACAAAAATACGATTCTCTCCTCCCCTCGGATGGTTCACGGTATGTGAGTATTCCTGCTCTGAGAGGAATCTGCCAGTACACTCTGATTTTGCTCCAATCAAAGCATACTATGAAATGAAAGGTACACATAAATTAGAGTTCTATATTCATTTGAAATTAGATGAACGAGTAAGGAATAACTTTGAATATCTTGAAATTACTATCCCTCTCTTTAACAGAGGTCCTATTCAAACAGCTGATATACGTCCTGCTTCTATGCAGGTATCTATTTCTAGCGACCAGAGACGCCTAATCTGGAATGTTGATAAGAAATTTCCTAAAAACCTAGAACAAACATTACAAGCTACAGTAACATTCCCAGAAGACCCGGGAGAATCTGTACCAGGGGAAGACCCTCTCTGTACTGGACTCACTGCTTATATTCTTATCAATTTCCGTATTCTTGATTTCACTATTAGTGGTATAGTGATAGAACCAAGATCTGTGGTATCATTCCCTCAATCCAAATACAAACTAGTTATCAATAGAGAACTCTCTAGTGCTGAATACAAGATATGGAATGTTAATGGAGATACTGTTATTCCACAACTTGCCCAATAGATAGATACAAGTGCTATATTATCTGTTAAACAAGGTATGTATTTATATAGTTGTTGTTTGAATTATAGCATATACTGAATACAGTCAACTTCGTTATATCAAAATTCCCGCTTATATCCAAATCGAGCCTGATACAGTAAATACGTATATGGTCGCAAACCGTCAAAAGTATAAAAAATTATATTCGTTATTGGACTCTGCTTAGTATATCGAAGTATTTTCGCGGTCCCTTCGAGTTTCGATATAACGAGGGTTTACTGTAACACTTTCAATTCCTGAAGAAGCATTATCCATATTTATATTCCAGTATAATACTAGTGATGGCAGGTTCAATTGATAATGATAGAGACGATGAGATATGGGATTCTATGGCTGTAGCACACAGTGAGTATTGGATGCAGGAAGATAACAAACCATTGAAGAAGCAGCTAAGCACTTCACAACTGAATTCTCTAACACAAGAACAAGCAGAAGAACTGTTACTAGAAGCTGGAGAGAATGGTGATACAGATTCTATACGACACATTCATTCCATATTTCCGAGTATAATAAACTCCCGTGACAGTGATGGATATACAGCTCTACACAGAGCTGCTTATAATGGACATAAACAAGCTATTGAGTTGCTACTTGACTGTGGAGCTGATATTAACAATCGTACCATGGATGGATGGCAACCATTACACTGTGCTTGTAAATGGAACAAAACTTCTGCAGTAGAGGTACTATTACAAAATGGAGCTGATCCTAATTCACAATCTGCTGGAGGACTCACTCCACTACACATGGCTGCTTCAAACAATCAGTCTCGTGATATTATGAGTATTCTATTAATGCACTCTGCTACTGACTGTAATATTGTTAGCAGTAGTTGTGATACAGCACATCAAGTAGCACTGAGATATGGAAATCTTGGATATTTGTTTGAAATTAAGGAGAAATGTTTAGATTTTTCATTTCATTAATCTAATTAATTACCCATTAAAGTATAATGATGCAGCCTACGTAAACTATCAAAGAATGACACCATCGATACCTCTAGGCTGGTTACAGCTGATTCGAGAAAACACATGTGAAGGACCTTATCACATGTATATTGTTTTTAAAATGACATAAATTGGCCCATTCCGGAATGACCAAATTTCGCAGTTGGACTGCAACATAGAGCGTTCATATGCATGTGATATGTATTTATAATATTTATCCAACTATCTTACTCTCTAAATTTAGATTATTCAATGTCCATGCAGGTATTCTCTGTATCTGGTAGCAACCAACAAATGCTAACCTATCTAGAGCTCTGTATCTGCCACATTCTAAAGCTCAGATCAGTTTTACCAGAGAGTAGTTTCTATAATGAGAACTATCTTGAGATGGTTGTAAGTAAACTATCAGATTCATTTGATAAGAATTTCTTGGATGATGCAATCAGTGTGCTACGTGGTTGGATACAAAGCAAGCATGTACACTGTATAGAGCTAATACTATACGAGAGTTTGAATGAGAGTATAGTCGAGAAATGGGATTTCTCTTTGGATTACACTGATAAACAAGTTTCTATACGAAATACTGAGAACTCAATTAGCGCTGCTTTCAAAGACATAGAATTAAAGACTCAGTTGTGTATGCTACAATTACCTTCTAAACTCTCTTATGACATAATATTTAAAGTTAACGAATCAGCTACTTTAGAGAAAAGTCTAAAACAAACAACCGTGATGGATAATTCTACCTCAGACCTGACTGAAGTACCGTTTGGGAATATTATTACAAGTTCTCACACTTTGAAGCAATCTTGCTTTACAGCTATGGATACTCAATGATAAACAGGAAATTTTAATTTCTTATTTTCTCAGCCTCTAATAAAACTGAATGTTTTATCAGTTACAATATACGAAATAGCATACAAATTTTCACCAACTGTGAACCTTGTTTGACCAAACAGCACATCGACTACCTTATTAAGGGAAGTAACGTGATTTTCAAAAAATCTCGTTAATTGCCTATAATAAGATAGTTATATTATGGAAAATGGTTCATAGGGATGACTGGACTTTATGATATACAATTCTACTGTGAACTGGATTATAAGAATACGTAAAACTTCACACGACAACAACAAACACAACCAACCACTATTCACAACAACTACATTACAAACCCATTTGAATATTATAGGACACTAGAATCGCACGATCTATTTTCGACGATCGGAGAAAATTCGCGAATCTAGACCGCGATATGTATATCAAAATGTATGTAATAAATTTCATGGCAATCGGACTGGTAGAATTCGCATTGCTGCGAGGATGCACGGACGGACGCACGTAATAAAGCATAAGCATCTCCCTATGGGAGGTGCATATAAATTTCAGAAAAATTATCGTGAACGTAGTTACGATCCTTTTGGCACAAGGATCGGGATCACGATCTCCGAACATTAATTTGGTGATCGACTAATGCCTTAGAAATCGCTACAATTTGCAACAATCATCGAAAATATTTTGACAACAGTTCCGAATTTTAATCGAATATCAATTATTCAACAATTACGGATAAATATAGTCTGTTCGTAAAACCACTAATTAGTCCCTAAGTAAACATGATTTCAATGTTGGATCATAAAGTTACTCAGCGTAAAATATACCGTTTCTAAAAGCCACGTAGCAGCATGTAATGTACTTTTTTATATGTTTACTGGTACCAATCACAGGTGATTCTAGGAAGTCTTAATTGCTCAACCACAAATTTAATGGTCTATTTCTATAAACGTTAGTTAGATATTCAAAAAACCTTAAAGAAGACATCTGTTCTTTACTGGGAATGCTTAATTAAATTACTGATCTAAATTCGTATCTCAAAAATCTAAATTAGTTTAAAGCCTACTAAGCAGTTCTGAATTAAATTTAAGTATAAGATGGACACCTTTTACAAGACAGTATTATTTATATTGTATTATTCAATCTGGTACTTTCCCATAGGAGTCATTGTGAAGCCATCTGTCTGTCGTTCAGCAAAGTTGTGTTTGTGTATTTCTCAGTGCTTCATCTGTACTCACTTTATTCACCAATCTGTCAAAGTATAAATACCCATTCTACACAATCCCAGCAAATCATGTTTTTACACACACTCATTTTTGATATGCACAAGCACAATTCCGCTATTAAATTGACACAATAAGTATAAAAGCCACGGCGAATTGCAACTAATATTGCAAATTTAGATTTTCATTTCTTAGTATTTATTTATTTATAGCCAATTCTTCACAATCAACAATCAACATGATGCACAATAAGCAGTCCGTTCTCTGGATGGGAGAGCTAGACAACTACATGACTGAGGAATATATCGTGAAAGCATTCGAACAAGCGGGAGAGAAGGTCATAGATGTACGTGTAATACGTAACAAGCAAACTGGACTGCCAGCTGGTTACTGCTTTGTAGATTTCGGAGATGGAGCTAAAATAGAATCCATCATGCGACGTCATAATGGTAACCCCATCCCGAGTTCTGACCCTCTCCGTTTCTTCAAGCTCAACTATGCGAGTGGTAACGCCCCTGAGTTCAGTTTGTACGTCGGTGATCTGAGCAGTGAGGTGAATGACATCATGTTACTGGACTTCTTCCAGCAGAGGTTCCCTTCCTGTCGTGCTGCCCGTGTGGTGCAAGAAGCTAACGGTAAGAGCAAGGGTTATGGGTTTGTACGTTTCACTGAAGAGCAGGAGCAGCAGCGAGCTCTAAGAGAGATGGAAAATATCCCAGGGTTGGGAAGTCGAACAATAAAGGTGCGTATTGCTGTCCCTAAGAAAGGAGGGAGTAGTCCTCCTGGTTCTGGTAATCACAGCCCACTCGGAGCTGGGTCAAGTCCAGCACCAGCTCCTCTCCTACAGTACTACTACCCCTCACAGACTCCATACTACCATCTATCCGGACACGCACCCACTCCCACCTGGGTAGATCCCTACTCAGGTGCCGCTCCCTACATGCATCAACCTTACTACTACCAAAGTGTACCTTACCAGATGACAGGAGCCCTGCCCCCGGATGCTAGATATGCAGGACCATGTGATACATACACATTTGATCCGAGGACTCCTTTGGACATGAATATGAGGAATTTCGAGTACCTGCGAAGTGAAGAAAGACAGTTCTTTGAGAGAGACGGCACTCAATGGGGCTTCATCTCTCCCACTATTCCGCAGATTTCATAGCTTTTTATGGCCAAACAGTCAAACTTTTAAAACTTGAACAATACATACATACATGTATGTATTCAGCAGAAATATTTTACACTTTACACTGAGAATAATATAGGTAAATTAATTTAATATTTGTTGAAACGAAGACAGCACTTTATATGGCAAATATCTATGTGGATGGATCCAAGCTAATTACTTCATACAAGTTAGGTTGTCTATATTTTGTGTCCAAGAGTATTCTGTCAAATATATACGATTAAATTATAGTGTTAATTACTCGCAACTTGTCTCTTGCTCTACCAAATCTCTTTACTGTTCGTGTTGATTCTGGCTTACGTAAGACCACTATGTCTATACATGGTTGTTTTAATAGTTCTTCATGTGTTTTCTACAAATATTGCAGAAATCTTTAAGGACTTTTTGTGTTTTTATTTTGATGAACACGTCACAGCTTTTATTCATTTCTTTGGAAGGATTCAGTCTGGAATAACTGAGAATTTACATATTTACTATTTAACTATTACTTAATATTTAAATAACAGTATTGTTATCTGTACGTATATCTGTTTATCTGTCTCATTACATACTTGGAGTTTATAATACTTTAAAATGATATATTTTGGTATTTCACATTTAATTACAGATTAATATTATAGAATATTTAATGTGGTTAGTTATCATATATTAGCTACCTTCATTAATATGATTGTATATTAATTGTGTATATTCCTCGTAGTAATAATAGAGACGTTTTCTATAGAAATTTAAAATGAAGTCGCCTTTGGAAGATTTCTCCTTAACAAACGGCTAATTGGGACTTTTTTTTACTTCAATTTTGCTGGAAATTTGCTTAAAAGTTATTCTCATTGTGTTAGAAATTTATTGTTGATTTTTTCACTGAAAGTGGGCTTAACAGAATGGATTTTCAATAACTACGTTGCGCGGGTATTTTTCCCAGTTTTTGACATTAGAATGTTCGCTTTGGTTAAATGGTTGCTCCTCATCAAATTTTAATACATTTCATATGTTTAACTCAATACTATGGCAACGCCGCAGAATGCTGCCAAATTGGAACCAAATGACTATTACATGACTCAGCAATATCCAAAATTAATCTACTATAAATGGTTCGTCAATTAGTTATTCGTTTTGCTAACTGAGATTGCGAAGTTTGCTGAAGGCCGCTGCAACAAGTCGAATTAATCAATCATCACATGCTAACCTTTTCCACTCGCACCATTGTACAATCATAGCTACAATATCAAACTATAGAGTAAGGAACCTTAACTAGCATATAGTAAGTAACTCAGACCAAAGGATACCAAACCTGTAAACAGAAGAGACAAGCTACTGGAAATTGAATATTAGTCTACTGTTGCAATTAGTATACATACAACATAGGTATAGTCAGTACAGTAAATAAGATTATCTTGCAGTTACTCTAAACCTGCAATTAATCTTATAAATTTATTAAATCATATGATGGTTAGTCATCGTTTATTTACTAAGGTTGCTTTCCTAACTTCATTCTACTTCTAATCGCATGCACAACTTTTAGGAAATTATGGATAGAAATCTAAAACAATCACAAATGATTCTGATCTTACTGTTATGATATTAGGGAGTATGATTACGACAGCATATGCTGCAATGTTTTACCTGAATTGCAATCAAAATAACTCCTGAGATACTCGCGAAACAGTACAGCATTTATTATTATTCTGGCTTAGTTGCATGCTAAAGTTCCACTAAATATACCCAATAACTATGATTGTGCACGCTACAATGTTGAAGTATTTGTGAAGCGATCATTCCATAAAGCAAGGAGGCTAAACAAACACACTTCCGAATTCTAACTTCTGACTCCTCATGGAAATGTGCCATGAATGAGCTAGCAACCAGAATAATCTGAATATCCTGGGGATGTAAGTCAAATCATCTTGCCGGGGACAATGTCCCTATAGACAGTTTTCTTAATTTCCATCATTTAACACCAATTTAAAATAACATACGTAATGCTAAATTTAAACACTAATATTTCGCTGTACAAGTATAAGACCCAGACATTAGTCATAATAATCGATAAAATAAGATTGATAGAAAATCTTCACCCCTATGTGGGTCATTTATCTTATAGATAAATTGAATGTCCGTGACCACTTCATGGCAAGGCTACACTTCTTCTACTCTCTTACAGCCTACAGACACTGCTACACACAACGACACTCTATTTTGGTGTCAGTTATCCCCTGACAATTCAAAGGTAGTACAATGCTACAGTCTAGCACCCCCACGTACATACGAATTTGAAGACATAGAATCTTCTATAACTGCTCTCGCTTTGAGCTACAGTCCATCTCTTCCTCTCTACCTAGCTTCCGCTACACGTACTAACCTCACTGTCTGGACAGTCCCTGTATTAGCTGATAGCTGTAGTAACCATCAGGTCACCACTGATCTAGATTGTTGTAACGGTGATGTAGTCACTCAGTTGAAATTTAATGTAACTTCTAAATTCCTAATCTGTTGTTCTGGTGCTAAACTGTTTGTATTCAAATTTGGTAGAATTCTTGAGTTGAATGCAATATTTGAAGGTCACAGTCTCCCGATCACTTCTATCTTTTATTTCTCTATCAACAACAATCTCGTAGTAACCAGTTCACAAGATAGAACATTCCGTATTTGGGATATTTCTAACAACAATGCCCTCTTTGAGTCTCCCCTCTTGTCCTCCTCTCCTCTCATCTCTACTCAGATTCATCCCTCACAGGACGTGATAATGGTAGGATCAGCTGACGGGAGTATCTGGTTATTTGAATGGTTCAGAGACGTCAAGAAATGCTTTTTGACTTTTGAACTTGATATGAAGATACATTTTACGTTTGCTCAATCCTCTCCAAATAAATCACTAAATTCAGTTAAACTCAAAACTCCAATTATTAATGCTACAATACAAACTATACAGACTAGCAAAGAATCAAAAGAAGAACCAACAACTTCTCATCAGAGTTGGAATTTAACTGGTGCATATTTTTGTTCCTTTCCTTTCAATGAGCCCACCCTTCCCCCTTCCTATCTCTCCTCTGCCCTCTCTCGTCCCGCCTATCTCATACTCACAACAGAGTCCCGTCTGATTATTATAAACTCCAATACAGGGGCTATAGAATACACAACAAATCTTCTAGAAGAATTAGGTAATCTCACTGCTCATACTAAAAGTATTACTCACACACGATTCGCTCATTCACCTGTTTCTTCTCAAGACTGTTATTTCCTAGCGGTACTCTCTCCTCACGATATTACTCTAATAGTCAGGTTTAGAATACCTGAACTGTCCTCTGAATGGAAACTAGAAAAACTTCTCAATTTCCAAGCTACATCTCCTCTCCTCAGATCTAGTCCCCTCTCTATACAATTATCAGCTAAACAGAACTCTAAGGAGAATGTATCATACTCAAGACCTTCCTCTAGCTCTGACAGATCTAAGAAACAATCTCTGGACCAACCTATCGTATTCCACACAAAGATAAAGTCATCTGGTTATGGACAGACACACACTAAGGCTAAAGTGTTTACTCCTCAGTGCTGCAAAGCTCTCTCGTCCAGACGTCCTATCTCAAAATCTCAGCCCTGTCTGGGTAGGAAAGATTACTCAATATCAGATAGGTTTCCTTCTAGAGAGAAAGGTAAGATTCAAATGCTGAGAGAGAACGGAGGAGTGAGGAGTTTATCTTGTTCTAGTGACGGAGAGATTTTAGCATGTGGCCTAATAGACAGTACAATAGCTCTGCTGTCTGATAAGAGTGGTTGTAAGAATCTGTTGAGTTCAGGTGCTGACAAATCACGTGTGATGAGAGGACACACTGGTAAAGTTGAGTCTCTGGGTTGGAGTCACTCAGGGAAGCATTTAGTGTCTGCTAGTAATGCTGAGTGTCTGTTATGGGATGTAAGAGGTCTCAGATCTCTTCTATCAATTAGCACTACCACCAATCAAGAGATTAATCATATACAATTCTTCTACGTAGACAAGTTCATCTTGTTAACGCAGGGAGCTGAGCTATGTTTATATGCTTATGCGCTAGAAAACACACACAAACATACTGATGATTTAAAACGCTATCTTAATCTAAATACCTGGAAGCAAGCTCTTAGAGTTACACAGTCTGTACATAGTATCACTGCATGCTCAGCAGCTAATGCATTCTACTCCCATATCTCGTTGCTAGGACTCTCTAATCGTACTCTTGTTATTCACGATCTTAACGCTGATAAGCAGGTATGCAACATACAGTTAGAACGTGTAGTTAACTCAATACATCAGTACGAAGGCTCAAAGTATTGCGGAGTACAGTCAGATGCATTTAACATGTTCCTAACCTCTGCAGTACAAGATAGCATCAGAGTATGGGACGTTAGAATGAATAAATGTATTGTTAAGTATAATCAGCATAAGAACAGTGTAATGCCAGTTGATTGTAAAGTCAGTCCTTGTGGAAGATTCATAGCTACAGGCTCAGAGGATAAGTCTGTGTATGTGTACGATCTGAGAGGCAGCACTAGAGTATATGTGGAGAAGATAATGGGGTTCTCTGACGTCACAACTCGTCTCCTATTCAGACCTAGCAGTCCTGAGTTAATTGTATCAACATTAGATAGTTACCTTCATGCATTTAAATAATTGTACTAATGAGTTGTACATTTGTTGGATTATACAAGTAAACTAATTTACAGTATTTCTTTTCACTTAGTAACACAAAAAATGCTGATTTGAGAATCTAGCACAGGGTTGTAGCAGAATTTCGAATACATAATTAACACAGCATGAACTGAGTATATATTTTCATAAGAATTGACTTAGTGAGGTCAAAATTGACCCCAGATTGACCATTAATTAATTGACGAAGTGGGGTCAGAATTGACCCCAACTATTATCGTATGGACGAAGTGGGGTCAGAATAGACCCCCAACTATTATCGTATTGACCCCACCCAGTCTACCGAAAGTTAACAAAACACGTTTGCAGGGGCTTCAGCTAGCCTCATTAAATCCGCGCGTGCTAGTTGCGTTTATTATTTCGCGGACCCAATGCCTCCATTCGTCCGCTGAGCACCTAAAGGTGCGCACTCTCCAACTTTTCTTTTAAAAATGCACCCCTGGGTCCTGTAAGGCCTGATTTTCGTTTGTTTATAAACTTAAATAAATATTACAAACGTTTATGAAGGTTTGTAATAGTTTTTATTGTAAAGTTATAATAAAAACGATTTTATTATCAAATCACACATATAATCTTATTATACGTAATAAATATTATTGCTAGTTAAGCCATCTTTCAAACTAACATGTCTGACATCAATGTATACACATGCTGATTACTCCAGATAAGTCTAAATAGTAGTAATTACAACTAATTTCTCAAAATAATATTCTGGAGTTTCCAATCATGAATAATTATATGTTTATTAGACATAATCTTGAAGTGTCATATGAAAGACAAGGAAGATAAAATTCTCACAAAATGTTTTCAGAAAGGTATGTACTAACAGGTATTCAATACGTCATAAAGTTTCGGTTATTTCAAATATCTTTAAATATTATGCAATGGTCAATACAGTCGGAATTACAGTCACCCTTAACCGAAATTTATGGCCGTATTCTGGAATAAATTAATGTTAATGTTAACATCTTTAGAAACGGGACTTAAAAGGTAGCAGGACTATCGAGACGACAGTTAAGCGGGCTTCCACTGTAGTCATCCAGGGTCTGGAGTTGAAAGAACTCCAGCTTTAGTAGTTAGTATATAGCGATCCTCAATCGTTGTTCCTTATTAACTGAATAATTTTCATTATATGAATTATATGAAATGTGACTTAAATATTCCTGAAATAATTTAATATCTTTTCATAGAAATTAACAAAGCGAATGAGCATACTTATATATTAATATAATGTAGCTTGTTATTATACTATCCCCTCATTGGTCCAATAATAAATGACTTAGTAGATTAGTGATAACAAGAACATTAACACTATTCCCCAGAAGTTTGTATATCTGTTTATTACTGAGATCAGATGGGAAACTGAAATCAGCTGGGAAACACATTACATTGGCTATCTCTTTAGGCGTAAAAAACCGCAATTCTAAAGGCATAAGTGGAGCCTCTAGGTTAGGTAATCCTTGTTCAACAGCTTGGAAGTATAAATTGTAAGCGGAATCAGTTGCTTGTTTTGAGTTCAATCCGCTTTGTATTACAGAACCAGTACCTTGTAGATAGTTTCCATAAGCTCGTGTAAAGCAGCAGCTACATACAGAGTGCGTGTATACTATGTCAAGAACCTTCCCGTATTTCTGTAGTGTAGGAGCTGTCAGTAAGTAGCTGGCTTTCTCTTCTGGAGATAGATGTGTTAGAAATCTGTCTAGAGGTATACAGGATAATGGAGAAGCTGATTTATCTTCACTAATCTAGGAACAATTAATACTAGTACCTTACGAGATGTTGGATAAGTTATACAGCGGAACCTCGTTAACACGAACACCAACAGGCGGTCAAAATTTGTTCGCCTTATAATACCAAATGAATAACCATTATAGGATCTGATTTTGTATAAATATTAGTTCGTATTATCCGTATTTGTATTAACGAGGTTCCATTATACTATTAAGAGACCATAATAGCCGAATTAATGATCTTATTTTATCTGTGGTAAATACTGGCTAGATTATAGCAATGATGACACCAACCTCTGACTCTGAATTGAGCATGTAAGATTGAATTAATTGTCTGAGCTGTTGAACTCCACTGAGTTATTATATCATAAGATTCACAACTAATCGAGCTAATAATTAGCTGACTGTGTGTATCTTAGTCTTTGTAGTCTGACTTTTAACTTAATTAATAATGGTAAATGCAACCCCAAATGTTTTCATAGCTTGAACATGTTTATGAATAGTTCATAGTTTACGCTCATGAACATGGCTTAATCATTTAGTAGACCCTCGCTAATACGAACAGCCTGATACCAATGAAATCGTTCGGAATTAGTAAATTTTACGGATCATTGTATAGCATTGAAACATACTCAAGGATCTATGAGCACATATTTTCGAATGTTGTAGCAAGTGAATACAAGTCTGCAAACATGTGTAATTTCGAATTTTATTACAATCAGCGTAGAATTTATACAATTTGGTGTGTAAAAATATTAGACAATTTTCCGAATATTGTATCAGCTTTTGCCATGTTAGCTGTTCGGATTAGCGAGTGTCTGCGGTATTGGTATATACTTGCAATTACAGACATGGGAATTTGAAAATGTAAATGTATGGCTCGAAAATTAAAAAGTGTGACATGAACATTTGAAGGTGTGTGGCTGCTATTAGCTTGGCTTACAGTTGTAGATCCAGCTTCCCCAGGGTCTACATCTATATCCCTGATACCTGTATACTCAGTAAAGATAGCAGTTACAGGTGTTATCTCTTGTATTGGCCATTCTCTGATAACACAACTACTATCAAACTTGAACTTCAGAGGCTGTAGCTTGGCTATAAGATAGTACCTCAATCTAGAGTTAGGTACTCCGAATTGTAGAGGAGTTAGTAGTAGCTCTCTGTATGTGTAGCCAGTCTCTGACAGGGTAGTGACTAACTCATTACGAGCTTCTGAACACTCAAATCCCTGTACATTCTCTAGTAGTATGTAAGTAGGAAGATAGTTAGGCTCACAGGATAATTCTCTATACAACAAATATCATATGTTATGGTATAGCCGATGTAGGATATTACAGTGTTTTGCAAATATGGCCACATCGTTTCAAAATTAGAAATCTCAAATTTGTATATTCCTATCCCACAATACATGATACTAGTATTTGTTGCACGCAGCTGTTGTATGCAAGAAGGCAACACATGGTACAAAATTACATTACAGTGTTATGCATTAATATATAATATGTTCTACTTACATGATCACGATGTTCAAGCAACAATACTCAATACACAGGGTGGTGCAATTTCTTTCATTATGTATAGTATTAATGGGTTTGCTCTTGAATGTGTCTGTGCAGTAGTTTTACACTGATTCGTTGGAATCATGAATGCAAGAGAAAATCAGATCAGCTAATAATTAACAAAATAGAAATTACAAACTCCAACATACAATACCTGATTAACTTTAGTATATGAGTAAAAGCAGAAGTTCTTTCATCTTTTAGGTCCAACTTCTTGCCCTGTCTAGTAAACGGTTGACAGGGTGGTGACATCACCCACAGCTGTGTTTGTAGTTGTTTCAGAAAGCTACTACTGATACCTAGTATGTTTAACTGTAGCAATTTTGTAGTGTTAAAGTTATGTGAGTATAGTCTGTTAGCTGAGGGGTTGATGTCAATAGCAGTGACTGATGATACAGGATAGCCAGTCTGTCTTATTGCACAATGCATGCCTCCTACTCCACTGAATAATTCTAATACTCTGAGGGGCTCTGGAGTACTTGTACGAGTTGCCATATATTACAAATCTCAATCTATTGATTAGCCAGTATTTCAGTCAAATCCAGTTATATCGAAATACTGATATAATGAAGTTGTACAAATAGTATTAATAGGCAGTATGCAGGCCCGGCTGCATGGATATTGAAGTGGTCCGATTAAACCATAACAGCCCTAAGAAATTGGTTGAAATCTCAATTACCATAGAAACAGTACAAATATGGTCCCAAACCGTTAAAGTTACATCTGTTTCATCAGTTATATCGAATGCCGCATAAATCGAAGTAATTATGGTCCCTTGAGCTTAGATATAACAGGAGTTAACTGCACATAGTTTTGAGTTTAATCAGGCAATTATCTAACAAGAAAAATATAAATTACCGGTTGGTGTTGGTAAACTAATCGTGTTTGCATAGCCTTGTTGAATGAGTTAATGAGAGAATTCTAATGATCGTTCTGTTCATGATTCTCATCTTTGAGCTGTAGCTGCTGTTCACATAGCTTCCTAACCCGCTGAATAATTTCAGAATAACTCTTAGCAGCTGGTGAGTCAGGACATCGAGTGAATATAAACTCTCCTGCATCAGACACCTGCCCTATTCTTGGGTCAAGAGGGATACTCCCTAGAAGAGGAACATTCATGTTCTCACACATTTCACTCGCGCCTCCTGTGGTGGGCGGAAACACCTGTGATTTATGGTGACAATTTGGACACACAAATCCGCTCATATTCTCTAAAACTCCTAAAACGGGTAATTTAACCTTTCTACAGAAGTTAATCTGTTTCCTAACATCCTGAAGGGAAATCTCCTGAGGAGTTGTAACCAGTACTGCTCCTCTAACATTACATTTCTCTAGGTATTGCACACAGCTAAGATGCTCGTCAGATGTACCAGGGGGTGTGTCTACAATAAGCCATTCAAGTTCTCCCCAATCCACGTCTCGTAGGAACTGTTTGATAAGTCCATTCTTCTTTGGGCCACGCCATATTACAGCATCACGTGGACTGGACAGCAGAAATCCTACTGACATAACTGCTAGGTTATCTTGCACGAATACAGGTGACCAGCCACTCCCACTCTGGTACACTTGGTGATCAGAGCAACCCATTATTTGAGGTACACTAGGGCCACAAATGTCAATATCAAGTAGACCTACTTGTGTACTATTATCATGAGCAAGAGCTGCTGCTAGATGAGCAGATACAGTGCTCTTACCTACCCCTCCCTTCCCTGAGAGAACTAGAAGGATGTTACGTACTGATGATAACTTCTTGGCTATTTCATCTACTGCAGGGTCCAACTGTTTAGCTTGTCCAGATGAACATAGAGTCTGGTTGGGACAGCCCTGGCAAGGACCTGTTTTTCCAGCTTCTGAACTCTGGGTACCCGGACAGGCCTCTGGGGCGTTTGAAGGAACGTCAGACATCTAAATTAATTATTTTTTCCCTAATTGACGGATCTTCTTATTAGCTCTACCAGGGGGAATGTAAGGATCACATGCCGAATGTCATGCGCGCCAGAGTTACATACAGTAATTATTACAGCACAGTTGTTAAACATTTTTTGTAAATATTCAACTACGACAAAAGAGCATGGGCTGATCCAGGGACGGGGGTAGAGGGTAAATCGCCCCCTTAACTCAACGTCATTAGAATATTCTACAGCAAGGTCGTGGTCTTTTCAAAAATACAGAATATATAGAATTATTGATGGGTCACCCATAAAGTATGATCCATTTGCAACTCTGTTCTTGAGTGTATAGTAAACTAATTATTCGCTAGAAGCGATCATTGATTTTCTAGTACCCAGTCTAAAATGCTGGATCAGCCATATTGAGGTCGAGTAACTTAAATTATTATTAATTAATAATTATAATAAAACGAATAGTTAGTTAAGCACGCAATAATCTGAGATAAATCTATGATGTACATTACATACAGTGTACACAATATCTATTGACAAAATGTACATAGAGAGTTTAAAATTAGAAAGCTTTAAGTTCTGTAAACTTTAAGATCGGCTAATTTACACTTAACATCTATCTGATTGTAATAGATCATATTTCTTCGGCTTACTTAAGCGTTTGCATGGTATGATAAGTATCCATACAAAGCAGAGGAATATGATAATTAAACTGAGAATTGCTATAGCAATTATATAGGGGAGTACCACTAGATCGAGATTGCTATCGAGTCCACATGCATGCTTCCATTCTGTCTCTGTAAGGGTAACGTTCTTGGTCAATTCTTTCAGTTTATTGACTGAACAATTTGGACTACAACCCGGTACAGAGAGAATGATAGCTTCTGCTTCAGTCGAGTTTTTGAAAGAAAATTGCAGGTACCAACTATCTCCATCTCTGAACAATTCAGCCATCACGAGAGATGCATAAGGTGGTTGCAATTCATTCCAAATATTGAATGCAGCGAGTAGAGAAACAATTGTTACGTCATGTGCTGACAGAAAATAAGCTTTTATATCTACGCTATCATTCATTTTAGCATCTACCAGTTGCCAGAAATACCACATCAATCTTCCACTCATAAACTGCTGAACTCCTTTACGACCATAACTTATTCTTAAATCCCAGTTATTAAGAGATATTAAAGTATTAAAGTTATTCTCTGCCCAAGTGGGAAGAGATAAGTTATGTGCTTTGTCACAAAAGGATGTGTCAGCGAATTGCCATATATTACTCAAATTAGCACGATCATGAGTAGCCTGAGAAATAGTACTAAATAGATCTTGGTGCTTAGCTGCCATTTCTTTAAATTCATCGCTACGTCTGAACTGTTCCCTAGCTCGAGTATAAGCTGGACAATATGTACTAAATGCTTTCAATATGTTATCAGTACTCTCAGGTACATTATGGACAGGAATGGGTTGCCATATGAGGGAGTTGTCCCACACTTGATCACCTGTTGGAGGGAACACAGCAGATAGTTGTGATAGTGCTGACATAATGGTACGATCTGCATTGGTACTACGGATATATACGTCATCTCGCTTATAAGCAGTCGTTAGATAACCAGAAGATATGTATCTTTGTTTTATGAACCCTCCTAATGCGTACTGCTCCTGCATACCTATAGTTGTGAGCTGTCCATAACCTTGTGGCCATGCAGATGCGTGCGGATAGTTTGCGTACGGGTTAGAAGGGCTCCTATCTCCGTGTCTGAAGAGTAGGATAACAAGCTCTCTAGTTGCTGCTCCCATTGAGAGTGTCACAAATGTCATAAGCACGAGCAGTAACAGGCATAGCTTCATCATAGTCTAACAAATATTTCGTTTCTAAAACTTTTATCAAATTCCAATAATTATTTAATTTTCTTAATTACTCCTATTTAACAAACTTCTATTTAGTAATTCTATACATTTATCAGATTATTCTGTATGTACAGTGCTTTAACCACGTGCTATGAATTATATAAAAATTACTGAATTATGACTGATTTAATCGAAGAGACAATTCCCTCACTAATTTATGTAGAAAGATATGGAACTTTCAAAGGATTCAAGCAAGATTTACTCACAAATCAAATAAATAGAGGTCTTCGAAATTTATTACTCTGTCCGGAATGTGACGGAGTGATTAGGCAGGCTACTAAATTCAGAGGTAACACTGTTTGTCTCTCATGTACTACAAGTTTTAATTTTGACATAGACCTGGATGTACAAGTTAAAGTGGCACTTCTAGAATGCAGATGTCCTCTTTCATATAAGGGGTGTGTTTGGGTAGGAGATCTACAATCACTATATGAACACATGAACTGTTGTAATTTATTGTCTATGAACAGCCAACATGGAGAAATATTGAAGAAGAAATCCCTAGCAAACAGCAATAAACTCCATTATTCTAATCGTGATAAGAAAACATGTCCTTATAAGGAGATCGGGTTTCAAGCGAGTGGAAAACTAAAACATGGTTTGACAAAGCATCTGGACGAAGAGATGGTCTGCCATCAGGAGACCATACTCAATCAGTTACATTACCTACAGAATTCTAATACTGAGCTCTTGAAAATAATTAATACGCAAAATGTGGAAATTGATGCAATAAAAAGTGAATCTAAGAAACAACAACAGAGTGCAAAGAAAGTTAATAGAAATACATGGATAATTAGATTCCTATTCTTATTCTTTATTCCAATAGCTCTATCGGTTAATTATAATCTGGTACAAGACCTGTATCACACTTCTAACGAGATGATTAGAATGCTAAATCAGACAAAAGAAGAATATCAGTATCTCAAGTCAAGATTTGCAGAAGTGATAAAAGAGATCAATGGAACAATTGCTAATAATTCTCTAGAAATGGAAAAGACATTGAACATACACCATTTAGAACTACAGTCTCTTAAAGTTAATGCAGTCTCTATAAGTAAATATTTTGAAGAATATGATAAAATTCTCCACGGTATAGAATGGCGTCATAAATGGATAGATTCTAATGAATTGATTTACGGACCTACTTTCTATATAGGTCTATGTAAAGTGAGAATATACGCAAGTTTCAAGTTTAGCGCTGAGTGGAACGGTTACACAGCTAATTACTACCTAAAGAGATACAAGGGAGAATACGATAATGTAATTGAATCGTGTCGTATCACATATAGACGCTACATTTACGTGGACGAGGATTATGGGATAAACTCAATAGAGTGGTGGAGTAATAGTGATGCAATACTTGATATAGATTGGAATTTCTACATAGGTTCTATAACCAAGGCTAGAGTGCTGAAAGTATTAAAAAATACACAATTAACTTATCGAGTTTATTTTGATAATTCTTAGATTATTTATTTCTTTAATTAAGAGATTTTGTATTCTTAACTGTTTGTATATTTTATTTTCATAATTTGTATTTCAATTCTACAATCAAATTGACATGACGTAGTTTTCTTAAATCAATCGTATTCATCCACGATATATACATCCAGTAGCTGTTGGAATAATAATAATAATAAATAAGAACCCTAGCTCGATTTGCTGAACCAGTAGAACCTCGTTAATACGAACACCAACCGACGATCAAAATTTGTTCGCTTATCGGGAGTTCGTATTAACCTGAGTAATACCAATTGAATAACCATCGTATCGTAGGGACCTGATTTTGTGGAATTTGTGTTCGTCTTATCCGAAAATTCGTATTAACGAGAGTCTACTGCTATTGTATTCTGCTCCATTGAATTTAGCCATCACTTAGAGATGTAAATACTATCATAAGGCTGTTGCCGTGGTTGATAAATATATTAACATAACACTCTTCATTTTTAACTATACTCAACCTATGAATATAATATACTATCACTTCAAATACATAATAATATCACTTGTAATAAAGTACTGGAATTAGCGTAGCACAGCAATTAGCAATTATGCTATACTACTGATCGTCAGACTTATATCTTCCAGCTGATTTCGGGAACCTCTCAGCTGAGTGGTTAGGGTCAGAACGGATTCTCTTGTTAAGATTAGAGTCTATAAACTCGTTATAACGCTTTTTGAGAGTAGAATTTTGTCTGACGTCATGCATGACTTCGTCTACAGAGGTGATAGGCTGAACTTGTGAACTGTTGATGGACATTGTTAAAGTGTCACATAACATATCTTCAACTGTACATGCTACCTTCTGGTCTTTGTTGTCAGTCAGGCCGGAATAGTTCATGTAGCTGTTAGAGAAGCAGGTCTGCTGAGATGTTTGTATTTGAGTGTCTTCTTGAATACAATCTTTCCATTCTTGTGACATCCAATCTGTAGAAGCCGATATGAACTCTGATGCAAGTTGTGGGAGAGAAGATGGTTCAGGAGTTATATTTATACAATATTTGTCTTTTATCTGTATTTCTGTGAGACGAGAGCTCCTTATTAACGAGTTTATCTTCTCTCTATTCTCTCTGAATACAACCCGAATAATATCTACAGGAATATCGCCAGCAGCTTCATTAGCTAATATAAAACTTCTGAGCGTCGCTTCTAGCACAGAGTGTATGTCAGTACCTCCTGCTCGTGCTAGCACATCTATCAGCTGGGATAGCTCACACAGCATGTTCTGACACCATCCCCATATAACTTTACCAAACCTAAAACAGATAAATAATTTAATAAAATTTTAGAAACAAAATTGGAAACAACGAATATTAAAATGACAAATGATTTTCGTTAGAACATATTATAGTTCATGGAACATTTTAAGATTCACGTATTCGGTTGTCAGTTAATAAATAGCTATATTAACTCATGTAGTAGTTAAAACAGCAAACTTCCGTATATCGAACACGGATATATTTAAAATTGGTCCCAAACCGTCAAAGTAACATAAACTCCCATTATATCGAAGTAATTATCGCGGTTCCTAGAGCTTCGATATAACGGAAGTTGGCTATAGTACGAAAATTCACAATCAACAATTTACAATGAGCTAACCTGTTCTCAGTATTGCTAGCCTCTATATCTTGATTACGTGGATCTAGTATTAGTGTGATAGCAGTGTGGAAATGAATTTGAAAGAAATTAATAAAAGTTCTTTTCATATTAAGTCCCTCTTGAGGAGGCAGTGATTCTATTAAACCTTCCATATTCTCAACAGCTGATTCAGCTATGAGTTTCCCTCCTCTTAACCGTCGTTCTGCCTCCACACAGTTTGCCTCTGTAGCCAAAACACTTAATACAAACTCTTTAATCTGTTGATACATGGCCTGCAGACACTCTACACGTCCCTGTACTACATCACGTAGCTGTTCAACTGTTAACGCATTACAGAGCACTAAGATGAGACGGGAGAAGATGTCATCTCCAGGGTCATCGATAAAACCGGGGTAGAGACTTCTAGCCAGTTGAATAATGCTCAGACCCTGTGGGAGACCAGCTGATAGGGGATGGGGTGTAGCTCCTGATCCGGTCTCAATTGGTATTCTATTCATAAGTCCATTCTGTATAATGACTGCTTCTCCAGTGATGGTGTGTGGAACAGCTGATGTCTGCATAGAACCATCAGTTTGTGGATTGACAGCTCCTGGAAGGATGGAGCTGAGTGCTTGTACGAATATATTTGTCAGTTCTGTGGGAGATGGTGCTGTTAAGGGCTGTAGAGGGGGGTTAGGAGGAGATTGTTCTTGATTTGGAGGAGGTTGATCTGGATTGGTACCGGCGGGAGCAGAATTGGGGGCAGTTCCTGGAGGAGGTACATTAGGATGTCCCTGGTTAGAATGGTTTATATTTACTTGTACATGTGCCATATGGTGAGGGGCCTGTATAACCACACGTCTTCTGTTCCTAGGCGTAGCCTGGACGGTACGGGGAGGAGCTTGAGAGCATGATACTGATACATTCAGTAGATGAACTTCACATACATGGAGCCGTTCTAGCACAGCACGTATACAGCTAGATACTCTCTCTAATCTCACTCTCTCCTCATCTTCCAGTACTCTATCCTCTTGTAAGAACTGAGCTTCTTCTCGGAATAGAGGGAGGAGACGTTGGAATACAGCAGCCATCTGAGTATACAAATCTCCAAGTAGAGAGGAAGCTACTGAGACAGAGGGACCGGGTCCTGGGTTTTGATGCTGAACAGGATCTTGAGGAGCAATGCTCTCGCCTCGATCGAACCTATCCAACGTATTTCCACAGAGCTGTAAAAGGTGGCGCGTTTCCCACAACGCCCCAGGTACCCCCCTGTTAGAACGGGGTCCATGTGCTGGGTGGGGATTGCCTGGCCCTGTAGGAGTAGAGGTAGAAGTAGTAGTGGTGGTAGTGGTGGATGCGCTATTAGTAGAAGTGACAGTAGAGGAAGGAGGTGTCATATTCCATACATTATTAAATATTTGATGAGGACCGATGAATGGGAACCCTCCGAATACCACGCCAGCTGTATTGTTACCAGGTGCTGGACCAGCCGGTGTAGTAGAAGCTGAGGTAGTAGAAGAGGGAGGGACCGGAGGGTTAGCAGGTAGCTCAGCTCGCTTTACAAGGTGAATGACTTTATTAAAGCATCCTGCAGCTTTTAGCAACTGTTTATCAGTTAAGATTTTACCTTGAAAGAGAAGTCGTTGTCTCTCAACAGGTACCTCCATGTCTCCCGCTATTATATGTTTCAGCTGTTCTACAGTTGTGTCTTCTTTCACATCAAAGTGACAGGTGCGACCACTGAGAGCTCGAATCGATACACGAGGCTTGGGTGATCCTTCTCCTCCCTCACTATCGGCCATTGGAATATATGCAGCTATTCGTAATGCTATGAATATTATATATCTAGTATTGGGATAGGATTAATCTTAGTGATAGAATAATAATATATAATACAGTCGAACTGCCAAGGTCTGGGCATGATTTTCTGAATCAGTTCAAAAATGTTTAATTTCTGGTAAATTCTCATAATAGAGTTTATGTCTTCACGAAAACACGTTTCTTAGCCACCAGACTATTCTATTCTCTATACCGTAATGCCATGCATCTCGAAACTGTGGCTTAGAAACACTTTGTTGGAACAGAGCAATCAGCCCAACTGATAATTTAGAATGCAATCTAAAGGGCAGTATCTAACACACACTTTTCAAGGCACACTGGAGACAACAAACAATGAGAGATATCCATTAAACACAACAAGAGTGTATCTAAAAGATGCGCGCAATGTTGTTATTTAACAGGGATAGCCTCATAGCAATGCCAAACCAATACTAATCATATTTCAGTAGGAGGCACAAGACAGACATGCTCCAAGCTATTACCCAAGAGGTGTTGTTATTTCTGATATTCGGACATCATGCAGATGACACTTCCCGGATCTCAGATATTTCGACTGTACCTTACGTACGTACGTACATTGCGGAGGCAAGAAAGCGTGCTTGTATAATTGATAATGTAATAAAATACACATAATTACTTAGATTGCGTCATTTCAAAATATTAAGAACTAAATGGTTTGTTCAGAAACAAATTCTACTTCTGCAAAATTAGAAAATAAGGAATGCATATAGGCCTCATCATCAGGGTATAGTTTTCGCATTATAGGAATAGGTTGATAGTAGAGTCCATTGAAATGAGAGAAGTATTTCCCGATCAGAGGATTATTTATTCGTCTAGTTTCAAGGGGTGACAAACACGGAGTTATGTCGTGAACACAATACAGTATTTCGCGACGGTTATCATCCATCAGAACACCATAAATACAGGAGGAAAGAACAGGGCCTGTGCTCCACTTACACACAACACCATAATGATTATTAGAATTCAGCCTTACGATTATTCCAATAGGATATTCCTAGAAGTACACTAAATTATTCACAGAATAAGTACCATTAGTTTGCTATTGCTAACAGAAAATTCTCATAATGTAGCTATATAATACAGTAGAACCTCTATAAGTGGGGAATTCTATTATATATTTTCTTGGATAATCAATTTTTGTGCTAAATTTAGAAAAAATACAGGTATTTATCACTATGATGAATTGAAATTTTGAGTTTTTCAGTAGAAAATTTGTTACAAATTTTTACATTCAACCAACTACCTTAGAGCATATTCTTATCAACAAACATAATTGAAAAACAGTTGTTGGAGGAAGTGGTTATACATATTGACTTAAAATCTCAGCTTAAGGATATTTACATTTGAAATTATAAATGGTGAGTGGGAGTTTATCAAGAGATTCGCCGACTCGACCTCCCTCACTTACAGAGGTTGCACTGTATAGTATTTCATACAATAAGTACTCCCGAATTGTCCAATATTAATCGAATGTCCACCCAAATTGTTCTCCTATTATCCACTCGAGTCAGTAAAAGGTTACCTTAACATGAGGTGCTGTTGTAGGCAGTCGAGTATGAATCTCTATGAATATATCGTCAGTAGATCGTTCAAAACTTGTCTGTATATGATAAGAATCCCCACTATCATTCAAACACTTATTCGTATTATAATTGAGGTTGAGATAAGCATTGAAAAGTGACTGACTAATACTTCTATCTATTTGTGGAATAAATATCAAGAGGAGTTCAGTTGATTTTATGTAGGAGAGACATTCTTCCACGCTATCATGAGATTCCTTGTCAATCAGATTCAGTGATATGTTAGCCAGCATCCGAGCAGTTACAGTTCCGATAGAAGATAACTAGAATATTTAAAAAGATGTAATTATGTTAATCAAATGAATCCGAATTTTACACTTATGAGTATATAATGTACTTATATTGATTGTTGTTATGAGTATAATGTAAACAAATTAGGGACATCACAGAATATCAACAGAAAATTGGCATTAACTGCTAGGTAGGAGTGAAGCTGAATCCAATTTTGCATTTATTCAATTTGAGATATACTTTAAGTGCCAAATTAGGATTCTTAGCAAGCTCGCCAAACGATCAAATTAATTACGTAGTACAGAATACAGGTGTGACCAGGCTTGGTAAATATGCCACACAGGACCGGCCATTTCAGGTATATTTCAGGTCAATTTCAGGTTATTTAACAAGTAATTGAGTGGATTGAACTCAACTTAGTAATGAGGAACCACACTGTAAGGGATGAATGTATTGCCTGTGTTGACCTGAAATCAGACATGGGGTCAAATATATTTTAAAACTATTAGTATGTACAATGCAACCTAGAGATTCCGAACTTCGATTATCCGGAATCTTCGATAATCCGAACATGCCCACTGGTTCCCCAGTTCCCATTCCACTATGTATAAACAACCTTGATTATCTGTCAGATATATTCACATTTGTAATTAAATATTTTTCAAAGTATTTGATCCCACGTCTGACTGAAATGATTAGAATTGACCAGAAATGACCTGAAAATGAATAAATTAAGCACGCTTAAATATATAATTATATAATTATATTGCTTATAAGGCTAGCTCACATTCTCTAGTGTGTTTTGATTAATGTCCAATATACTCAGCTCTTGCTCAGAAACTTTACGAACTCTGTTTCCTTCCACAAATACGATAAACTGTGTTCTATTAGACGGTGATACCCCGACAGTCTCCGACGCATTCTCTTGATATCCCAAAGCAAAACAGCGTGGGAAACTAACTGGGAAGAGAACTAGCCCCAGTCTAGAGGCTACTGCTTGAAATATCACAGATAAAGTGATGTAAATACCTTTCTTAGTTCTCAATACCTACAAGGTGAATATCATTGTGATAATACAATACTGTCCCTCAGAATAAGCGTAGGGTGACGGAAGTATCGTAGAAAGGTAAGTAGCCACGAATTGTAATTTCAGGTTATATTCTTACTTCTTGGTTGATTTAGACTTTCTTTGAGTTTGGTTAATAATACAGACCCTTATTGTTGGTTCAATGCTTTTAGCTAGTGTCTAACTTGTTCATTTAGATTTTGCTGGGATTGGTTAATGACCTGACAGTACAGTATATTACTTAAATAGCGGAAGTGGAATATTACATTCAATTCGACGAATATTCATTCCCTTCGATCAAATTTTTGATCAAATTTCTTTAGAAGAAGCTTCGGGAAATCAAGCGCAAGAGGTCCAAACGAGGAGCTTATTCATGGAATACTCTATTCACAATTAAATTAGAAATATAGATTACGTTATGTAAGTAGGAGTTCTTATGTGAATAGAAATTATCATTCACACGATAGCCATCTTCTGTGAACATGACCCTATCAATAGCAGTTATTATATCCCACTCAGAAGCACCATCAGTCAATTGAAGTTTAGCTCTATCTGCCATCGAATCAAACTCCCTTGAATAATCAAAATACTCCAAATCCTCTGTCGGGTTCATCCAGCGATCCAGCCATATAGAGATATGCTCCATGGTATTGCAGAAAGAAGAACTATCTTCTCCGAATACAAAATTTAAAGAAAACAAAAGTTGTTTCCATTTAAAGTAGCTATACACGCTAGATGCATAGAATTTGCGAGAAAGATTCCTATCGCAGTCTTCATCACTTATTAACTAGAATAAAGAGTTGCTATTAATTGGTTATTTACAAGTATAAATAATATACTTGTAATTACTTCCTTACTTCTCTTAAAGTTTCCATCAGATAGTCCTGTCCTAAGAGTAGATTAGAATTCTCAATCTTGCTATCATCCACTAGACCGTTATCTTTATCAAGCAGTAGATAATCATGTGATATTTTATCCAAAAAGGAGTTAACTGTCTGTTCACGGATTAATCTATTCATAAATACATCTTTCCATTCAGTGACACCTGCCAAGTCTAATATGTCAGATTGCTTCAACCGTATTTCTCTTCCACAATGATGCCATATTCTCCATCTAAAAATTCATAACGTTATTAAGTATATAAGCTTAATCCGATTTCAAGCATGTCATTTGCAAATTACACTCTGTTTAATAGAGCCACAGGTTAATTTAGTCACTTAGTCAGAAACAGATCTATGGAAAAATTACTCCAGTTAATCGGGCAGAAATGGCCTGGTCTCGATGTGACTCTATTAAGCTGAGTCTATTGTACATAATAATTGCAAATGACATGTGTGAAATTGGATTATTGTATCCATAATTATCACAATAGCAAACTTGTCCTGGGAATTGAGGTTATCAATTATTTGCGAATCCGAATATCAAAAAATCATTAAATAATTTTGTAAGCGGCCGAAATAATTTAATATGAATATAAAGGATAGACAACCTTCTCCTTGTTTGCATATACCAGATTTTGTTTGAAGATATAATTGTGTTAAGTCTACGACACACAAGACATAATCTAGTGAGAGTGATATAGTCAATGCTTTCTGAGTATAATATGAGTTCTATAACTTCATTGGGTAGACTGATGAGGAGAGAGGATTGTGTATTTATGCTCTTAGCCATTCTATTAGCTAATATGTAGAGATAATACCGTAAACATGGTATCAATAAATAAATCAATTATCAATATTACAATTGCAATCACAATGAAATTCTGAGTTTAATTCTCTTAGCAGGTTTAAGAAAAGGATTACTGTCTATGTTTCCATCTCCTTTCGTGCGGTTAATAACCCCAGCTGTGATATATCTCTTAGACAAGAGAGCTGAGAGATAAGCAGGTTGTGTATGTGGAGTAGCGGTTAGAAAGAATAGATTTTCTAAATTCTCATCATCCTCTATTTCAGTACCGAGTACAGGACACACTTGTCCAGTTCGAGCAAAATATCTGATCAGACTCTCAGCTCCTAATCTCCGCTGTTCTGCCATCTTAGCACGTTGTTCCTTGTAAGAAGGAGGGTCTTTGGATTGAGCGGGGGTGGAGAGATAGGTATGGGGGTCAGGGAATGATGGGAGGTGTGAGGGGATTGAAGGGGGTTGTGATTGTTTGACACCTACTGAGAGGGGTCTAGGGATAGGATTGGGGAGGACTTGCTTACATACAGGAGTATGAGATGATGAATTAGGGATAGATACAAGAGTAGTAAAGTCTATTCCTAATTTCTTTAACGCTAATATAACATCTTGAAGTGTAGGGTTAGTACGTCTGGCATGCTCTGATAGATTCTTACTAGCCTCTCCTATTTCTATGATGTATGATTGCAGGTGGTTAGTAAGGAGGGAGAGAGCAGTAGGACGTATCTTACTGAAGCCAGATGTACTGCAAATAGCAGCAGAGCATGCACTTAATGCAGCGAAATTAGGATCAGTCATGAATATAATATTCTAACAGAATGTGTTTAGTAGGACAGTAGAATTAACTTGCTTCATTAGTCAAGATTTCTGAATATACCAGGTGGAATAACTGACATGCTCATGAATAATTATACCTACTATACACGATGCAACATTGTTGCAGGAAATAGAACTTGTTCCTATTTCATGCAACAAGTTTCTGTACAACTCTTACCATAAATGGCGGAACAATGTTGCATACACAAAATTGCCCTCAAAATTCCAAAAACAAATTTCATGTAACTTTGTTGCATCGTGTATGGTGGGCTTCAGTTCCAATCGTTCATGTCACATGTCAAGGATCATAATTTAGCAAAATTACAATTCGTACATAATTTGTTTCTCTACAAACCTTCGTTTAGGGCAACAATAGCCACAAGAGTTATAAACTAAAGAAAACGCGTTAATTACATGTATTATATGTAAGATGTAATTAAGTTACAAGAAATATTGTATATAACCATAAGCCAATTAAGAACTAATTATAAATTTACTAATAATAAAGGAAATAAATGTAAAGTTAGAGTAACACAACAATCTTAGCTGCTGGTTATTAGTTTGTTAGAAGAAAATGTAAGAATTACTTTGGTGGTCGTTTTAGAGGATTTTTCAATCCTTTGTGACCAGTGCCTTTGGAAGAGGTGGGTGGTAGGGTATCAGGGGGTAACAATCCTCTCCTAGACTTGGGCTGGGTAACAGGAGAAGTACCACCCCACGTGATGGGTATATATCTTGGTTGTGTCGTCTTACTTGAACTCTCAGGGAGAGACCCACTAGGTTCTGAGGGATCAATAATTTCAATATCTGGCTGCAGCTGGTCATCTATCTCTCCATCTGATACAGATTCTACAGATCCACCCTTCTTAGCCTCTCTGCTATCATACTCATCTATGACATAAGGAACTTCAGATTCAGAGTCATCTGAGCTAACCACGGTAGTGTGTTCTTCCCTGTCCAGAGTTTCCTCATCTGAGGAAGACAGCTGATCATAGGACAGCTCGTGAGGTATTTCTATACAGGACACACCCTCTGTAGGTTCAGGTAGTTCTATCCGAGTAATGACATCAGCTGCAGAGGTAGGCTCCTCGGTCTCTGTCTGCAGGAGAGGAACTTCTGAGGTTTCCGGGAGCATGATCTCATCAGTCCCCAATAGATCCTCCTGACGAGTTGATACGGAAGAGTTCTGATTGTTAGTAGAGGTGGATACCTGAGGTCCGGGTGTAGAGGAAGGAGAATCAGCATTAGAGCTGAATGGGAGGTTACGAGTAGGAGAGGCTATATTAACATCAACACGATTCCTAAATTCTCCGTAGAGATTATCCTCCTGACTAGAAGTACCATGTGTATGTATAATGTCATGACCAATATCGAAATCTAGCTCATGGTCATTAGTTAGTCCCTCATCAGATGCTATATTTATACTGGAGCTATCAGGAGGTACGGGTACAGAGTGTCCTGTAGAGGTGTGTCCTGAGATAGGGTTACCTGGCTGGAGGATTGGTGTGTTTGGCACGGCATGTTCTATCTCTCCAAAATTCTCAAAAGATGGAGGCAATAAGAGGCGAGGAGGGGACCTAGCAGAGGCGGGATTTGAAGGAGATAGCTCGCAGTAGATGGCAGAAGGCTGTAAGAGGTCATCCATAGAGGAAGGGACAACCTGCAGATGAGAAGAGCTACTCTCCTCTATAACAGGAGGAGGATTACCATATGTTGAGTTAGGAGAATGTGAGTGAGTAGTACTACTGTCAATAACACTAGTACCATCTGCCAATGAAGTAGGGAGTTGAGCTGTATCCGGAGGAGGTGTGGTGAGGACTTTATTCTTCTTACCTTGAGGATCAGATGTAGATGTAGTAGCTGCCTCTGCTTCCTCTCTCTTTCTCTTGCTACTGGAGCGAGTAGTGACCCCTGTCTGCAGGTCTAGTTGGACATGAGAGAGGTTGAAATTGGTCGCTGGAGTGTTATCAGACTCAGAAGGGTATTGAGGCCAGTCACTACTCACAGTGGGCATAATGGGTGGTAAGCTAGAGGAGGGTTGGGCGGATGACGTCACCACAGAGGAAGTGAAGGGAGAAATAGATACAGAGATCTGTTCTCTACAGATAGGGTTAACTACTACAGTCGGATTAGTAGTAATACTCAATTTGCTAGGTTTGATAGCTGCTACTTGTTTGCTGGGAGCAATGCTAGCATGACCAGGAGAAGGCTGTGTACTGGATACTTTACTACTTGATTCTAGCTTAAATTTAGCTTCCAATTGGGACAATTGTGATTGGTGTTGATTCTTGAGAGCTTGTAGTTGTCCCTCTTTTTCAGCGTTAGCAGTCTTGAGTTGTGTATTCTCAGTCTTCAGGGTACTCACTTTCTCTTCCAGAGTTTTAGTCTGTTGACGTACTCGGATGTTTAACTTTTTGAGTCCGTCTTGCATCCGCTCCACCTTCCTGGATTTCTCTTCGAGAGCAGCTTTTGTTTCATTCAGTTGTTGCTGTATATCAGCCTTCTCAACCTCTAATCCCTGGTTCTTTTCAGTTAATTCTTGTTGCCGCTCTTGCCATTCCTCCTCTGAACGAGACTTCTCTTGTAGATTGGCAGTTTTAAGCTCGTTGAGGTTTTTCTCAATCTCTTGGAATTTGGTATTTTTCTCCTCGAATCGAGTCTTCCAGTTTCTAGCAGCCTGTGCGAATTTTTTACTATTTTCTGATTTCGTCTTTAGCTCTTCTTCTTTCACTGACAATTTCTCACTCATTTCTTTGAGTTCTGTAGCATGTTTATCATGAGTGGATTCACTCTCTGAAAGGAGCTGTGATAATCTATCTTCAAGTAACTTTATTCTGTGTTTTTGTTCATTTCGTTCATCATCCATCTGTTTAACACGGTCTGTTAAATCTGAAATTTTAGTTAAATGCTCCTCTTTCAGACTTTGTAGTTCTCTGAATTCTTCAGGATCCATTTTATCGTATACTTCCAACAGCTGATTTACTCTAGCCTGCCATCGAGCGACCTCGTTCTTGAGAGCTGTCTTCTCGGCTAAGAGTGTCTCTTTTTGTGAAGTTAGAGTCTTGTTAGATTCCTTTACAGAGAATAACTCTTCTACTTTCTCTTTGAGCTGCCCTGAGAGAGAATTAGATTTCTTTTCAAAACTGTTTTTATCTTCTCTGAGTACTCTATTGCTCTCTTGCAGGAGATTAAGTGTATTGACTTTCTCTAGTAACTGAGAGTGTTGTGCTACAGTTTCTGCTTGAGCTCTTAGGGCCTCCTGCTCCCCTGCTAGAGCAGTTCTTGTCTCCTCTAGCTCAGATTCGTAGCGTTTACATGTTTCAGAAAGTCGAACACGTTCTGATTCAGCTAATTCAAACTTAGTTTCTACAATCTCCTTTTCTCTACGGATATGACGTATTAACTCTCTCAGCTGATCCTCAGATTCTTTTAAAGTTAAGAGGCTTGTTGTGTGATGTGTTTCCTCAGTCGATTGGGTAGAAATATTTCTGTCAGATTGTAGAGTTATTAGTTTAGCATTGATGCTCTCCAGCTGTGAGAATAGGAGTTTATTCTGTGATTGAGCATCAGTCAGCTGAATTGTCAGCTGTTCAATCCTACTCTCTCCTATTAGTTTCAATTCATCCCAATTCTGTTTACCCTCTTCCAACTTGAATAGATGTTGATTAGCTTCTTGCTCAGCAACTTGTAGTTTGAGTTTGAGAGATGATAACTCATCTTTTGAACGACATAATACTTCTACAGTCTTTCCATGCTCTATAACTTCTCTCTCGTACTTATCCTGTGTCTCTTGTGACACTCTTTCATGTAACAACACATCCTCACGTGCCATAGTTTCCTTCCCTTCCAGCAGGGCTAAATTAGCCTGAGCTTCCTTGAGTAGATTTTTAGTGTACTGTAGGTCTATCTCTCTGTTTGATAGAGTTGTAGTATGTGTAGTCTCCAGCTGTTTAATAGATTCTCTTAACTCACGACATTCTCTCTCCAGGTCTGATACCTCAGCTTGAAGCTCTGATTCCCTCTCATCTCTCTCACTCAATTTACTCTCCATTTCATTGCGGAATGTCTCACTTGTTTCTAAATTCTCTTTGATCTGATGCTCAGCAGCTTCACTAATAGTCTTGTAATGTTCTACGTGTTCATTGGATTTGCATACTCTATTCTCCATAGCTTTACACTTCTGCTCTAGCTCAGCTACCCTCAATTTCATGCGAGAACTCTCCTCCTGTAAATCCATTACAATAGCTCCACTCTCTGCCTTTTTGAGGTTGTCTCTAGCCTCTACCAACTCTCTCTCCCGCTGTTCTACTTTCTTTTGAGTAGAAGCTAGCACACTCTCTAGATCGTGTATCTTAGCTGTCTGGTTATTAGACAAGTTAACATTTTGTATCTGAGTCTCGTGAGTAGTGTGCAGAGAAGTTTTCAATTCATCAACTTGTTTCTCCCAAGCCTCAACCACCCGTTCATGTTGTTTCCCCTTCTGCTCCAACTGTGTACGGGTGTGTTTCAGCTCCTCTTCAAGCAATCCCACTTGCTGTGTAGTACGTAATTTATTTTCATGTTCAGTTCTCTCAAGACTATTCTGAATCATTTCAATATTAGCTTTAAGAAGATTCTGTTCACGTTTCTCTCTTAATAATACCTCTATTTGATTCTTAGACCACTCTTCTGATGTCTTCAGGGCTTCATTCTTCTTCTCAAGACTCTCTTTCTGGAATTCTAGGCGAGACAGCTGATCTCGTGCCTGAAATTGATCTTGCATCATGCTTCGTGCACTCTGCTCCATGTCTGATACGTGTTTTAACAGCTGTTCATTCTTCTCTCTCAATGTTTGACTCTCTGTACGCTGAGATTCATACCAATTCTTCAATAGCTCCTGTCTCTCTGATGCGAATTCTAGTTTAGAGTCTAGTCTGTCTATCTCTAATTCTAAGTGAGATTTAGCCTCCTTAACTACTTCTAACTCTTCAATCAGCTGTTTCCTGATATCTTCACTCTGACGTTTATGATTATCAAATAATTTCTGTACCTCTACCAGCTCAGTAGAAGTTTGTTCAGTAGTAGTTGCTACAAATGCACTCTCCATAGGCAGAGCAGTAGATTGAGCTAACAGAGATTTGTATTTGTCTCTATCTCGTATTACGCTTTGTATCATCTCGCTCTGCTGTCGCTTGCTCTCCTTTACTTGTTCTACTACTACTGTCAGTTCTGCTACTTTCTTCTGAGTTTCTCTGATCCTCTCATCTTGTCCCACTCCTTTCATCTGCTCCAATTCAGCTTCTACTTCTCTTACTTTACTCAGTAACTCTACATTACGTGATTGTAGTTCTTCTAAACTACGAAAAGATATAATACGTCCCTCACTACTACTAGATACCTCAGCATCAGTTAGATCAGCTGGCATAGAGAACGCGGTGATGCTTACTCCGCGGCTTTCCTCACTCTCCTTCAACAAGACACACACCTGAGTATTGAGCTCACGAATAGTACAACTCTGCTTCAAATTCTCTCTTTCCAAGAATCGAGATCTACGAATAGAAATGTCAGATTCAGAAGTAATACTCTCCAGCTGACTGCTTAATCTCTCCAGATGCTCATGTAGCTCTTTGTTGTTCCTCTTAAGGTAGTCGTTCTCTTCCTTCTGTCTCCGCATAAGTGGGATCTTCTCGTTAACAGAGTTCTTATAGGTTTCTAGATTTAGCTTAACTCTAGCGTTAACCTCCTCCAAATCTTGTATATAGTTAGTAGCCTCGACGTATTTACTGTATATCTCAGTAATAGTCTCAGTCTTACCCTCACACTGGAAGAGACCCCTCCTCCCTACTCCTGCCTTCTCAAGCATGTCGTTAGCATGTCTCAATTCTGTTTCCAGCTCTCCCACACGAGACTGTAGAGCCTCCCTCTGAGAGGAGATCAGAGCATGCTCCTCTGAGATTCTAAGCTCTGTCTCTCTGAGACTCTGCTCTCTGTCAGTCACTGCTCTCTGTAGCAGCTCTGCTTTGCCTAGCAGTTCTGATACCTGTAAGTGATATTTAATAATAGAGTAAACTCTTGTTACAACCAAATAAACTATAATGAAACTTGTTATAACGAAGTGATTCATTACCCACTATAGCTAGAAAGTAATTAATTTTACTCAGCTTACAACTAATTAACCCGTGTCCCGAGCACTTCTTTATAATGAGAGACTATGTGTACAGCATCATATAGCAATAGAGATCGTTATATAAATATTGTAACCTACCTTCAACTCGCTTTGTTCAGCAGACTCCTTGTAAAGAGAAGCAAGTTTCTTTTGTCCTGCTACCTCTTGTCTGTGTCTATCCTCAATAATACAACGCTCATCTCTACTACTCTCTAGATCAGATAGACAGGTATCTAGTCTGAATCTTAACGTCTCCTTCTCTTCTGTTTCTTGAGTAAACTCAATCCTCAACTCATCCAGCTGTTTCACGTTACGTCCGTTGTCCTCTTCCAGAGCACATATCTGTTCCTGTAGACGGCTCTTCATTTGTATAGCATCCTTACATTTCTGAGTCAGCTCCTCTTCTAGCCATTCATTCTTCTTGATAGCATGCTCTCTCTGTTGCTCAATAGCACTCTCTCTTAAGCGGAGTCGTTCATCCTCCTTCAGTGCCTTCTCCAGCTGACTCTGTTCAGATAGCTTAGCATAAGATAGCTCTGAGAGACGTTTCGTGTATTTCTCTGCCTCTTCACTGAGGAAGCTTATCTCTCTATCTTTACGCTGTACCATTGATATCAAGTCAGTTTCTGACAGCTGTGACAGCTTATGACGCTGTTCATTCTCTCTTCTGAGCGTAGAGAGAGCTAGTTGTAGTTCCTCTGATTCTCTCTGATATCTCTTGACCCTCTCTTCCGCAGCAGCCTCTATCTCTCGTTTCTCTCTCTCCATTAATGGTGTTATTCGAGTATTCATCTCCTCTAGGGGAGCTCCCAATATACCTTCTAGTGGTCTATCTGAAGTGTGTCTGCTCAGTTCGTCAGATTCATAATCAGACACACTCTTATCTTCTCTGTCAGTAGTCGAATCAACCTCATCATCTACCTGTAATTTATCAGATTGTGAATCACTAGCACTGTCTGCTTCTGAAGTAGATTCCTCCATCCTAGGGGGTGTGTCCTGCTGCTCAGGGGTATCTGGTGCATCATCTATCCAGGTAGGTAGGACTACTGCTTCATCCCATTCATTGGTTATCATACCAGAAAGCTGATTAGGGAAAGGTAGCTCCCTTATTTCCGGAGGGATGATGACCTCTAATTCAGTTCCACTCCCGCTGCTCACGCTTATATTGTCACTCATACAAAAATTGCTACAAGCTCTACTCTAGTAACAATATGCTATACAAGAATAGATAGATAGATTTGTATAATATTCAGTACGTACCAGGTTCTTACAGCTCCCCAATATTTGTAGAAGTGTTACCACTTACCCCGTAAAAGTATAAACTATGAGGGATAATTATGGAATTACGATATGACAGTACACTGCATTTGCTAGATATATTTAGCTTTCTGATCATCCATTTTTTACTAGAATGTAGCTAATATTATATATCTAGCATTTGCTCCTGGTTGAAAATTCTGGCCCCCGAGTATGCCAGATCATGGAACTGCCGCTGCTGAAGAGATATACGTATAATGTCTCCCTATTGAGCTTGATAACAGTATCACCTAGATTGCTAGAGGCAACGTTGTAAAGTTAATTAAGCAGCCATGAGAGCGCGTAAGAAATACAACAAGAACAAGCGATATCGTGCAATGCAATACACTTCATAGATTAAATTCTTTAGATGCATAATTACAAAAATGAGAAAAATAAAAATAATCCAGCTAATAAGTCAAACATCTCTTTAACAACGAAGTGAGTTTTGCATGCAATAAGTGTTCGAGCAATTTTATGTTGATTATACCTTATCAACGTGAGGGTAAGCTTGGAATGTATAAAGCTTCCTATCATCTTCTGAATAGTGTAGCGCCATAAAACACTTATCACAGAAGTAGGATGGATGTTCAAACGCCAGCTGATCGTTACACGTCAGCCACTTAGCAGTGAACACGTGGCAGATAGAACAGCGACGACGTCGATATTTACCTTTAAAAGTTAATAACGGATATTCACTCGCATTAGGGTTGTCATCTTCCATTGCTGCTCTCATATCTCTGATCATAAACACATGCTCACAGTTGCCATGGTGATGGAATAGGTATGGATATCCCATACGAATTGTTAGATCTTCAAACCGTACACCTATAGTAAAACTTACATGAATGTTAGGTAATTACATTTTCAATACAGTGTAACCTCCACTAACAGGGCGGAATAAAAAATAAATAGAGCGAATACTAGTCTCATACAAATAAACCACCACAGATCGAAACCGGGTTGTAGTATTTTTCAGTGTCCCTCTGGCACCGTAGTTTAAGATAAAAACTAACAATAATACATCGTAACTAAACAGCAAACCTTCCATATCTTTACTTGTAAATGTAGGATGATCCTCGTTAGGTAGTGTGCGAGAGGCGAAGGGATTCCTGGGTCTACCGTGTATCTTAGAGGTGGCCCATTTGGAAATAATCTTAGAACAATCCTTAGCACCTGGATTAGACATATCATTGTAGAATGTGTTCTCAATGAGAAAGAAGGCAGAAGAAGAATTGAAATTATGTCCTTCCAGTGTTTTGAGCTTTTCTGGGCAAAGAGAGAATTCTTCAGGAGCTACGTAATCCATCACACAATATAGTTTATCTAAATTAAATTAATCATAAAGGAGTAGACCCTCGCTAATCCGAGCAGGGCTTAAAGGTTGTACAACCTTTGGGAAAAATGTAGAAAAAATTGAAAAAGACAAATACATATTACTATATTACACATGTTGGCAGTCTTTCCATAGTTTGCACAACTTACGAAAAATGTCCTCCCTTGATCCTATAGTATCGTTTCAATCCATCTCCCACTCCGAACGAATTAATTTACAATCGGAACAGTGTTGTTCGGATTAGCGAGGGTGTACTGTATTACAATATGATGCATTTTGTGTTTTTGTGTAAATGCATGAAGCGTATGTAATATATACCTAATAGAGCTTTGATAGGCTGAGAGGCAAGCAATAGAAATTCTTGGTCCTTCTTCTTGAGGATAGGATGGAATACTGTTACTGTAAGGATCAGCTCGTCGTTATTTAACGGGACCATTGGAATTGGTTCTTGTATTGGAGCTATCTTATTGACTGTATTAACGCTGTCTTTCGACCAAATGCTACCAGTCTCTCTGCGTCTGGTACGGAGGCGGAATAAGCTGAAGTCATTCGCGTTTGGAATCATATCTGAATTAAACATGTGAATAATAGAAATTACATAAAAATATTGACATACATGTACATAGGTGGGAATCGTTAGGAAGTTTTCGGGAGGGTTTCTACATAAAATGGATTATTTGGGACAAATTATTTCAACTAAAAGCTCGATGAATATAGAATAACACTTCTTGATTCGGAGCCAAATTAGCTAAAAATAAGGGAATTTGACACTATAGAGTAGTTACCAACCTAATGTATTCAGGTTTAGATTTTTGAGCATCTCATCTCCTTCTCTATGCTTCAATCCCTCCACAGCACAAATACGCTCTATGTCTGCCAGAACTGGTTCATCAATACCCATCTCTTCACATAGATTATCTCGGTGTGAGATAGGTCCTTGTTTGAAGGTATGCTCTCTCAGATAGGAAAAGAGAATTCGTTTGAATTCTCCAATGTGGATAGAGTCTGAAACGTCAGAAAAATGTTGAGACTTGAAAGAGCTAGTTAGACCACTACTACTCGGTCCAGGATTCGATGCAGTGACTGTAGCCATATCAGTAAATCAGCTAATATCTAATGAAAAATATACAATATTTGAATTAATGGTGTATACTGTACATATATTAGAATTCCCTGAGGCACGCTCCTAAGGTTTCTTGTAAGCCTAATAAATTGTAAATATATATATTCGGAATTGTAAATATTTGTATTAACCTGTGGTGGATTGTTGAATTGCTAATATGATATTGTATTTTTACTACAATGGTTGCTCTTGATTACATATAGCAGTATTTCTCAAGCTGGAGTTCACGACCCTAGAGGGTCCGAAACCCCAGTCCCAGACCTGGGGTCCGGACCTCATAAAATTGGCCAAAGCGGATCCGTGACTGAAAAAATGTTTGAGAACTACTCACATGTAGTAATAATCAATGAAATTCGGTTAGTACGCCTTTTCAGGTCGCTCAGACGTTACAAAATGCAATAATTCTTTATACATTATTAGAGTTCGCTTATCAACAATTCGCACAATTGAACTCTCTATAGAGGTAACCTCTTCAGAACAGGTTAAAGGGACGCAAAGAAATTTGAATGAATTTCAGATCAAAAAGCAATAGAGAATGAAAGAGTTTCAGATTAAAAGGTTACTAAAACAATGAAACATGATTAAGGAAAAAAATTGAAATCACCAAGCTCATAATGCAAAAGACAATCATGTACAATTAATCCCTTTCGTGTAGTGGTTAAATTTAGGGCATGAGGATCGTACGATCATTGATCGCTCGATCACGATCGCGATACTTTTTTGACGATCTGGCGACGATCGGCGATCATTGTTTTATTAAGGATCGGATGTAAGATCGCGATCCATTTTTGTACAAAAATTTGAATCATTTATTCGATCATTTTTGTATACTTTGAATATGCTACTATCATTAGCGTTATGTATACTTAGGTAATTGTTCCAAATTTGTGTTCAACAATCAGTAATATTCGTTCGTATAATGCGTTGATTCTCCACCTATGTTTCTTTTGGTATAAGAAATAATGGAACAATAAAAAATACACGTCTTTGAATATTCACAAACGATCGAAAATGATCGAGATCGGGATCGCGATCTTGTTTAACACGATCGACTAATGCCTTAGTTAAATGTATTTGGGCGATGAATAAACAAAAATAAACATAATTACATATTTCCCTAAAAGTAAACAAATATTCACGATATGTTATTTACAATATCATATTCGGACTCAGCATACTTGAAAACCCCAGATAGTCGTTGAAAGTATGAATCTACCACAATGTTAAAATTTGTTTACATTATGTTCCTAAAAGTAAACAAATATAACAATATTGTATTTACAATATCATATTTGGACTCAGTACACTCGATTACACTTGTATAGCCTCTGAAAGCATGATGCTGCCACAATTTTGAAATGTATTTACTTTATGTATCAAAGTAAACAGACATTCATCATATATTGCCAGAAGCTGCTGGAAACTGTGCGAAACTGCGGGAAACTATGGGAAACTGTGCGAAATTGCTGGAAACTATGGGAAACTGTGCGAAATTGCTGGAAACTATGGGAAACTGTGCGAAACTGCGGGAAACTATGGGAAACTGTGCGAAACTGCGGGAAACTATGGGAAACTGTGCGAAACTGTGCGAAATTGCTGGAAACTATGGGAAACTGTGCGAAACTGCGGGAAACTATGGGAAACTGTGCGAAACTGCGGGAAACTATGGGAAACTGTGCGAAACTGTGCGAAATTGCTGGAAACTATGGGAAACTGTGCGAAACTGCGGGAAACTATGGGAAACTGTGCGAAACTGCGGGAAACTATGGGAAACTGTGCGAAACTGCGGGAAACTATGGGAAACTGTGCGAAACTGCGGGAAACTTTAATACATTGATAAGTTCACTAAATATACCGAATATGCTGAATCTAATTTTCACACTTTCGGATTAACATGTAAATTTATTGTTGTTTTTATGAGAATATGCTCAACAGATTCCCCAAATCTCACAACACACGTACAATGTTGCATTTCAACGGCTATCCAGTGGCAACACAATACGCTGAACCAGAATTTCGCATTTTCAAGTTTCTAATTTGTAAATTTATTGTTGTTTTTATGCATATAATGTAAACAAATTCGCTACATCCCAAAATATACGTTCAAGCTTGTTCTAAACGGCTATCCAGGGGTAACTCAGTAAGCTGAATCCGAATTTCGCGTTTTCAAGTTTCTCATATGTTAATTTATTGTTGTTTTTGTGAATATTAAGTAAATAATTTCACAAAATCTCAAAATTTATGTAGGTACTTGTTCTCAACGGCTTCAAAGGGAGTTAACCTTACAAAATAATTCAATAATATAAATACCATTTACGTATATTTGTGAATTACATTGTTCTATATATCTATATTATAATACTCAAAGGGGCCGGCAATTTGGAGAATATGGATACCTCGAGGCACAATAAATCCTTTCCTTGACAACGGACAAACAAACAGACAAACAGACAACAATTGAGATTTAATAATATAGATACACGATAACTAAAAACAATTTCTAACAAATTATAATGTTTACAGTCACTAGTTGAAATCCCTTACAATGATTGCAATATATATATACATCTTAACAATTAGAATTAGGCTGCTAATCAGAGGATTTCTTCAATGGATCAGTAGCACTGTATTCATATTGATCATTCGCATGACCTTCATTATCAGGGTTTGTGATCTCTCCTAATTCATATTCAGGTTGCTTTGAAACTGGTAGAGAAGTTGAAGCGGTACCGGTTGTACCACGTTCACCACGCTTTATTTTGAACTTAATAGTAGTGGGAGCTGGCTGTGAGGGATGAGTTGAACTTGTCTGAGCAAACATTGTACTGGCATTTGGGTCCCTACACTTCAATACATAATTATATATCTCTGGAGTTCTCAATGGATAAAGTAACGCAAATAAAGTCCCTTGTAGTCCTAGGAGGATTGTGAATATAAATACAATAACAGCTGTGCCTGTAGCTACTATAGAGAATAGCCAGGGTAGACTAAGGATTGGTGCTAGAATGAAAGAAGCTATCAGAACTCCTCTTATCTGTTGTAAGATGCTCTTGTTTCCCTTTGATATCCTGAACAGAACGACTGCTGTTATAATCAGTATAACTAGATTAGTTATACTGATTACCAACATAGGTACAATGAATGCTAGATTTGAGTATGAAGGTGCTTGGCTTAAGAAACAAACTCCTTCACTCGTGTTTATGAGGTTATCCCGTGCTGCTGCTGGAGTGATTATAATCAGAGGGAGGGGGAGAGTCCAGCTGAGTAGTACCAAGTAAAACCAAAAGCGTCGCTGACTGGACCAAGCGAATATCTTGATCAAGAGGTAGATTCCTATGGATAGGGAAGAAGTGAAAACAGAAAGCCAGAAGTAGTACTGAAAAATTGTAAAAGCTTTGCAAGCACCCTCATTGCTATAAGCTGCGTCTGAGAGGAGAAAGAATGTCAGAGCGAGCAGCAGTGAAACAGCGAAATTGAGATGTAGGATTGTTGCATCTTTTTGGAATAGGTTTAGTTTTTGCTTACGTGTTTTCCACCACAAAAGTAGATAGGCTGCTATTGATAACAAGAGAAATATGATAGAAATCCCACAGGTCAGATAAGTTAAAATCTCTAATGCTAACCGTGCTGCATCTGTCAGTGGTATTGTCGTCACTGATACCAGAACACCGAAATGTGTCAAATGTGTGGCGACACATATAGCAGGTTCGGAAGGCACGTCATCACTATTGGCCAGAGTGACATATTGGAAGCCCCAGCCTTCTGACAAAACGCGTGCAGATGCACATCTTATTCGTGTTTGTGTTCCTGGTCCTGAATTTCTTTCTATCTCAGTTGAATTGAGAACATATGTTATAGATATTTCATCTGTCAACACAGTGATACGAACCCCATCTCTCGTGAATAGATTGATGCTAGTTATTGCACTAGCCAGAATGTCTTCCACCACCAGATTACTCCCTGGCTCACTGGTATCATTAACAAATACGTCACTAACCAATTCTTGAATAGTTGAGAAGAGAGCTACACTCACAGCTATGGTCTCATCCAATGGGAATATAGAAGCAGGAATTACTACAGAAGTTTGAGCAGCCATCACAGCAGAAGTATTGTCCCCAACAGGCATGGAGAGATTAGAACCTAGTACCAATGGTTCTACCCTGCCCCGTTCTAACGTTACGATTAGTGCTACAGTTGGTTGTTCTATTTCTATCACTATGGTAGCATTCTCCTCCGCAACGCTTCCGATTAGAATACCGAGATTTTGAATTCCATCTACCAGATTGTTTACATATGTCTGTGCCTCTGATTGCGTGGTTGAATCAAAAGCAGCAGAGTTCTCTATCCTAAGGACATTAGACGTTATCTCTACTACGCTCGTCTGAATCATCTCCAGATTCTCTCTCAGTGCATCTCCACTCAGATTAGCTAACGATTCTGTAATAGCACTAACCCCCACAGCTGCAACTGATATTTCTCCTGGGAACAGAATCCCCATACTCTCCTGTGTAGCAGTAACTAAGGTTTCTGTGAGTGTGACACTCTCCATTGGAGTCAAGATACGAGTCTCACTTTCACTTGTTAGCTCTTCTGCTGCTACGAATATGTTTCTCTGACAATTATCAACGTTAATTGGTCCCCATTCACCTGTATCAAGACATTGTCTTGTAATATTACCAAACAACGTAGTGTCTAATTGGGAGCAAGGCACGATAGAAATAACTCCGTATTCCGTGACAGGGAATGTAACGTTATTAATGCTGAGAGTAGTTACTTCGCTAATAGAAGGACAGGTTGGAGTCCCAATTGGGATTGTACAGCTCAATCCTTCAAACCCTGCATTACAATCACATATGAAGTTTTCTGGAGAAAGGAGATTAGTGCAATTACCGTTAACACAGGTGGATTGTATTTGACATTCATCTATGTCCGTACAGAGAGTCTCCGATATAGCTAAATAACCTTGAAAGCATGTACACGTGAAGCTACCCAGGTTGTTGAGACAAGCTCCATTTGTACATGCACTAGGCATCATTAAACATTCGTTTATGTCTGAACAAGTGTTACCATCAAATCCATACCCAATACTACACTCACAATGATAAGAACTGTTTTGAAAACCTTCTGAGCATACACCCACTGATCCACAAGGATTTATGGGTGTACAGAATGAAGTTGTCATCGGAAATGGCTCAAGGTTAACTGGGGAATTGGAAATACAATTGATTATGTCGGGTAGTAACGTAGCAGAGAGGTCAAAGAAAAATACATAAGCTAAAGTGTAGGTAGTAAGTGGTTGTAGGGAATCAATCGTGTAGCTACCAGAAGAGCAGGGAACATAATTAGGTATATAAGCAGAGTCTAAGATGAAAAATAATCTTGAGTCGCTACAGAAAGATACTTCAGTATTCCAAGTTATTGTGATAGAAGCAGGGGTAACTTGATGGGATAAACTGAGAGAAGAGAGGTTTTGAGGAGCTTCAATATAGTAGGAGTAATAAAAAGAGTGTGTTTTAAGACCACCACTGTAAGTAGCTACTACAGAAATTTCATAATTAAGGAGAGCCAGGAGAGGTAGTTGTAGACCTATAGAAGTGTTCTCTCCACAAAAGTAGAATTCACTTATTGGCATAGGTGCTGGACAGTAGTCATTCAATGGATCACTCTCTTTTGAATAAATAGGAAATCCTTGTGGGAATTCTGTGAGATTAGTTGGACACAAATTAGATTCTTTGGAAAGTAAATCACTCTCTGGGTATGCAAATACGATATATGTGACGAACTTTTGGGGGATAGGAATATCGGGAACAGATGGCCAAGACACTTGATAAATATTAGAACTCAAATCAGGAGGTGGGGTAACACTCATTATCATGGGAGAGGCAGTAATAGGGAGGAATGAAAGTAGTGGATCTACAATTATCCCAAAATCTGGAGGTGATATTACGTTTGTTAAAGGGTAGGTTATATTAGTGAATTGAAATAAGAACGCTAATCGGGGCTGAGGTAGCCCGGCGAAGTCACTGTTCAAATCAACTTGGAAATCGTTTGCACACATATCAACATCAAACACGGGGCTCCCAGACGTAAACTGAGAATCATAGAAATAGACAGTTCTTACCCCAGAAGTACAAAGTAGGGAATCGAAAAAGTAGGTGTATAACTCGTTGAATCCTGATACAGAAATTTGATTTAGGAGTACGTTACTAATGTTATACCCATTCCCTAACACGGAATATGGAGGTTGAATCTGACTTTCAACATATAGGGCTAACGCGTATGAATATCCTGGTATCACTGATATATTAGCTGAGGTTTCAAGAGTAGTTACTTTAGAACAAGTAAGATTTTTACTGGAATTAAGACACAATTCGAAGTAATCATCATTTATAGAGGGGGGTAGAAAAATAGTTGTTTGGGTGACGTTAGAAGTATTGAAAGAGTTAGTGATTGGTTGATCAAATGAACCATATGCTGATGGATAAGCAAGCAGAGTGTATGGCGAGTCAATGAATTGTAGTGGGTTCCATGTAACTTCTATAGTTGAGAAATCCAATATTCTGATGCCGGCAAGTAACGGGGATGTTTGGAATGCATTTGAAAATATTATCTTACGGGTAGGACAAGATCTTGAAAATGATTCAGTTGTTGAATTAAAAAAGACATATCCACAGATTGTATATATTGTTTCAAAGCCAAGGTCATTTATGACATAAGAGCCAACATTGCAAGGAAGTGTAATTTCGGGAATGATTACAGATTTACCTCTCTTCCTCCTTTCAGGAGAGACAAGATTATTAGAATTCCAAACAAGATTAATATAGGATTCGGGATAGCAGTAGAACTCTATATCCCATTCTACCATAATACTGTTGGCTGTGAACAATGTTGTATTAGTGTACAGCCTCCTCTGAATATTTAGTAAATCAAAGTTAAACGGAGGATAAAAAGGACCGTTAAAGTTAGGAGAGAATGTCCTTTGAGTGTTTTGAAATACTACTCGTATATCAAATTCATTTGATGTTGAGATATGTTTAAGAGGAATATTTATAATGCTTTGTACAGAGGTACAGGTGTATTCAGTAGTGTTTTCGCATTCAAGAGAATTCATATCAATCAAAGTTGAATTTGAGACAAAATTGAGAAAGAATGGTAGAGGAGGTGAAGTAACGGGTGAACACGCATCTATAGACTCATCAAAATATTCCGTACTCCGTATAGCAGTTGGAATAGTATAGATTTGGATTGGGTAAGTAAAATTCTCGGTTATCTGAAAGGTTACTAATATTGTGTCGTAATCTAAATATTTGAAATCGAATAATTCGACAATTGGTACTTCTTCAAAACCAGTAGCTATCGACGTTTCCGGTGACTCATAGCTTAGAAGACAATAATTTCCATCAATAGTTGCTGCTTCTGATACGTAATTTGAGTATGACGTGAAATAACTGATGTCTGTAGGAACTTCATAGTCCACTCCCACTAAGAGTGAGCATTGAAATACTTGTGAATGTCTCAACTCTTGAATTGACTCTTTATTATTACTAATATACGATCGATGCAGAAATATGAAAGAATCTAGTGATTGGCATAACTGAGCATCCCAAGTATACTGCTGATAACCAACAACACTCATCCCTTCAGATATTGTGTAACTTGTGTAGTTAAACGGATAACTTCTAACAGTTTCAAATATATTTGTAGGCACAGATATGACTGCTTCTACTATTATACTGATGCCAAATGAATAATCAATAGGAGTGATAACAGAGGTGGTACCACCCAAAACTGAATTACAAGTGTATGGTAAAGACAATCCTGTGGGAGGAGGACATGTGAATGGAAATTCATCTGAAGGAGCACTGATACCATATTCGATATACTTTGTTGGTAAGAAAGTGAAATTATTTGCAACAGTTCCAAAGTTGATATTGTTACAAGATCCACCATTGAATTTCAGTGCATAAACTGGAAACATGTAGATATTGTAGTATTCTATTAAACCAGATGCTGGGGTGAAATCATTCCAATTTATTCTAATTCCATCAGATATCTGAAAAACATCGCTAACCGCTGGTCTGTCTACCCTGAATTCGGGAATGCCAAACGTTACGATGTTTATTAGATTTACATAAATGCAGCTATCCTGAGGAACGTTAATTTGTGAAGCGTTTGTACGAACTACAGGAATAATTTCTATAGAACCTGAAGTAGCATAAAGTAACACGTTCATTTGTTCACACGTAGTTACGCTATCCAAGTTGACATAGCTGTAACTATCAGAGGATGTGGCTTTATAGTACAAAGTGAGTTCGTGTTGTTCACAGAAACTTGCGTCAACTTGCCACATCACTAAAACTTGGTTACCATTAACAGGGGGAAGACCATTACCGCGTCTCCTACGAGTTGGTTCTGTGAAAACGTGTACACCCAATGAATTAGTATAGATGGGTATTGGTGATAAAAAAGTAGTTGAAGTAAAATTAATCTCTGTATAGAAAGCGACTACATTGATTACCATAGAATAGCCAGGGAACAGATCGACAGTTAAGGTTAACTCAGGTGTAGAATAACACATGTAATCGGTACCATTAATACAAGGTTGGTATCCAGGTGGATCACTGTTCCATCTAGTAGTAGTAGAATTTTTCTGGAATTCATAAGCGGATGGATACTGGCAATTTCCATGATAAAAAGTAGCAGATAGAGGAAATATATACACACCGTAGTTTACAACACCATATTGGGATAAGGGAGAATCTATGATCACATTGACAGTGGTAGGATTGATATTCTGCAAAGAAAAAGAAGGACGAAATTGGAATGGAGAATAACTATAGAAGGTAGTGGATTGCATAGTCTCAATCTGAAATGTCAAAGAATTTCCTGCAAGATCACTCACTAAAGAACCAATACCGATATATAATGTACAATTTGAAACACAAACATTGCCAATAATCGCAAGCTCAAACACCTCTAAGCTAATTACATATACAGTGTCAACGCCTGTAGCACTGTTATAATTAGTGAGAGTATTGAATGCAACAAAAGATAGTGGATTTGAACTAAAACTGGATAGGCTAAGAAGAGAAGGATTGAGAGTCTCCAAATCAACAAATTCATCAAACATAATTGATATATTCCCGAGGATAAGATCTACAATAACATTTGATATAGATGGTGGAGTAGTATTTTCTATTACACGTAATGAAGCGAAAGTTGAAGTTAAGGCAATACCACCTTCAGAATCAGGTACTTGAAGGAAAGATGAAGCTGGGCTTTGGAGACAAACCGTGCCCCCAGTACTCCTCTCAGTGATGATAGCAGTACTGTTATCAAGAGATAAGGTTAGATTTTGCAGATCAGAACTAACCTGTCCTTCTATGGTTAAATTTAGATAGGAAAATGTACAACTGGTATCAAACGCTGGGGAATTGGAGAGGACAAAGCCTTCTAAGTTAAGCAATGGCCCAGGTACAGCTGTATCGAATTGGAGTCCGATCACAAGCTGTGGATTCTCAAATGAAATGCTGCTGTCATTTGTTATAGCAGTGACTATAACCACTCCGCATTTAGTTGATATGAAGCAGAAATAGAAAACAAGAAGAATAAGATAAATCACACATAGTCGATTCTGTAGAAACAAATAAAATTCATATAAAAACAATAATCTTGAATTTCAATTATTATTCAAGATATCATTTGAGGATAAAGTAGATTGCAATTAATTGATTGATTGTACTTTACAATGCTAACTCTTGAAACTGCAGACCCAATCCATTTTTGACGACCTTGAAAAAGAATATACGTATTCGTATTAAATATTCACTAGCTGCACGGAGTGAAAGCTTTGAGTTGAATAGGATAGTGAATTTAATTATGTGTACTTAAATGAGCGAAAACGAATTCAGCATACCGGGGAGCAGATTATGACACAGGATTAAAATGATAATTAACATACAGTCAACATCCGGGTAACTCGAAAGAATTTTCATTTCCCCTCGTTTTATATAGAAAAACCGTTCGCTATCTCGAATGCGGGTTAACTCGAACAGATTTTCAGGGTTCGAGTTATAGGATGTTAACTGTATAGTATATTAATTAAAATGTAATTTTTTACAATTTTTGATAAGAATGTAATTATTGCATTTTTGAAACAAACAAAAACTGAATAAGCAGTAAAAATATCAGCTCTTAATCATTTGAGAAGTGTCGCAGGGGAAATTGGGACCTTAAATGGAGGTCATCCGTTAACTCGAACATTCTCCATCACGAACGGATTTGATTTCCCTCAGGTTCAGGTTATCTGATGTTGATTGTATTAAAAAGTTTCTACGAATTTTATAAGATTATTATAATTTGCTTAGGGCAATTATTTTTCTCTGAGATAGATTAGATAAGTAAAGAATACTTAATATTAGCAAGCATTAAATAACTGAATTGAAATACATACTTACCATCAGAGGAATAAAAAGATCTTTAAAGAACAAATTATATTCCCTCGTATTTATAAATATTACTTGAATTATTGTAAATTACAATATTTCCAACATTAAATACTGTATCGGAGTCATGTTATCGTACTTGTGTAGAAATTTAATGAATAGATGTAAAACCCCTTACAAATCAAATTCATCTTTCCAATAATACATACGTGTAGTCTAGTAAATTTGTTATGACCTTAGTGTTCCATGATGTTAGCCATGTTATCGTAAGTGTACGAATTAATACATTATAAAATCACTGAACTGGCAGGAGAGATAAGATAATAATAATAATTCCTTTAAATAAAGAGCTAGCGAGCTACACTCGCTAGGTCGCTTCATGCCGTGATGTACCTGCACAATAACTGTGATTCGGTTGTTGCTTAGGTTCCAACGGTACTCTGTGAATAGTGTAAAGATAGTTGAGATTATAACTGTTGATAATTGTATTCGGCACTTTTTGTTGTAAATGTTGTTTTGATATTTTAGTCTGATCGTTTATCTGTGAGATGACAAATCCAATTTCCTCCAAGTCTTGTTTTCATCAGAATGAAATTATTACAGCTGTCAAATGCATCTTGGGTCAATTTTCCAGTGACGTGTGCCATATAGCACTGGAATAAAGGGAATGGTGTGACTGAAGTTTGTATTTGAATTTTAGCAGGAAAATGAGGTTTTGGCAGAAGTTGCAAAACAGTATTAGTCCAGCCCAGGGGCGGATTAGGTCGTCGGGATACCGGGAAAACGCCAGTAAGATAAACTCGTGGGCTGGTGGCCGGTGGGTTGATAAGCGTAATTGGTATAGTACTATTTGTAAGGGCCGTTTTAAGCCCCCAATCCCCCCTGGTCTAGCCTACCAAAAGCTGGATTGTTACAGCAGTACATGACTGTAAAATGTGCTCGAAATATTTAGGAAATTCGCGCAGTCATGCAAGTCCTAAGTTTGAATTAAGGACTAGAAAGTAGTTATAAATATTAATGAACCTTTAGTATGTTATATTGAAAGTTGTTCCCTATAAATACAAGGTAAAACGTTACATTACTAGGTCCGGATACATAGGGTTACCTTACCTGATTTAATTGTGATGACCCCTATCTAACTATTTGACCTATTTTTTGTCAATAATACAAATTAACTAGAAATTAGATATTGTGTAATTGTATGTAGATTTTGAGATGAGCCTCAAAGGCGAATTGTCGCAGATCCATAACAACACAGTTGTCAAGTATTTGTTATGACATTTTACGTATATGATAATCAATTTGTCAAATTTGTATAGATTTGTACAATATTAAAGTAATTTCTCCTAGAAACATTTCCTCCCTCTAATTTTCGATCTCCTTCTCTTGGCTAGAGGGAGTTATTGTAATTTTATATGTCAATCAACATATGAGTTTTAGGAAAATAAACACATTCACTATCATTTTACCCTCCTAATAAATAATGGGTCTGCGCTTTTCAAGTTTATCTGGTAATATTTCGTTGCATTCATTTCTAAATATATACATTTTATAACTTTGTATGATTAGACTGTAAAACTTTCTATTCCTGTGTAGTGTGTATGTAAATACAGTATACGAAAACAGTCCGCCAATGTATTTACCTATTACACTCAGGGTCGCTTATTGCGATCCCCACAGGACCAAAAACTTGTTCAGAATAACTAGACTTCATATTGAGTGAACTTGATTTAAGGCAAATCCTATAGGAATGATTTTATTTGGACCACCGACTGGGTTCATGATAAGCGTCCCCGGCTTCGTGTTTGTAGATGATCCTATTGCAATTTGTACATTTTCTAACTTATTTTCCTTCATAACCACTTTTATTGGTAAATTTTCGCAGCTGAAAAACAGCCTTGAAAATATGTGCCTTTACGTCAAAATGACGTAGAACCACATCAAACGTTCTGCCGGCATTTCAAGAAGAAAAAGTTGCGTACCCTTACCGACACTCTAGTCACAGCAGAAATTGAATTCTATTAACATTTTTGATAATCACCATAAACATATAGTAAGAGTTCCCGTTAATTTATGGGTAGCGAGGCGCGAGGGATCTGGCACACAGGGACATACGACTAGGTGAGGCCAATGGGGCCATGCCCCCCCCCCCAACACTATTTAGTGGAGATCAGAAATTGGATCCATTACTTTGAAAGTGTTTAGTTACAAATACAAATACTTTTCTACCAAAATATTTTAGCTTAATACGAAGTCTTTTTATTATGAATAACATTTTTGTCTTCCTGTGGTGGTTACGACTCTGACTGCATAGTGTATCAACGGTATATACTTCAGCCTAAAATTGTTGTTAATGGTTTTCTGTTTATCTATAATATAAGTATGTTAAGTTATTAATAAATAAGTAAATATATAGCGTATAGATAGCCAACCATTTAATGATGACCTGAGCCAATATACAAATGTCCCGCTTCTTCGGACAAGTGTTGAGGCTAATGTTCCACCAAACTTGCCAATATTATCCTTAGGGTGGCTGAATACGAAATTACCAGGTTTATCCTATCAGCCTAGACCGTCCCAGAAAAAACAATGACGGTCCGGTTCGGTCCATGAAATTCTCGGACCGCTGTAACACTGATTATTTATCTATCTAGCTATCTATCAAGCTTTTTAGGTATTAATACACCTCTTATATCAGTTCCTGAGTCCTCAAAAGTTAATCTTATATCAATTTGATGATATTTATTTATTTACTAATTAGATAAACATAAAACCGGGGGGGGACCAAAATTCCATAGTAGGGCCAATTTTTCAGAGGAGCCAATATTTCGTGACAGCCCTATAATTATAGCTAGTGTTACCTAATACGGTAACACTAGAGAATCATTAGAATTACAATAATTTAGAATTGATATTGATGAAGTGAATGATAGCATTTATGAAAGAATATCCTAGTTTAGAAAGTTATTACCAAAATAAAATATGCAATCCCTTTAGCCCATTCCATTCCATATTAATATATGTATCTCTGTCTGCATGTGTACTCGCTACTCAATAATCATAAAGTTTGCCTTTGGATGAGGTATGAGATCTCCAGCACCTTACCACAAGCTTCCTCACCTCATCTGCTAACCAGACAGAAGATGCAATAGCTGTAAGAGTTAGGAGGTCATTTATAGTCAGAGCTTCTGTCTGGAAAATAGATTGTAGAGGGCCGAAATATATAACCATCAGCTGACCGAATAGACTGAATCCGACTGCGATTAGAAAAGTAGTATTGGTAAAGAATCCCAGCTGGAATACTGACTTCTCTTGAGACCTACAGCTGAGTGCATTGAACATATCACATAGCACAAAGCAAGTAAATGTCATTGTCGTGTCTCTCCTTGTAATAGCTTTATCCTGCATTTCATGCTGGAACACCCACATTACTCCCAATACGATGACAAATGCATTCAGAACAGCTCCGAATAGTATGCGCCAGCTGAGAACAGCCTTATGCACCTGTCTAGGTGGTTTATTCATTACATCTCTGTCTACTGGCTCTACCCCCAAGCTCTGAGCAGGAGGTCCGTCCATTATAATATTAATCCATAGAATCTGCATTGCATTAAGAGGATTAGGGTATCCAATGAGGGTTGCAATAGCAATTAGAGCAATAGCAGCAATACTTGTACTGAGCTGAAATCTGAGAAAGTTCCTGATATTGTAGAATATACCTTTACCTTCTTCAATTGCAGCCATTATTGTAGAAAAATTGTCGTTAATCAGGATTAGGTCGCCAGCTTCTCTGCAGACATCTGTTCCACTCTTCCCCATAGCCACACCTATGTCTGCTCCTCTCACTGCTATTGCGTCATTGGTTCCATCTCCTGTCATCGCCACTACCTCCTTACGAGCTTGTAACGCACGTACAATTGCTATCTTTAATTTAGGAGTAACACGGTAGAACACTACAGCTCTATTGATAGCATCTTCCTTATTACGACTGTCCATATCTTCTAATTCCTTACCGGATACAGCTATATGAGCAGCAGATTCAATCTCAGAGAGAGAGCTAGCTACTAGCCCCAGATCTCTTGCTATACTCATGGCAGTCTCTCTCGCGTCACCTGTCACCATCTTAACCTTAACTCCTCCACACAAGAGAGAGTTCACCGACTCTGTTACCCCCGGTCTTATAGGGTCTCGTATCCCAAAGAGACCTAAGAAAAACAGCTGATCAGTTTCTGGTCCCTGAGCTACAGCCAATACTCTCAAACTCTTCCTTCCCATCATGAGAGCAGCTGAACGGATATCTTCTCTATCTTCCTCAGTCAGTAATTCTTTATGTCCGAAGAAGGAGCGACAATTTGGGAGAACATTCTCTAACGCGCCCTTAATGTACCATAGCTGTTTAATAGGTTCGTTAATATTTGAAACTAAGACAGACATAACTTTAGACTCACTGCTGAAAGGATGCTCGGTTAGACGCTTGTACGATCTCCTCAGATGAGAGACACCCAGTTTCTGAGAGAGACGGAGAAGAGCTCCTTCTGTAGACTGTCCCAGCAACTTACCATCTGCATCAATACGTGCATTGTTACAAAGTGTACCTGCTAGAACGAGAGATTCGAGGTCAGGAGTCTCTCTCAGAGAAACTCTACCTCCCTGCTCGTCACACATAGAACTAGTTCCTATGTCTACTGTCAAGTGTACGCCTCTTGAAGTGTAGATCTGTGAAACATTCATTTCATTGAGAGTTAGTGTACCTGTTTTATCTGTACACACTACCGTAGCACATCCTAACGTCTCAACAGTAGGAAGCTTCTTTACAATAGCTTTCCTATTAGCCATACGCATTACCCCCAATGCTAGTGTAACTGTAACTACAATAGGCAGACCTTCTGGTATAGCTGCTACTGCTAGACTCACGGCTATAGTGAACATTTCAAGGAGAGGTCTACCTTGTATCCAGCCCAGTAGGAGAATCAGTCCGATTATTACGAGACTGATAACTGACAGCTGTTTGCCTAGACTAGCCATGTTCCTTTGTAGTGGAGTCTTTGGAGCTTCTTCTTGTTGCATAGCGCGAAATATCTCACCAAACTCTGACTGCTCTCCTGTTCCTATCACAACCCCCTTAGCGTTACCAGTCCGCACCAGTGTCCCCATATATGATATGTTCAGTCTCTCTGCAAAATCACTTTCCTTATCAACAACAGAAGCGGATTTAGCAGAAACCTTGCTCTCCCCTGTGAATCCTGATTCGTCAACAGAGAAAGAATTGATATCAAACAGTCTTACGTCAGCAGGAACTCTATCTCCTGCCTGTAACAACACGATATCTCCTGGTACCAGTTCACGAGCGGATATGACCTGAGGTTTAGCTTCGCGTAACACATGACATTTGTACGGGACTAGTCGTTTCAAAGCCTCTAAGCTCTTCTCGCTTCTGTACTCCTGGACAAACGCTACTGTTACTACTATGAGGATAGCAGCTGTTATACTAAAGGCATCATCAAACTGACGCATTAACAAACTGACAACAGCTGATACCAGTAGCAGTAGTATCAGAGGGTCTTTGAACTGTTCCAAGTATCGTAACCATAGAGGGGGGCTAGGATCTTCCTGGAATTCATTCCATCCAGCCATACGACGTCTCTCAATTACGTCATTATGAGACAGTCCCTGTGTCTGACTTACTCTGAGTTGTGTGATGATTGCATCAACTGAGTACTGACAAGCTTGAGAAGATTTTATGAACAACATATCTGGATCTATTTCCTGTTGGGAGCTATCTGGAATTAAAAGTGGGAGTGTTTCACAGTTGTCCGCTACTGACTCAGAATCTTCAGAATGAGATAGTCGTAATAGAGATTGTCTGGAGACTGTAGGAGATATGTTAGACTCTGGAATGATGCAGTTGTCAGTTTGCATACTAAATTATACGCTATCTAGATGCACGGTTCATGCAGCTACTGTGGATATATACTTTGTTTCAATAATAAAGTTCGTATATAAGGGCTGATTTTTGGCGCACAAGGGATGGATATTTACTGATAGCTGTTTTACACTTATGGCAATCCGAGGCACAAAGTGCTGAGCATACTGCCGACAATAATGGCTGCAATTGAAGAAGGCGCAGCGAGTATTTTTGTCCATATAAGTATTAAAGAAAGTCATTCGTATGCTGAAACACCTAATATCTATATTTTCTAATCCCCAATTATAGTCTACCAAATTTCATACCCTTTTTGGATAGATTCATTTTCTTTATAAAAATTGTCTATACTACAGTAGAACCTCTGAGATACGGACAGTCTCGTCAGGAGGGTACACGGATCTCAGAAATAACAATAACTCTATGGGAGATCCAATTTGTACATAACACAAAATATTGAGATGCATTTGAATTGGCGAATCTAGATGTATAACAGTTTGTGGCTACTTAAGCTACGTGTTAGACATGAAGTACAACTGAAGATAGCTCTATTATAAGGGACATTAGCTGTAAATTCAAAACTTTTTGGAAAAATATTGCCCAGATCGAAGAGGTTCGGCTGTATAATCAATACATTTCACTGAATGAGCGCCCGCGCCCGACATGTATATTTTATGCAAGCTAACGCTTAGCATGTATTCAGTTATAGAAACTTGTGTTGTTTCATTTTCATTCAGTGCAACCCTAGGCGCTTATTCATAGAGAGACGGTACATAAGAGGTAATTACTCTTGCTACAGTAACCATTCTAGAGAAAATCGTATCTCTTCAATTATAAGCGAAGTTAAGACAGTAGTAAAAATACATATTATAAATCACCTAAGTTAAAATCAATTTTCGACAAATTTAGGAGCTCTCTTCTCAACAAAAGCTGTCATTCCCTCTCTCCTGTCTTCAGTACCAAATGTTGTGTAGAATAATCTCTTCTCACATTTTAATCCTTCCTGCAGACCAAGTTCGTAAGAACTGTTCACAGCATCTTTACAGATTGATACAATCAGTTTGGATTGTTGGGCAATCTTCTCTCCTAGCTGTATGGCCTCATCCACAAGTTTATCCGGGGGACAGACACGACTCACCAGACCAAATGAGAGAGCTTTCTTAGCATCAATTGGTAGACCAGATAGACACATTTCCATTGCTAATGACTTACCTACAGCTCGTATCAACCTCTGTGTACCACCCGCACCAGGGATAGTACCGAGGTTTATCTCTGGCTGTCCGAACTTAGCCTTCTCTCCTGCGAAGATGATGTCACACATCATAGCAATCTCACAACCTCCTCCCAATGCATAGCCGTTAACAGCCGCGATTACAGGCTTCCTAACCTTAGCCAGAACATCCCAGTTAGAGAGGAACTGATTTTTGATACAACCCTATGAATATAAATATACATTAATATATGTGTATGGAAAATAGGAATTTATGTATAAAATTTATTTCGCTCATATGAATCGCATATTTAATACATTCTGTTTATATAAGCACCGAAAATACGAAACCTCATCTACATCTAATTATTGAGATCATTTTGAAACGGGTATTTATCAATTAACAACTGCAATGCCTTCATACACGAGGTCCAGTTTTTGTGAGCTATAAACAGAGATGTATCAGTTGTCTTGTCTGCTATCTTTAACTCCACTTCCTGATCTCCTGCATATACAACATCAAAATATAATTGTGAGCTAATGGATAGACTTGCTATTGATCCTAGCTGAGTATTCGCTAATTCTCCTGGTGATTGAGGTAATCTGTCATATTTCGCAAGGGTTTTAGAAGGAGAAAACATTTCGTTATTTCTATCAAGAGTACTATTAGGCTCACTCATATAATCTCTACTAATCAAAGCTGATTCATGCATCATAGCTTCTACTACAGAATTAAGTGCTGATATACCTGCAGCAGGTATTATTATGTGTTGTCTACTCTGACGTAGTAGAGATGTTATCTTTACAAATTTCCCCATCATGTTCTCTCTAAGTTCAATGAATATTGACTTAGAATGCTGTTTCAATGTTTTCCTTGCAATTCTATCAGAATATCTCCCTTGTATCGTTTCTAAATTAGTTCTCTTGTCTTGTGCTTTATACGTGAATTCATTTAAAATAGTAACAAAATCTTCCAAAAGACTTTCTGGAATTATAATATTATTATTTGCAAAGTTCTTAGTTTCCTCTAAAATCCGAATAAATCTTCCAAAATCGTTCTTTCTTAAATACAAATAAAACTTTTTTTGATCAACGCTGAGTGTTTTCATTGACAATTCTTTGTCACTACTCAGTTTATTATCCAAACTAGTTTTAAAATCATTGCTAAATACTCCATTATAGTTACTATCATCATCAGATTCTTGTTCCCAACAATATGTATTACCTGGAGAGCGATAAGAATTGGACTCTCCCCTTTTGATAGACTCTTTATTTATTGTATTATTATTATTATTATTATCCTCATATTCTGATACAAAAGACCAACTTCCATCGTATTGTTTGTTTATTAGAATTGTAAGCCATTTATTCGCCTGCTTTAACTAGCTTTATTTGGCTTCAGAATTAAACTAATCTTGTAAAAGGCATAAAATCAAATTGTATTACAAATTTAACCAAACATTGCATAAAGAAAACACAACAAATAAATAAATATACCTGTAGAGTCATGTCCTGCATCTCTTTAATATCTGCTCCGGCTGCAAACGAGCGCTCACTTCCAGTCAACACGAATGCTGCTACTGATTCATCAGCTTCTCCAGCTCTGAGAGAGTCTCCTAACTCCATAAGCAGAGCGTTACAGAGAGCATTCAGAGCTTTAGGACGATTGAGTTGTATCAGCTGTACACAGCCATTCTTACCTTTCTTCTCCACCTTGATATATTCATAGGAACTGAAATATCTGAGATTTATAATAGTTCGTCGGGGTAACAAACTGGATAATTTAAATAAAGATTTGCTAAACATTATCTATTAATGAATGGAGAGTAATTATACTTACCACACTCAAAATAAATACCAGTAGCACAGAGTTGTACGCGGGCCATGCGGGCGAGGATATACTGATATGTACTGTAGTTATCTTGTTGTATGTAACATGGTGGTGTACGATACGTAAATAGCCAGTAGAATATTATCTTGTTCTTGCTCGAAGGTATTTCCTATAGCTCCAGAATTATTTCTCTTAATGCCCGGTGAAATCAAAGCAAATTTAGTTTATCCCAAGAATTTATGATGAAAGGCTCCTTAGCAGGCGAGTATATGTTTATATCAGCGTCAATACTCAGTACAATTGAAGAAAACTTAAATCTGATAGATCAATACATTTGTCACCTTTCCTCAGAAAAGTGAGATTTCTCTGAATGTTAGAACGTGTCAGAACTATATTAACATGTAAATATTCAGACAAACTCTTACAATTTGATAATAACAATCTATTTGATGATATGATAAATAGCATGTCATCATAGCCAGAGCATAGGTTTTATTAGCCGAAAAAAGGTTGATTGTTCCAGTCAAAATAATGATAAATGATCAAAATTCGAATCACAAATGTCCGCAATATACCCCCAACCTGGAATGATAATTCCACTAAATGCAATTTCATCACGGCATAGCAGGTCACCATTATTGTGTACGAAAGATAATCCTTTATCTTTGTTTATTGTTTCAATATTCAAGGCATATTGTATAGAATTACCATTCAACACGCAATGAGTTGTATTCGTGTCATATTAGAGGAGTAATGAAAGGGATTTCCTTAATTAATTAATTAAACGCAAATCTTACAAATTTTACGGTTTTCACTTTTCACATTTCGAGGAACAGAGTGCCAGTGCGTACAAAACAACCACAATTCATTGGTTGTACATCAATATGGGTGAGTCACTGAATAAAGTGGAATAGCAAGCGTAGTGTGTTAAAAGGTCTAAAGATAATATTAAAGACAAATGTATAACATAATACTCAGAATCGAATTAACAAATCAGTAAGCTAAAATATCCTTGAGTGCTTATCAACGTCCCTGAAGAATAGGAGTCCTCATAAGATGAATATATATATATATATATATATAGAGAAGTAAGTGAAGGTTATTATAGAGTAGAATTTGGAAAGCAATAAGCATAAAAATATTAACAAAAAGCAATAAAATACCAACTGGGTATACCGCAGGTGTGTTATGGTAGCGGAGTGGATACAGAGAAACTAATAGCATCGTGGAACTCATCATCAATGTTTTGAAGAGAGAGCGATTTCTCTAGCTTTGTTTCAATAGAAGTTGTAGGAAATGATAAAAGCGATGAGTGACGTTTGTGGAGTTTAGATAACGATGCTGGGGTGCTAATATCTTGGCCAGGAGGACAGGGCTTGAAAGGAGGATAATTATTATTGATTGCTTCTTGGATAGCCTGAGTAAAGAAGGCTGGATCGTATTTTGGTTGAGAACCATTGAAGTCTTCAGGCAGACAGTCTGGTCCTAAACGCTGTGCAATATTAGCATGACCTCCTCCCAAAATGTGTATCTAAATTAAGTATATACATACTATGAATATATGATAGAGTTTTATTCTTGAAATAACATCCTAACATTTGTACAAGTGATTTTTATTAATCTTAAGATAATGTAATATGAAGAACTATCTAATTATAGATCGTATAAACTCTCAAAAGAAACTAAATTTGTTTATTATCGGTCAACGAAACTCTTCAACAAATTGGGGAATCGTTAAAATCCGAATGAAAGACCTGAGGGCCTCTTGATATACTGATTGTCTATAAATGTATATTTTAAATAGTAATCACATTACAATATATATTGCTATAAAACGGTAGCAACATATGTTACTAAATACTTCGCATTAGATACGTACATCTTGCTATTAATAAGAAATTAAGAGCCCCTATATTTATGAATAACTTGATAGTTAAAATATAGGAGCATATGATACGTTATAATACAATTTATGTACAATAGTGCTGAATTAAGCTGATGTTATAATCGACAAAATAATCGTAGGATGGCTTACCAAGCAATCTATCAATTAGTTAGCGAAGCAATATACTGCAGTAGTCAATGCTTTAAAGTTATTCCAAATAAGCTTACACTACCCTCTAAGGTATATTCTGTACGTAATCACAGTTGGAATTATTTCTTGATACTAAATGTTGGTGCATCGCACAAATTAAAGAAAATGGATAATCAATTTCGGCTTTCTGGCCACTTGAGTTATCATGTAAATACAGGTAATTATAATAAATGTCATAGCTATTGAATCAGTTTGGTTGAGGGCAGTTTGGCCCTGTTTGAGTAAACTTATATTTTCTAAGAGAAATAAATTAGTTCCAGGAAAAATGGTCGATAAATCAGAGTCCATTGAAATGAAGAAGAAATAAAATAACAAATAACTTAGATATAGCTCAGCTATACTATAGTACATTTTTTGTGTATTAGCTTTTCTATCTTCGAGAAAGGTCATTTTGTCGGATTAATGAAAGTCACCTTTTCGAATGAGGGTATGAGGTTTTGTATTGCAAAAAAACTGTACTATTACTATAGCTCAGCTATATATAAGGAATCTAATAAAATTAATTACTTTTAGACTCTTGAATAGCGATGTAATTTATTCCAATAGAAGCTAAAGTGCTCGTTACCAAGTACCACAATTTGATCTGTAGACTATATCTATAATATAATCCACAGAGTGCAAATACTAATCTTTTGAAAAAATGTCAATCTGTCTTCAAAGCTGCTGGACGGATCTTTGGACAACTAGCCAAAGATCCGTCCAATTTCTTAATTCAAATTTCAATTGTCGTAAACAATTGAAATTTGAATTAAGCATAGCATGAATTAAGGATTGTAATGAAGTGAATTTGATAGATCGGCTATGGTTAGATCTGTACCGTAATAAATATGAAATTAAGCCAACAAAGGGGGAGTTCGTGTATTCTAAAATAAAGTATTATAACTCTAATTAACCCTATCTCTGAATTTCTTCTTGATGAGAGGAAAGACCATAGTTTTTATCAAACTCACATACCACGGATGTTTAATTATGATTGCTTCTTTAAATCTACCAGGAAATGTTTCCTAAATACGATATAATATAAATATGTAAATCTGACAGCTGTGAATAAAAATCGAGTAAACTAATCTACCTGAATTAAATGCACAATATGTGAAACAAGATCTCTGTTAGTAATTACAGATAGTAGTTGTCTATAAAACAATCCTGTTGCATCACAAAGGACCATAAATCCATTGACTTGTGTCTCTTCACTCTCAATCATTATATTCAGAAGCAAGAAACAAAGTGAGTGCATCTCTGCCAGAGGCATTGTCTCTGTGTTCCACTTGCCAGGAAATAAAACTAGAATCTACAAATGAAATTAAATATCAAAGAGTGTAGTCGTAGATGTAAATAATAGTAGTACGTCAGGATTCAAATTTATGTATGTTTCAATGGACAAACTCACCTTTCTTCCAAGATTGTCCCTCTTTGCTAATACTCCTATCACTCCTTCCTCCAGTGCCAGTACCTGTCCTGGTGTGAGAGATCTATAGTAGATGTGAGGCTGTCCTATCCTCTCCGGATAGAGAGCATGGTTCTGTGCTAGTCTAAAAGATCTTTCTACATCAAACTTCCTTGCTCTCAAATACTTCAGATAAAAACTATCATCAGTCCTATCTATGATCTCAGAAATTTTGGGATCATTAGCAATCAATTGTTTTAATTCAGCTATTGCTATGATTGTTCCCTCTTCAGTTTCATTCAGTTCTCTTTGCGCTTTTTCTCTCGTACTAGGAGTCATATCTCCAGGTCCTTCTTCACCGAAATTATTAACCGCAATACTCTTTAACCTGCTAGCTGTTGCTCCTTCCGCCATAGAATTAGTAGTATCCATCAGATTGGTTTGTAATAGTTGAAATTAATGTTCAATTTGTATAATAATGTATATCCCTGAAACTGATTTATATAGTGTTGGTGGACTGAACGTAGAAATATCTGTAAGAGAGGTCTTGGAAATGATATGTATATTCTGAGTATAGAGCTGCATAGGCACATAAAGAGCTTAGCTGTAATATATGCAGGTAGGGTTTAGAAAGCTAATGAGAATTAGTTTGAATCTTGTATAGGATAAATTTCACTTATACGCAACTTCCAAGAATCACTGAAAGTGTCTATTCAGATTAAACTAATTATAGAAGACAGAAAGTAAATTATTTGTATCTGTTTGAATAAGATGTCATTTTATGGTTCCCTTTGTTAATAGCTAAGGTTCCTTCATTATAAGTCAAAAGGTTTATACAATCCATTTCTGAGAATAAAAAATAACAGCTAATTATACGCAATTAGATCAATTCTAGCTTTATGGATCTGAAAGGCTGGAGTAATCCATTTTCCACAAGAACATTGCATACCTGCCCAATTGTAGGAGCCGAGTCTCCCACTGCACTTAGGACAGGTCAGTTTACCCTGATTACTCCCCAACACCATGTCCTCTAACCACTGGGTCTTTTCTATGAATAGGGATTTACACTGAGAGGATTTAAGACTTGCTGAAATATAATTCAGCTTAGGACTATTTCTGCCCAATAAAGGGTCAGAATTAGGAATATCACCTGGATCCTCCAGGCCCTGTCCACGGATTTCATAGCCTCCTAACTGCTGATTAAACTCCAGCTTGTGAGTTTTAGACAGAGTCTCTAACATAAATTGTTTAGTTTGTACTTCACTGTTTGATTCCTCAGATATTTGTACAGAAATATATTCCGGAGGTGGAGTGACGTTAGTTTTGAAAGTGTCTTGAGAACGTTTGTACCAACTGAAAGCCTCCTGTCCTATCCCCTCTGAGTGTGGTATTATGTCTGAAGCAAGAAACAGCTCTCTGCGACACTTCCTGCACTTAATAACTCCTCCCCCTTCCTTATTAGCAACTGGTTGAGGCTCGTTACTAGCCATACTTCTCACATATCTCGTACTATATTATTTTATGACGTAATAGCTCTAATTAACCAATTATATAAACAAATCCATGACATTATTGCGAACAATATGACAAAAGGAGCCCCGAATCAATTCATCCTTCGAGAATTTCACAACTTACGGCGCCCCAAGATTTCTAAGTATGACAGGACTGACTGAACCCACTACAATAATTAATAGTTATCCAATTCTAACACTGTATAAAGTTGCTTCAACACATCTCTATGTGGCATTATGAGGTGATACCATCAAGAGATGATCATGCGTATCACCTGATTACTGCAATAATGATGTAGAATGTAGATAGAAATATCACACGTATGCGATAGAGTTCAAACTTATGTATACGAAAGGAAGTCTCTATTAAAATTTGATGCATATGACAATCAGAGTTCAATAAATATATATCTTACTGATGATAAAATCATACATTTTCCAGGCAGTATTCGGTTAAACATTATTCGAGTTACCGATAATTAATGTTATGACTTTTTGAATAGTTGTTACTGGTAAATTTTCATTCGTGTTCTATTAGTTTCTGGGTATGATTATAGGAACTCATAAGAATCCCAGATTTTTGGACTTCTCTTTCAATAGATCTTAATACAGTAAATCTACAAGATCTTATCCTCTCATTCATCGATATGTCTGTAATAAAATTACAATAATAAACTAATTTAACCAATTAATGGATAGATTAAATGAAGGAAAAACTACAGAAAGACTTCTTCGTTTAAAGAATCTTAAAACTGAACGATATTATTATTGAATTATTATTGTAGCAATGACAAATCAACTATACAACACTTACCTATTCAATTGGTGATGCATTAATATAATAGTTTCATTATAATAAGATAATATTCTAGTTGGAGTTGATGGTAGCCAAAGTGAGAATACTCATAGCAAAGTAAAACAGGAAGATTGGGTATATAACGAGGAGTTTCTTGTCACGAGGTTGTGTTGTAGCTACGAATCCGATTGAAGCTAGTACTGCCCAAACCAAGGCAGCTGCTACAGAGAGCGTCTGTACTATAAATAGTAGGTTAGAGGTTCCGACAATGGATAAGATACGGCATATGATGACAGCTAAATTAATATAAATAAAGAAAATAATTATCGAATGAGGAGGAAGAGATTAGATTCAAGACAAATAACTTACAATATACTCTAAGTATGCTCCCAACAGGACTATTATCGGTACCAACTGACAATGTAGGCTATTAGATAGCTTCAGTAATTATAAAATCTTTACATTAAATAGAGTGCAATTCCTGTTTCAAATTACTTAGAAATTTTTTGAAATAATTGCAGTAATTATAAGAGTGTTGATTACTATTATATTAACCGATTACGGCTGAAGTTTTACGTTTGTAATGAAAAGGAATACTAAAATTTTATCACTTCGTTTTAACCAATTCCGCATCAAAAAACGAGATTTAACACCTTTTGACATCATAAAATCATACATTTTCCCGTTAGTATTCGGTTAATCAACAGGATAAGTAGATTCTTAAAACATCAATGGTTCTTAAAGGTGATTCAAGAAACGACTATAGTAGGTGCTAGGTAGTTATAGCCGTATTGTATTAATAAGAAGTTCTCTCAATAGCAGTTTGATATATTTCGCGTAATCGAAGAAGATTTATTGTACACAAATGCTGGGCACAGGTGGAAACAGTTACAAATCAAATGTGGCCATTATTATCAATGTAATTCTGTTTTGGAAATGAATTGATGAAATATACTTATTAAATAACACCCAAGAAAGTGTTGTCTCCGTTGAACAAAGAGATTTACCAAAACATGAGGTGCCATTTGGTTTGTAGACGTTTTGACCTGTAATCAAACTACTTACCTATATTGAGTGGTAATAAACAGTATCCAAGTGCACAGAGACATTGAAAGAATGATAAACTTCCCCCCAGAAGAATTGTATTCAGAGTCACAGAAGCAGCTCCGCTCCATACTAGCACGAATACGTGTACGAAGCTGGGTCCTGACGCATCTCCACGCCCTAGATGTTCTGGTCCAGCTAGCATGGTAGCAAGCAGCATACATAGTATGAGAGGACCCCATAGGTCCCAATCGTACAGGAGAGTTGTGTTCTTTCGGGGCACTAAGACGTATGTGAATTTCCATAATACCGCCTACAAAACAGTCATAAAATACAGTAGATAAGACGACCTCTTTGGGAAACAAAATTAGTACACTTCTTATGAATCTTATCCGAATAGGGATTGCATTAGGTATATATCGGGACTAAATTTATTATTTGGAAGAAGGAATACGTTTATCCGAGTTCTACAATATATTTGGATGGATAAGATACGCTGGTAAAAGCTTTACTTGAGTGGGTTAATGATTTCAAAACGATTTAATTCCATTCAATTATAAAATCAAGAACAGTATAAAGAAATAAAAGTAATAAAACTCAGTTATCAAACTAGAAATTACGAATAATAAAAGCCAGAACAATCATAAGGATTTGTAGCTGCGAGAATAGTTCCAGTTTGTATAATTTCATTCTGAATAGATTCTGGTCATGAGAGATCTTAGTCACAATATCTCCATCAATCAGCTTCATGATAACTAGTCCTGTTTTCTCAACCATTGATATTCTATGCTGCCCTCCTCTGAATATAGCAATAAACTCATCAACGCCTGTAACGAATATTAAATGTAGTTCATTAGCACCAGTGCGTAGAGTGAATACACTCTTACTGATATTCCATTTAATCTTGCAGTTTTTAGGAGGCTGAGTGATACACAATGAGAGGAGTTTAGGTAGCATAGAGTCCAAGCCAGATTGTTTCTTCAGTTTAACACTGTGTTTCCAAAGTTTGTTAGAATGATAGAAGCGTAGTACATCTAATTCTTGCCCGAGATGATCTTTCTTAACTAATAGCAGTCTAGAGCTTTGCCCTATACCAGATCTCTTCTCCATACTCAATACACTAAGCTCTACAGCGTCAGACAGACACCAGGGATAGAATAGGACATTGTGATGCATGCTGACTTGTTCCTGTAGTCTCTGAGGAAGAGAGCTAGCACATACACGAGTATCTCCTATAGTACGCATGCACAGGTCAGATAGAGTAGGTACAGAAGTGTAGAGTAAGAGAGAACACATGTAACTGCCGGTAGTATAGGATAGAATTGTAGAGTCAGGACTTAGAGATACTGACGTCACATAACCAGAAGTAGGCAAATTGTAACGTGACTGTTCAATTCCAACTGGACTTATGACTGATAGATGACAGCTGTTGCCCTGTCGTGTGACAGCTAGCAGCTTTTCATGGTATACTGACCATACCCAGTTGTCCACATGTCTTGTCAGCTGTTTGAAACTGTTTGAGCTAAAGTTGTAGAGTGACAGTTTTCCTTCTGAGGAGGCAGCTAACAGCTGTGTGGAGGATATCATCTGTAATTGAGTACAGTAGCTGAGATGTAGTCTAGCTGTTATCTGCCATGTCTGACTTGACAGCTTTAAGACAGAGTGGTCAGGAGTTGTTAGAAATATAGCAGAATCGTCTTGACTCCAGGCGATACGTTGACTAGCTATTAATTGCTCAGAAGCTATCATAGACTCTCTTACTACATTTCTAGGGAATGTTACTTCGGTATGTCCTATTTGAGTATGAGATAGATTAGAGTAGATGATAAGAACTAGCTGTGTACTTCTCTTAGCGTTAGCTCTTAAACAAGCAAGACTACTACCCCTATGAGACCAGTCTACCCCTACAATAGTCTGGGGTGTGTTAGTCATAGATGTGAGCATTCGTGTTACCCCTGAGTGTGGTTGTCTGACAGAAAGTAACATCAGAGTACCGTTAGCGTCTGCTACAGCAGCATATGAGTTAGGAGAGCAGCAACGAATATGTGTGATACGAGTTAAACAGCTGTAAGAGAGAGTTAGACTGGAGAAGTGACTGGGGGAGGAGGGGAATTTGTTTGAAGGGTACCAAGTAATACCTATACATCCATTCTCTTGTCCTGTTATTAAGCAGGAATATAAGATAGAGGGACTCATCCAAGATAAGGTACATGTTGGACTGAGAAGAGGTAAGGGAGAGTGACGAGATGGAAATATCTTTGTTGTCATTCGAAATATACGTAAGATAATATTGTATGTAAACGGGACACACATTTATACGTCACAAGTCACAACATATGGTTAACATATGTCACTTTGGCAGCCATATTGGAATTGAGAAAACATATCTCAATTATTCGTGTACTGATTTGTGTCAATAATAACAATTCGTCACTAATACACACACATGGTACAAATAGTAAACAATTATTCTGTTATATGGTAAAGAAAAAGTACCTGTATACTAGCCTGTATACTAGTTCACTCTCGTTCTTATGACTCTTTTATTAACTCAGATAAATACAGTTTATATTCGGGAACTCAAACCCTCCTCAGGGGAATTGAATAATTTGTTCGATATAGCGAATACTCCAGTTAACGGATGCGATAAGTACTAAAATTACAACGAAGTGAAGTGAATATTCGTTCGAGATAGCGAATGTTGACTGTATAAAGGATGGACATTATTGTACAGAGACATTTGAGCCTTATATGTTGCCCCAGCGTATTTACGTTTTGGTTTATGGCCGTTTTGACTTGAATTCGGATAAGTATACATAAAATATAATAAAGTATAAACTAACCTTGGCATCTCTCTTGATAGTAGTCAGAACAGGTTCATCTAATGTGTTGAGAAACTCTTCCTCAGCTGTTATCCCACCTTCTAAATTCTCAATAGGAATAACAGTGTCCATCTTTCCATGTATATTAGTTGGATCAAATGCAGTTCCTTCATCGGGATCTAATCTGCCAGCAGAATTAGCCATTTACTCTTGTAATTAGAAATGCAGTGAGTTAATGAGATGGTTACAGAAGAAATATCTTCGAGGAGTTGAATGAGTGAAAATTAAATAAAATAAGATATAAAGCTAGAATGTTACATACAAGTACAGATTATGATTGATGATGTCGAAATGAAATATACATCGCTCATACACATATCAACATTCCTAATTTTCAATGAGGTTTACACAAATTAGCTTAGTATTCTGTTAAGTTGGAAGTCAATACTTGGTTTGATAACGAGATTGTGTACACTTAAGTAAATGTATGGTAGAAGAGTTACTATTTTAATCAGAAACTCAGCTATATTTGGACTGATTGCCTGGAACAAACGCGTTCCAATTAAGTGGAGTCAATATAATCAACTCAGTACCTACTATGTTATGCCATAAAGACCTAAACCGTCTGAACAAACTAAATCCAATCTATTGCTAGTAACTAATATAACCTACTGAGCATTACAGCACTACTCCACGAATAATAATATTCCTAATCAATTTCTAATTGTATAATTCTCAGAATTTCCTGAATACTTTCTTCTCCCCCTTTTTTTTCTGTACCTTGAGTACATTGAAACGTACAGTCTTTGAGAGAGGTCGGCATTGTCCTACTACAACCATATCCCCCAGTTCTATATCTCTGAAACAAGGACTGAGATGAACAGACATATTTTTATGTCTCTTCTCAAATCGGTTGTATTTCTTGATGTAATGCAGATAATCTCTTCGCACTATTATTGTACGCTTCATTTTCATACTCTTCACAGTACCAGTAAGAATTCTACCTCGGATGCTAACATTACCCACAAACGGACACTTCTTATCGATGTAGGTACCCTCAGATGCTTCTACTGGGGTCTTGAAGCCTAGGCCGACATTCCGTACGAATCTTTTCTCTTTCTTAGGAGCAGAGGTCCCTGGAGGCAGCTTACTGTTAAGGAATACTCCTCTCTGTTTCTGGAAAGCTCTCTCAGTTTGATGTTCCATTAGTATATAAGATAACGAACTAAAAATATTTCAAGCAGATTTCAATTGGTCAGACTGACCTAAACAAAATTCCATTATACTTATAAATAACAAAATGTCTAGGGCGGTCGGTTATATCCATAGAAATAATCACGGTCAACATTTTATAGTAAAAATTGGAGGAAATAATAATTTCAAAAAGTATAATACGATACTACATGCCTTACGTATAAACACGTTATGAGACAGCTGGAGGCTTTGGCTTGATTGGTTTAGGCTTTTTAGCAAGCTGAACTTGGTCACTAACTGATACAGTAGTCAGCTGAGCACAGGAGCTGAGAACAAGATTTAGAGAGTACTCTCCTTCCTGGGGAGGACCTCTATAGAGCTGGAAATATCTCTCTAACAATATTCCTAACCTTTCTAACAGCTGATCTTTGATAGCGGACGGTAGTAACGACTTTAATACAAAAGAATGTAGTATATAGCTGGCTTTAAGAAGATTGAGTGATTTAGCTGTACCACCCACCAGTCCCTGTGAATACACACTCTCTAGAACTTGTGCTGTCATCAGTAGCCCTGCGTTATAGAGATGAACACGTTCACACTCTCTCAGATAAGTTCTAGCGAATTCTGGCTTAAGTTTGAGCAGGGACAGAGCTGATATGAAAGCTTCTGCGGAGTGTCGGTAAGAAAGGAAAGAGAACAGCAATGAGACATGTCTGTACATGTGATAGACAAATGATCCAGGTCTGTCAATATCATAAGACTTGTCATATGCCCACATGTTAGCGAATAAATTAGATTTGAGATTAAAGAGAGGTAATTGTTTGTCGTTCTTAATATCATCAGAGGAAACAGGTCCAATTAGAAGAGATCTGACAGTTGTATAGAATACTTCAGGGTTCAAATCCCATAGAGTTCTAATTAGACGGTAATGTGACTTATAGTGAGTAGGGAATCTAGCTAGACACACTAACAAACCATGGATGCAATCAACCAATACTGAAACGAATCTATCTTCGAGACTGGAGTGCCATGTGATAACCTGATGTATGTTAAGTGCTCGTAGAATGATGAACCTATTATCGTGAATACACTGAGTTATGGCCGTATCAGGGGGAGGAGTTCTGGCTAGAGGGGATACCTCTTTGAGAGCTAGCAGAGCGCTCTCTACAACAGATAAAGCAGTCATCTTATCACGGAGTAGAGCTTGTATAAACATAGAATGTATGACGTAATGAACTTCTATAGCTTGTATAGCAGAGCCAGTAGTATTACAATCTATGTGGTCAGGGTAATATACACCATCTGTGTGTAGGATACGAGAACTGGAGATGAGATGAGAGAAACACTCCTCAAACGGGTATAAGAGCTTCTTCTTTATTTTAGCCAGAAGATAATGGTAGAGCCAAGGTTCTGCAATGTGAGTTTCAAAGTCTAGAGCTTTCTGGAATACAGACAAACTCTGTTTGAGTTCAGACTGAGTGTCTGGGATGGAGTAGGAAGCTAAATGAGGCAGTGGTGTTGATGTGAGGTAGGATATATTCTTCCAGAAGGAATTAACTAGATAGCAGTAGTGTCCGTATCTCTCTAACAGCTGTGAGTGAGATGGATACAGTCGGTTAACTTGTTTGAAACAGCGAGATACACTCAGCATATAATCTGTAACCTCACTCACGAAATGACTCAGAGTGTTAATTGTACGATCTCTCAGGTGATATTGGAGTTTACGGAAATTCGCTAGAGTGAGACCTGCCCAAGAGTCAGGGTGTTTGGGGTAAAACAAGAGATGCTTTTTATAGAAATCGATAGCTTTCTCTGAATGACACTTAAGGTAGTCATCAGCTATGACGTAATAAGCCATTGCTAAACATTCAGCCTCACGAGAAGAGATGGTAACTTCGAATTGTTCAGGGAATGAATCTGACTCGCTTACAATGAAAGTCTCAAGAATTTCTAAAGATATAACTGTATACTCCTTATAAGGCAATTGATCAGCTAATCTCTTGCATACTATGATTAGGTCAGGAGAAATGCCTGTAGATTTATTGTCATCAAATGTAGGTAAAGAAGATGGGTATAGATTGTGTAGCATCAGATAGCAAGAGGGCCAATCGAAAGAAGGTATGACGTCATCATTCTCTCTATGCTCACTCAATCCCAGAGCTCTGTACCTCTTAGCTGGGTAGCCGAACAGACAGAATAGAATCTGAATCAGTTCACCCTCCAGCAGTTCCTTCAGACAACTGTCCTCTTCTGTCAATGTATGTAGTGTATTGCTAGTATCTCGTAACAACAAATGGAGCAACAGAGCTTGAATGGAACAGCAGAAGTGATCACCACCAAACAACTCATGACATTCAAATAAGAACCCAAGAGCAGGATTAACACGACTTAATCTCTTCTGGGCGAATAACATCCTCCTCTTGTTGTCAGGCAAAGATTTAGCTGTAGAACTGAGAGGTGTGACATCATCATCATCAATGATCTTTGATTCTGTCGCATGATCAGCTGTAAGGTTACATTTCTGTATACAGTAGTATAGTAGACAAATAGCAGGAGATATCGGTATTAACTTCCTCATAGAAGTATTCCGTATATCCCAATAGAATTCTAATATTCTCAACAAATTCCATATGAACCCTACTGTATCCAGGGTATCTGCTATTGAGAATGGATGTTGTTTGTGTTTGTTTACAAATACAGCAATGACATCACTAAGAGTATTAAGCTCTATTTCCAGCTGATGCATGTCATTTGTCAGATCTAGAGTGTCACATATTGAGATTACTAGTTTAGAGAGGATCTTGTTGAGGAGAGATATTATCTCAGATTCTTCCATCTGTCCATTAACTATACATTCCAATGCAACTTGTATGAGGTTAGGAATGAAGCTACACTCTGACGTCATCTTCATTCGGACCATGAGGAATTGGAAGGGGGAGTTAGGAGAATCAGAAACAAAGGGTTTTATAGATGAAATCAGATGCTTGTGATCTCCCTTCAGATAGTAATCAAATAGTATTCCTCTGTCAATAGAGTTTGCTGTTATAGCTTTCTCCATACTCTCCTGTATAATAGCTCTATTAATAACTGTATGTATGTTAGGATGTGGTAAAATAAATTCATCAGGTGGATAGTATAGTGAGAATCCTTCATGATTACTACTGCTACAGTCAGAGTTAGAATCTGGAGTAACAGCTGATTCTTGTATAGAGTTACATAGCTCCAGTGTCTGTAGGGCGTGGTCTAGAAGCATTATCTGTTTGTCTATAAGACCTCTGTACTCTGCTAGCCTAGACAAAGACCAAGAGCTCCTCAAAAAGAATGTATGCCAGTGTTTGAAGGGTACCAGGGGGGAGTAGCAGACACGCTCAAGGAAGAAAGCAGCCTCTAACACAGCCTGAGAGAGGAGGGGATCAGGATCTGGCTGAGGAGCGGGGGAAGGGAGATTCTGGTAAATCATGCCTTCTATAAACATCAATACTACATGAGCAGTGTCTATATGTGAGGGAGCAGTGGATATATCAGGGAGAGAGAGGAATCTTCCATGACATGTCAAGTACATGTTAGAAATAATTGAATGTAATTTATGAGTAGAGGAGTGTGTCCAGCGGAGCAAGAACATTTGAGAGGATGCTTCTAGATATCGGGGGAGGAGGGAACAGATCGGAGACAGGTTGTGAGAGCGGAGGAATTTCTTAACCTTAGCACTTTCCCCTTCAATGCTAGGCTGAGACTTGAGGAGGAGTTTAGAATCTATGACAGGAGGGAACACCTTTTTAGGGTAGGAAGGGTGTGTAGACATACAGTGAGTCTGTTGGAAATAACTCCATCTAGGAGCAAAGAAGTAGGAGATTAGATCACCCATCTTTTTGTTCAACATCTCTCTGTCTCTGCCTTCCTGCTGTGAACTACGCAGAGAGCGTCTCTGACAGGCAGGCATATCCTCAAGTAGCTCTTGACCTCTCCTCTTAGAGACCTTCTTCTCAATCTCCTCCCCTTTAGAGAGATCAGGTGATTCCTCTCGAGGTAGCAATTCTTCATCTTCTCTCCACACTCTACAGGGTCTCAGAGTATCATGTCTCTCCTCAGCCTCTCTGAATACAGACAGTAAATAAGCTCCTAACTCCACCCAATGTAGAGATAACAGCTGAGATGTAGGACTCCATTCTTCTAACACTGTTTTCACCGGATAGGCTATATTCTGTTTGTGTCTAAGCTCATTGCCATATTTTATGTGAGGAGACTCCTTCAACTCAGATAATCCTACAGTATGTAGTTCCTGTAGTAGGGAATCAATGGCTGGAGTTTTAGGTGGGTCTGTATAGGGTTGTGTCTTCATAATCCAGTTAGCATAGTCTGCAGCAAGCTGTGAGAGAGGAGCTATTGCTAGTAGCTCAGAGCACTGCAGTAGACACTCATCATATCTGTATATAGCGTATAATATTGGGATGAGGGATTTCCTAGCAGGAGACATGTAGTTAGCACGAGAGAGAGTTTGAATAAAGGAATATGCACTTAGTTCTAATTCTAATACTTTCAGGGCTACACGTCCTAATCTGTACCATACCATCGTGTCTGTTTTGTCTATCTCAAGAGCCTGTTCACACCTGGAAATGCACTCTATCCAGGACTCCTGCTTCTCAGCTATACGGGATAAGTTACATATTGCTGCAAGCTTCAGTTTAGCAGCTTTTCCTTTGAGTAACTCAATGGATATCTTCTTACCGATGTCTTGCAGTGAGTCAGTGAGATAGGACGAGTTGAGTACGGAGACAAGCAACTCTTTAGCTTGATGATATTGGTCCTCCTGCAGGAGTGTAAGAGCACGGTAGTAATTTTTGAAGGCCTCAGATTCTACAGCTTCACGAGTGGAATTTAGAGCTCCAAAAGGGTTAGAGAACTCTTCATTGGAATTCGGGTTGATATTGCTATCAGAATTGAGAGCTGAAAATTGCATTGGAAACTAAATATTATTGAGTACAAGTAGAGACTATACGTTGAATTCAGCTGCAATGCTAACAGGAAATTTGATAAGGAAAACTCAATTGAACTCAAGAAATAGAGCACACTGTTTTGCAGAAATTGGTCCCACCTATAAAACTGGTCCGGGGGGGACCAGCTTCTGCAAATTTCAAATTTCTTGTAGAATTTGGTCCCCCCGGTTTAACTACTGATTGTGGTTAAATTGCGGTTAACACAGCACTTTATAGATTCCACAAATAAGCCTATTAAGTAATCACTAATGGGGGGACAAGAGGAACATTTTGTCAATTATTTGTGGAATCTATAAAGTGCTGTGTTAACCGCAATTTAACCACAATCAGTAGTTAAACCGGGGGGACCAAATTCTACAAGAAATTTGAAATTTGCAGAAACTGGTCCCCCCGGACCAGTTTTATAGGTGGGACCAATTTCTGCAAAACAACACTATATCTTGAGACCTGAGGACAAAAAAGTTTGACATGATTTTAGAATTTGTAGCATAATGTCTAGTATTGTGTTTCAAACCTGACCCAAAAAGGGGGCACCCGGGTTTGAACCAGGGACCTCTCGATCTGCAGTCGAATGCTCTACCACTGAGCTATACCCCCAACCATAATTACGGATTATTATTCAAAAGTTTTATGACAAAAATAATTTGTAAGCCATTTTCCTATCTATTCTAAACAACATTACTGAATTAGCATAATAATGATAAACTTGTTTAAGTCCGACAAGACCACCAAATAAATATGCAAGCAAGCAGAAAAGTCCCTGGTGAATACACTAGGAAAGTGTGTTACAGGCCAAAGTTCACTCCGCACGGTATAGCGGTAGTCAGGAATCAACTAGATCTCCCAAAGCAAAAATAATGCAAGGCTGAAATATCAAAATTACCTCATTACATCTTAATAAGCCCGCCATACAGGATGCAACAAATTTGCAAACGAAATGTTTCATGGAAATTGGAACACGGTATACTTTCTTGTAACATTGGTGCACCCGTGTATGTATATGTTGCCTTTTTGCATGCAACTTCGTATATTGCAAGAGTTGATGTTGCAACAATGTTCTATGACAAATTATTACTAGTATTTCGTGCAACATAGTTGCATTGTATATGGTGAACTTTTTAAGTTTCTAAATAATTCACCATGTCTCCTTTACATTTTTCCAATCCAAGAATTCATTATTAAGAATCAGAGGCCATATTAGAATTACTATGCTGTACCTAAAAGGTAGGTTCTGTGTTGGTAGAAAACTGATCCAGTAAAAGTTGCTATAATCACTATGTTAGGCTTAATGCTAATTCAAACAACTAAGTTCTAATGTTCTATATAAGCATTCTCTGTGTGCATTGTTAATTTTAACAACTATCCACCATGACTTGGTTGAACTTCTTCATTTCATATGTAACTCTACTCGTGATATCTCTTATCGTTAACAAGAGACAAACCTCTCTGGAGAGGTATATCCACAATGCTCTAGTCTACATTCCTCTAGCGCTCTTTCTTCTTGTCTATTGCTTTATAAGTCTCTTTATGTTGTTGCTGAACTCGTTTCTAACATCACGCCTATTTTTCACGCAAGTAAGGGTAGAAGACTGTCCAGTGGGCGAAGAGAATAAAATTTCTACTATTCTCACTCCGATTGATAAATTTTTTAATATTGATCAAAAAGGTTCTTCTTCTGCAGATGGATTGTTTCGCTTGAGAGGCGAGTTTAGTTTCGAGAAATTCAAATCTGCTATTTTGAATGATTTCGCATTTGCAAAAGGTGAAAATAGTCGTCTGCTTTACCCCAAACTTACTCAGGTAGTGAAAGAACGATTTCTCTTCTCCACTTGGGAATATTACCCTAATTTTAACATTGATAATCACATCACTCAGAAATGGTTGGATCTGAGTATGAATGAAGAATTACAGTCTTTCATGAGTACAATACATTCAAGCAGTATACCGCGCGGGTTACCAGGATTCCAATTCTACGTCATACACGATAAGAACACGACAGAATATACAGATGGAACTGAAACATATATCGTCTATCGGTTGGATCATACGATGGGAGATGGAATTACTTTTGTTAGAATATTTATGAACTCACTGGGTAAACCGTTAACTGAGAGCGATAGTTCGAAACTTAACGAAATGTTCCAGAAGTATTCAAAATCCCAATACACGTTAACATTCGGTAGACTGCTGCTCCTTACTATTCTATCTCCGATCTATTTAGCTAATTTACTTCAGTTCGAACTTAAAAACTTCTTCTATAGACCCCCCACAGGTAAAGTATTTAGTTGTTATTCTCCAGATTTGGATTTTACAAAAGTTGCTGCTATTAAGAACAAAACTAACACATCTGTTAATGATGTATTTCTAATGCTAACAGGTCAGGCACTACAAGCCTACATGATAGAGAAGGGAGAGGATCCTATAAGTTTCGCTAATACGTCATTTGCCCAGGCTATTTCTCTGAATGTAACGCTAGCTGGTTCCATGGCCAACAATATAGTAGCTATTCGAATGATGGTTCCTGTACAAATATTGCACTGGAGAGATCAGCTAAAAACTATAAATGCTAGAATGCTTGCTTTAAAATCCTCCTTAGAACCTATTTTCGTTACAATAATTATACTCTTCACTTCATATTTTCCTAAAATAATACGTACTTATTCACAGACTACCATAATAGCTCAACTTGTGAGTGGTGTGTTTTCGAATATCCCTGGTCCAGATATTAGAATGACTCTAGCAGGTACTCCTATAGATAAGTATGTAATATTCCTTCCTCTTCTCGGACTTAAGAGCATAGGAGTTGGATTCATTTCTGTCGGAGGGAAATTATGCGTTAGTGTAACAACAGATCGTTCTGTCTGCTCTGAGCCTGAAAAAATTCATACTCATCTCATTCGTAGGTTAGATGAGATTTATAAAGAAGTAGCAAACATATATTAATTATTAAATGTACGTATGTTGTTAATTGATATGATTTATAGTCAAAACGATCACAAACCAAAACAGCCACAACCAAGACGAATATTTATAGTATCGGCAGGGACGTCGCCCCCTGGTAAAATCCTTGCCCCGGGGCCATTATGGTATGTGGCCATTTTGGTTGTGGCCGTTTTGACCTGCATGAGTTATTATTAGGCTGTATAATTCTGTGTTCTGAACTTTGTACTATTTTATCCAGCTTCGTGAAGTAAGATTCATCAAAATAATAACTCTAACTTCTTAATAAGCATGTAATATATGAAGTATAATAATGATTGCAACAGGAGCTGCAATATCAGATTTACATCTGACCAACTTAAGTATAAAAATCTCAAATCAGCGTCTGTGCCGACTAAAATTTTACCAAATAAATTTCTGTGGATTATTGAACTGTACTATTCTGCTAATATCCATTTTAGCAAAGAAAGATAAATTGGATTTTACTAATCTTGTTAGACATAACTCTACAAATATAACATCTTCCCGAATCGATATATAACAATACATATCTGTGAATTAACCAGGATATAGCTTGGATTAAATTTCATCTTGGCCCTGGGGTGTTGAAGGAGTGTGTTCTACCAACTGGAGGAGAGGATCAGACTTCTGCTCTTCTAAGAGCAAGTCTAGCTCTTTTTTATAGAGAACTTCTAGCTCATCTCTCCACCCTAGCAAGTCAGCGAGTTTCTCACAGGATATGTCACACGGATCTCCTACGAACACATCTCTATATCCCCGCTCCTCTGAGAAGTCTAAGCCTGTTGGTAGACCTAACATTGATTTTAGCATGTCTCCCCCAGTGACAGGCTCCTTGTTGAGCAGAAGACGAGGACACGAATCTGATACTCGCTCTACCAACCCAGCGAATGGATGCACCTTTAGAGAGGTTCCTAGAATAATGAGCAGCTTACAAATGGGGAGATCTTCAGCTGATTTGTCCTGAAATCTAGGAGGAAGAGCTTCTCCGAAAAATACTATATTCGGTTTCACAAAACCTTTATTACACTGAGAACATATAGGCACAGAGCCTTTGAGGATTGACTCCTTAACCACTTGCATATCTGCATCAGCTGTACAGTCTATACATCGAGCTCCGTGGAAGGAGCCATGGGCTTCTACCAATTTATCATCCAATATGCCAGCTCTCCGCTCTAGGCCATCTATGTTCTGTGTGTAGAGACGGATAAGCAGACCTTTGTCTTGCAGTAGTCTCAGGAAGAAGTGACTCTTCGTGGGGTTGAATCTACCCGGGAACAATTCCTGAGCTAGCTTCACAAATGGCACAGGATTTTGTTTAAAGTAGTCTATGTGGAATATGGATTCAGGGGAGGGGAGATCGAAACTGGAGTCTTTCTTTAACCGCGAATACAGGCCGGAATCTTCTGATCTGAAGTCCGGTATACCTGCTGCAGTAGATAGACCAGCTCCTGTCATGACTACGATAAAACTCTCTGGTGTGAGAGAAGTTGCCCCTTTCTCTCCAGGAAATGATATAGATGGAGGAGTAGGGCCTTCAGTGATCTCAGAGGATAACTGATCTCCATCCGAGACCTCTCCTGATGAGCTCATCTCTGGGGTTTTGTCAACTTTAGCTGTTTTTCGATAGTTTTTTAATCCTTGTTTGCCAATACATAACTTCATGTAGTTAGCCACACCCTCTAGGTCAAGAGTCTCGAGGTATTTCTCTACATTAGTTGATTCAGAATCTCCACTTTCTGTCAGTTTAGATGATAGAAGTCTCTCAAGTAATTCAAGAGATAATCCAGTAGCCATGAGTTGCTGGAAGTATAACGAAATCAATTTTTAGTGAATTCTTAATAAACAAAACACTAGTTATATAAGTATAACCAGAAATTACGTAAGATAATTTGCCTACATTTATGTATGTAGAATATTTGTAAACGATTTATGGAAGTATATAAACAAGGCTGACAACCTTTCTATTGTGCTTTGGCGCAAGCGTAATAGAATTAGCCTAGCATACCAAAAATAAGACAATTCCGCTTTTTGACATGTGTCAGAGGAACATGGCAATAGCATATAGGACATTAGTATCGTGCGATCATTTTATAAGCAGTGATAGAATGAAAGATGGCGATCATTTTTCCCGAAGAATTTCAATCGTTTTAGGCAGACTGAATTTGAAAATTTGTGAATTTAGCCCAAAATGTATGTATGAATTTTCATGGCAATTGGACTGGGCAAATTTTGCCATGGCTGCGCGGACGGAGGGACAGACGTACGTAATAGAATATCTCCCTATAGGGTGTGATTATAAATTTCAGAAAAGTGATCAGAAAATGATAGTGAACGTGATCGCGATTCCTTTTACCGCAAGAATCGGGATCACGGTCTCCGATCATTTTTAATGAACAATCGTGATCGTGTTCGCGCTCACAAATTGTTGATCGACTAATGCCCTACATAGCACTCAACATGTCGAAAAAAACGAGACTTCACGCCATACGTAACAAAATTAAGCTACCATACACGACGCACTATTTTGCATGCAAAAAGGCAACATACACAGTGCAAAATATTGCTGAAAAATCAGATATTTAGCTAAGCAACATGGTGTAGGAAAATAGAACACGCTCCTGTTTCCATGGAACAAAATTGCCCTGAAAATTCCAAATCAAATTTGCATTCAATGTTGCATGTAAATTTGTGTGTAAGCTTTAAAAGGTCCGAATATTTTCTATATAAATACATTTATCCAATATTAAAATGATTAAAGCTTGGCGAGGAAACTTACTACTATTACTTAACATATCATTATCTCTAGACAGTCAAATAACATTTTGCCCTGGAAATTGTAAGTATGGAATTAGTAGTGAACAGGCCTTATTAACGTAATTACGTCACGTTTGACTACTTATTTTGCTAGATGGTCTAATTTATAAAGCTGTGTATTATGATCAATAAGAGAAAAGTATTTTGGAGAAATGCTTTAGTATTGAAACGGCAAAACATGCACTATGTATATTATAAATAATGTTCAGAGCAATAATTATAGCTAATATACTAATTAATCTTTGTGGCAAAAATATAAATCTATGCAGAAAAATCATTACCTGGACAAAAGAGCCATGGAGCAGAATTCGCATAGAAAGTGGAAGAAGTTTCAATCATGATAATATGCCTATGATCATGAAGGAAATCATTCTGAGAATATAAAATTGGTTTAGTTGACATTACGAAGAATGACTTAAACACAGTAGTAATCTGATGAAGTGATGCAATTTACAGGGATATTATCAGTTTACGCAACATATTCAGGAGTTTAGTAATATCTTGTGAAACACAGCCCACGTCAGAAACAAGATATATAGGGACGTATATTATTGAGCCATTCACATGCACGTACACAATTAAGCGTATAGTTCAATGCAATGCTATAAATAGTAAGTCAAAACAAATTTAATAAGAAACAAATCTGACTAATATGGAACTGATTAACAAAGAAATAATTGAGAGAACAAAGAAATTCTTCCTGAAGCATCTCGGTAGATTCATTCTTTACATCAGTATAGTATGGTTTGAGTTCACAGGTGCAATGCTACTATTCATGCTATTTCTATGTTTTAAATTCCAATACGCACTGCTAGTATTAATTGCTATAATGCTGGTATACCGTATCAGGCTACCTATTGAGTACAATGGAGCTCTGAATATTAAGTGGATGCGAAACAATATATGGTTACGTTTCGTTAAGAACGCGGAAAATTGGGAGACGATTTCCATGGAAAAACTAGATGGGAGTGAGATGTACATGATTGTCGGTTATCCACACGGAATGCTGCCAGTCTCGTGGTTACTGTTTTTATCCGACTTAGCTAAACAGAATATATTCCCCCGCTCTCTAGCAGCTGATATAATTATGCGGGTACCCGGGTGTAGAGAGATAATGCTGCTGTTAGGAGGAGTAAATGCTAGCTGGAAAAGTATTAAGAAAGCCTGCGAGCAAGGAAAGAGCTTGTTCGTACTGCCCGGATCCATAAGTGAAATGAAGTACAATGATAATAAACTAAATAAATCAGAGAAATCTGTATGCGTCATTAAGAGGAAGGGCTTCATAAAGGCTGCACTGCAGTACGGATACACACTTGTTCCTGTAGTAGGAGTGGGTGTAACAGACCTCTACTCAGCACTTCTCATTCCCTCTGAATGGTTCAAGAAGATATTCGGGATATATCCCTTTGTTCCGTTTGGAGAATATGAAGTATGTTTCCCTCGCACTGTACCAGTACACAACATTATAGGTAAACATATCCAAGTAGAGAAGAATCCATTATACACAGAAGATGACGTAGCAGAGCTGTCAGGCAAATTCTATAATGGACTACAAGAGGCACTAGATCATTATAATTGTATGTACTCAGATAACTACACTCTAAAGATAATTACCGACGCATGATCGTGTAATTTATTATTATTGTTATGCCCTGTAATTGAATAATATTCAATTAATGACGTAACTACCAACAAATAAATATCTAAGTAATAAACTAATTGATTGAATTAATTAGTTACAATAATATACAACCAAAAACTGTTCTTTATTGTTATAGTAAATAATAGAAATCTGTATGTATGTATAGTATCTCTTTATCTATTATAGTTTTGGCTGTCACATTACAGAACTGAGAAAAATATAGGCAGCGATTTCAATACTGGAACAGTAATAATTATATAATATACTGTCTGCCTTTCCAGTTTCCGAAGAAATTTCGAATGAGAAGCAAGTACAGTAGACTCAGCTCCGCAATAGAGCCACTGGTTAATCGGGTCACTTGGCCAGAAACAGAACAATACAAATAGTGTTAAATTACTCAGGTTAATCGAGCCAAATGGTCTGGTCCCGATGTGACCCAATTAAGCGGAGTCAACTGTAATTAGTGAAGAACTCTAACTCACTATAGAAGTATAATACTAAGTTCAAATTTTAGTTTTTTACCCCTATAGTGAGTTAGAGTTCTATTCCAATTTTCGTTTTAGCTTCAAGAGTTATTCGATCAGTCTTCAGCCAAAGTTATTCACAATCAGATAATAACAGAGGAGCAAGATGTTGTTTCATAATTTCACTATGATTTAGAAATCCAACAAATTATTAAAAGAATTTGATAGCTCTGATATTTTGTAAAGTGTATTAGAAAAAAGTTCTTCTACCCTGTATTGTAGTACAGAGGGTCATCAGACACATCGTCGATGGACATTTCGTCGCTGAACGTTTCGTCCCAGACAATTCAGTTTATGTAGTATTATATTAAGGAAGTGGTTACAGTGCTGGCAGTAGGATGTGTTAACATCTACGTAGCAGATCAAGAGAATAAGCACGTAAAATGTCGCAATATTCTATAAAATTTGGAGATGAAACGATAAAGAAATGATCAACGGCCAATTGAGTTAGTTATATGTGGAGGTAGAATTCTAATTGCACAATGAAGCTACTGTATTTAGAATATCAAGTTGAAAGAATTTTCGTTTCTAGAATAGTATAAAAGTAAAATAGAATTTCTTCATAGCTAGACATTTGAAAACCTAATGGAGAGGTTAAAACTTGAACTCTAATAACGATAAGAAATATCAGAGATTAAAATTAGGATTAAATATATAGGAAATATCAGAGATTAAAATTAGGATTAAATATATAGAAAACATTCAGATTAATTCAACAATGATGATAGATTCCCGAAACTAACTCCAGCCAAAATACTGAGCGATTATTTATTACTCCAAATGTGTACGAGTTAAAATGAAATAATTACATACAATCATAGTGATCCTTCTTCTAAATATATTTCATCTTTCATAGAGCTATATTAATGCATCGATTTGACTGTCAGCTCTGATATTATCAACCATTGGGCCTGGGCCATAGTAGCCAATATTCTAATCTGAGAAATGACCAAATTCTTTGGAAATTCGCAATTAGCTACCCCCTGAATAAATACACACAACAATATATAATCTTGATTATTGCTAGTACTGTATTCTATCTGTCCTGATGAGAGTATGTCATTACGTCCAACTTCACCTCCAGTAACCACACATATGGAGATAAGAACTTGTGGATTGATTAATGAGATTATGATGGAATCATTTACCTGTACAGACATACCCCAAAAGTATCCTTGTCCTAGATAGACCTTACTGAGAGTATTAGTATCGTAAGTTTTGAATAAGGTGGATAAAGAGGCAGGTGGATTCAAGTTATCAATAAAGTTATCAAAAGTTAAATCTACCAGTTCTTGTACTTTTCCTTTGAGAGAGGAAGTAGTACCTATATGCTGGAAGAGGGAGGGCACGAAGAAAGGAGAAGACTTATCCATATTTTCAATACACTCTTGTTCTGCTTGACCTAAGAAGCACATCATATCTCTAAGATAATTGGTTAGCAACCAGTCTACAGGTTGTCTATAATAGAATAATAACATGTACTGAATTAAGGGAGTAAGATCTGATGCTCTGAATAGCTTGCCAATAAATCCGAGTAGAGAGAAATTAATAAATAACCAACTATCATCATGATGATCAGAAGAATCTACATAGCTCTGAATATGCTGCAGATAACCTCTTGCTCCGATAATATCGTCTTCCAGTTGAATATAGTAATCGCCCTTAGTTGCAGCATACCACATTAGGAATGTGTAGTCCAGTACTTGTTTAGAACGCCAGTAGAGACGGTCTTCTTGGTCTGAAAGGGTTTGAGGGAGGTGATTTAGAGGAGGATAAGAAGTTGGGTTCGGACAGATAACTTCAAGCACTCCTGACTCTAATTCATAATCAAAATGTCGTACTATTTCATCTATGACATCTTGACAATAACTAGAATTGTGAAGTTCAGCTACGAATACAATAAATAACGCTCTTCTGTGTTCTGGGTAACCCTGAGGGTCTAGCAATGAGGTAAGGGTTTGGATGAGATATTTTTCATCTCGCTCAACTGTTGGAATTCCGAATACAAGTTTATACCCAATCTTTCCTAATCCTACTCGTCTTAGAGGACTCATATTCATATTAGACAGTAATAAATGGGGTGTATACTCTGATGTATACTCTCTTTCACTTGTAACAGAGGTACCACAGGTGTAACAGTCTTGGTTTCTTCTTTGTAATATCTTACGTGAATTTGGATCCTTAATCAGTTCAAAATCCTGAGAAATAATTTCAAGTTGTACCTGCTGACTGTGCAGGAGTGAGAGAGTGTTGATACTCTCCCGAGCTAAGTTCTTCAGTCTCCAGATGGTTTCTTGGTAGTAGAGGTCAATAGCCTGCTGATCTGAGAAATAGCGTGCAGAGCAAGTGCGTTCATTCAATAGATGTGTGACTATCCAACATGAGAGCAGACAAATGAGGAAAGCAAAGCTTTTACAAAGAAAGGAGGTAGTGTGTTTATTCATTAGAAATAGAGAAGAAACGATATCCACACACACAAATTACACTTGTATCTATCAACAATACATACACTCTAGAAGTTGGTTATAGTGAATTTTCTCTGAAAGAAGTATTCCCGAAATACTATTCAATTCTAAACCATATGTCACACCCTTTAAAAAGTTAGTGATACAAGAAGTCTAATCCCATTTGGGCGTATATCGCTATTGGATATAGTGAATTAGTAATAATATTCGTGCAATAGGATCTACTTACATTGTAGAAACCCTTTTCAACTGAATGACGCTGAATAGTAATACGTATAAACGTATTATTAAACTCATTTGTTAGTTGTATGTCTGTTTGTTTGTCCGAAAAATATGACATAAGATCTGTTGAAAATCGATATATTTTCGGTGCAGTGTTTATGAGTTATTCAATATACTTGTGTAAGCGTGTAAATATGGTGGTTAGGATAAGCGGAGGCCGCCAGTTTATTCAGACCCTTAGAGTATATGACTATACCGGCAATGCTATATTCAATACATATTTTAGTACGCGAATATTCGGGTAGGGGCTACAATAAGAGTAATATACGGTATTCCCTCAAAATATAAATTGCTTAACTCCTCAAATATATCAGAAAAAGAAACACTATAGAACTATTGATTGTATGGTTGATCAATTTATGTTGAATTGAATTAAACCAACTGTGGCACATCATAGATAACGTCGTTGAGGACAAAAGAACGAATGTCAAGCATTGGTTGCTATCAAGGGAATATATATTTTGATTATGTAGGATTTGAATTTTTGATCAACGTTTTGTTGAAGTAGGATATTGATCAACGGATGATGTATGACTTTGATCAACGCTTATTTAGTAAGATTCCTCTCAGTAGAGGTGAGCAGTGTTCCCTCTAAGGAATCAGGGGGTATTCCTCCGGAAAATTTTATTTAATGCCTTTCCCACCGGAATTTCGCTTAAAAATGTTCGATCTCCAGGGTATTTGCCCGAATTCATCACATTTTTTACCAGTACCACCGGAATTTGACAACCGGGGTGTTGTACCGTACCTTGAAAGTTAGAGGAACACTGGAAGTGATTTTAATAAGGAGCTAGGAGAATGCATTAGTCAGAATTCGTAAGTTGTCATCAGTTAGAAACTTAGAATTTTGAAGACTGGCAATAGTCAGGATGTTGTTTTCGGTAAGTTTGCAATAATTAGAATGTTTTAGGATATTGGCGTTCAGAACAAGTAGCCTGATTTGATAGAAAATTCCGTCGAAAATGTGATCGAAAATTATTATGTAGGAATTGCTGGACAATCTCCATTGTTCCGAGTACAAGTATCCAAAATGCTTGAAGAATAATTATGGAAGTAAGGGGGCAATAACGGAATTGACCAAAACACATCATCCGTTGATCAAAACATACCTTCCATCTGAGTGAACAAGTAGTTATTCACTGGACAACTGAATAGTTTGCCGCAATGAGTATTCGAAATTTTGAATCCCCGAATACTACGTATAGTTAGCACAGTAATATAATCAGGTTAGAATATGATTATATTATATTATATTATATACTAACGACAGCTATCACACTTCAATCAAGAGATAACAATTAAATGTGTGCATAAAGAAATCCTATGAAACTGATAACAAAACACATGGTTGTAGCAGATATGCGGATGCGACGGAGGTGCGGCTTCTGCCACATCAAATTTATCTAAAACTCCCATCATCTACTCACCCTAAAAGTGCATATATAGCCACACCAATCTACATCTTCCCATGTCACTGTAATGACTTATAATATAATATTGGTAAATTTATAACAGCACCGAGGAAACCGCTCATTATGTTAGCAAATCGTATATTTCAAGAATTTTCCTGCTTTTAAGCGAAATTCTATTATACACACTAATTACCGTACAAACTGCACTCTATATCCATCATAAAGTTGCTAATAGGCGGTTTCCACTGTATACACGAAACACAAGCATCAAACAGATTTGAAAACTATGATCTATATTAATTAATGATGAATCAAAACACGCGTTTTATTGGGTCTTCAAATCGATTCCAATAATGCGTGTCAGAAACATTTATAAGGTACATATAGTTTCAAACATAATTGATGTATAGAAATGCCCTGACCAGTAAAAACATAAAGATTATGGCTTTAAACAAAAAATCTATGAACTGTTTCCAGGTTGTTTCGATCCTAAAATTGGCAATTAAATAATAAAACTATTTATATACAAGTTGATATAGATCGCATAACTGGTAAAACTTGTCCAAGATGAAACTTGTAAGCAATATGATGTATAAGAAAACTGGTTGCAGATTTACACTGAATATGATACTTTACTATTCTTAATGGTAAGTGACATCACTGATTTGCCATTAGCTCAAGAACTGTAGCGCTGCGCTGACAAGATATAAACTACCAGTGACCAGAATATGATACTCTCTCCCCTCTTCACTACCAGACAAGGATTCATAAACTTCTGAGAAGTTAGAAACAGACTGCGACAAGTCCACACCTGTCAACTCATTCCATTCCCTTTGCAATTCTTTACATCTAATCAGCTGTTGTTCTGAAGAGGCTATTGCACTGGCTGTATCAGGTGCTGTGTTAGGTTTTGAATATGCTATGTTTGGACAGAAAAATACATGTTCTACTTCTAAATCACGTATTTTCTCTAAGAATAGTGTATGATCTCTGTTCCCAGTCAAATTCAATACGATTCCCTTTTTGCATGTAGATGTACGCTCCTGAGAACGTCTAGCTTGAATAAACCATTCAACTGCACACTGTAATGCCTGTGGTGTGTGTGCTCCATCCAGATAAAACACTACTCGCTTCCAATTTGGTACACTTTTCTCTATAACCTGTGCCCTCCCAGGCCATTTGGTGTTCTGTAGTCCTTCTTCTACCTCAGAGGTTATGTCATCTAGGGAGAGGGTACATTCCTCCAACAGTCTCATACTTCCCATTTGTACTTGACGTTTCTCTCTCTGAGAGATGAACCGTTTAGCAATTTGAACAGCAAGTGCAGCGTTCTTTAGTTGGAACTCTCCTTGTAATGAGAGCTTAGGTATTCTAGGCAGTCCGTATGGAGATAGAGCAGGTATCAAGTAGAGTTCCTTCACACCACGTTCCTTAGCTTTCTCCAGGAATACCTGATGTACTGAAGGAGAGCAACTCTGTACGTAGCACGGAGTTCCTGATTTGAAAATACCAGCTTTATTCCAGGCTATTTCATCAAGAGATTCTCCTAATATATCTGTGTGATCATATCCCAATGACGTCACCCCACATACTCGTGGATTTGTAAATATATTAGTACAGTCATACTCTCCTCCAATACCAACCTCTATAATACATACATCAGGTCTTTCTGAAATAAATACATCCAATGACATCAGAGTAAGGAATGCGAAGTAGAAAGGCATCTGTGGATTGTGTTCATCCATAGTCTTGATAAGCCGGTTGTAGCATGACCAGAAGTGATGAGTGAATGCTGAGAATGACAGAGGCTCTCCATCGAGACGAATCCGCTCACGCACTTCAATCAGATGAGGAGAGGAGAAGAACCCTGTCCTCAAACCACGAGCCCTCAGGATACTCTCTATCATTGCACAAGTAGAACCTTTTCCCTGTGTACCTGACACGTGAATAATCGGTAGAGAATCCGCCTGTTGTTTAGTGATGTCACAACGTTGAAGAAAATTTCTCATATCTTTTAGCTTAGCTTCTGGATTTGCCTTCTTTTGCTTACGAGCAAGTTTCAAGAGAGAAAAGTTAGATTGTAATGTGTTGAGTTTCTCTATGGCTAGTTCATAATCTTCTGATTTACTTTTGTGAAGCCGACTAGCCATGACGGTCTTCAATTTAGATATAGATGAAAAGCGTATGCGTGGAGCAGATGAAATATGATTGAAATATATCAATCTACTTATATTCATGCAATCTAGTGACTTAACCCCTAAGGATGAAACATATACAATTAATCAAATATAAAATGGTAATCACAAGGTGCTTTAGAGAATGTAAATTATCGGGTCAAAATATCCTGGTTCCAGATGGACACTTTTAAGTGGAATCTCCCAATAACGGATACATTGGAGATTAGATTTTGTCCTTTGTAGGTGAGATATCCGCTTCTATTCTAGTAATATTTACATGTAGTATTATTATCTTAATTCTTTCCACGAGCTTGTCCGTTGTAGAGCTGTTGTCCGCTATTCGGAGGGTCCGTTTTGGGAGACTCCACTGTATAGATACAATAAGAATTTAAAAGTCAGCCAATTTATGTAGCTAAATATACACAAGTAAACTACTGTAATAAATAAATATCAGTTGAGCACCATACCAGAATTAACCATTGAGAACATATCTCTGAGACTAGCAATGCTATCTTCAACATTAGGGATATCTGTCATCAAGTCATAACCTAACTCCTCAAGATATTCAGGCTTCAGCCAGGAAGAAAGTGAATGCATAAAATCTTCCGGTCTAGAGCTCACCATAGCTTCCCAGTCTATCTGTATACCTTTAGGTATAGCAGCTCTGTATTCATAGCCGAATGCTAACAGAATAGAATTAATAGTTTGTACACCAATAGCAGCAGATCCTCTTGATAGAGGCATGAATTGGAACCAATAATAAGCAAATGTTAAAGAGAGACTGAGGGCATCACCTCGTGTAACCACTCCAGGGCCTTCATAGGTTATGTTTTGAAAAGCACTCTGTAGCTCTAAGTTAAATAATTTCCATCTGGGAGGAACAGCTGAAGTTGATACCTCAAACATATATCCAGACTCTTCCTTAGAATAATACAAGCTTATACGACTACCATCCATGACTGCACCTGGAGAGACGGATGAGAAACAAGGAGAGAGTACTGATACATCAGATCCCATAGCTACATGCACTTCGTGTAGAGTTTTAGATGTGATAATCCGGTATACTTGCTCATCATCCAATTTAACTTGTAGCGGTACGAGGTATTTGAGTAGATTGAATACAGAATTGAAGTAGGGGAAATATCGAATGTTCTTCTTATCACCAATTATCAGAGGAGTTGTAGTACCATATCCCTTCTTAAAACTCTCAGGGGTAAGACCATCAATCCACCAAACAGGATCTAAAGGCTCCACTGCTTGTCTCCAGCGGACTAAAATATCAAAGAAATCTCTCCAACCGAACGAGTGCGGTACTCTATTATGACTGCTTGACTTCCCGGTAACACGTATAGACTCCCCTTTAATTATCCTATGCATTACCTGAGCAGATTGCAGCATAGCTAACCCGGAGGATATTATCTGTTTACGGTTAGTCACGAATCCTGGCGTGTTATATAGAATCTTAGTACCTAGTCTCTTAGCTAGGGTAAGAAGCTCTGTTTGATTAGGAGTGAGAGTGTTTTTGAGATTTAACGAGGCTACAGTAGACAGGGGAAGAGGCACATAGCTCTTAGGTAAACATTCATCTGTATCTCTACGCATACCGTAACACTCTTTGAACTGAGGAGAGAAGAGAGCATCCCAATAGTAATCAGTAAGAGGAGTATCAAAGTATATTTGATGTTGTTTGCATACCTCGTTAAGATAGTATATGAAATGTGTAGGACTTTCAGATAAACCTCTTTCATAACCACTCAGGGCTTGATGAAATTCCCCTAGTCCGTGATAAGCACCTCCAAGGTAATAGGACATCTCTATTAGTGCTGGTCCTGTGTGGTCGTCTATTGCAGCCTTGGTACTCTCAACAGTTAACGCAAGCTCTCCAGCCCAGTGACGGAATCTGGCTATCCTCAGATGAGTCATGAGTAATACCTGTTTTTGATTTATCAGTGTATCTTCTGGTCGTTCTGATGCCAAGTCAATAACTGAAATGAAATATCTATCTGCTTCTTTAAACCGGTTAAACTCCTTCATTACCTGTCCCATCTCACTCAGGGCTGGAAGAAAGTTAGGGTCCAACTTTAGGACAATATCCAGTAAACTTTTCGCCTTGTATATTTCACCTAACTCGAGATAAGTCTTAGCTAAATGGTATCTAACCATTTTGTTAAGTGTACTGTCTTCTTTAGAGTTTGCTAATGCATTCTTAAATATAGAAACAGCTCCACTGAAATTCTTCTTACTGTACTCATACTGACCGTATTCTAGTGATAGCATAGTCTCTGTATTACCGGTACTCTTCTCAACCTCAGAAATAATCCTTGCCTGTTTTAAGTCAGCTATTGATCCTTCAGTGTTCCCCATTGCTGCTCGTATCTGACCACGTCTGATCCAAGAATCTACGTAGGTCGGATTTAGCTCGATAGCTCGAGTCATGTCAGCAAGAGCTTCATCAAAATATTTTTCTAGAGCATATGCGCTACCTCGTGCTACATAAGGCTGGAAGAAGCCAGGATGAACTTGTATGAGACTTGTTAATAAACCAATCGCTTCTAGATGTCTGCCCATATTTATCAGAAGAGTACATTTGCTTATCTCCTGCTCAATCATCTCTGCAGGACTCCGTCTGTCTGGACTCTCCCACCAAGAGTCAGTTTCTTCCTCTTCTCCACAAAGTTCTTTGTCTGGATCACATACCTCTCCGCAGTGGGACAAGTTAAATAGAGATTGAAGCAGGATAGTTAAGAGGACAAAAACAATCAAATATCTCCTCACACACATATTCCTTTTTCAATGTGTGTGCTACAAGTAGCAAAGTAACGCTCTATAGTTTATGAATAGCAAAATTTCAATATACATATATGTTACGGACAATACCCGAAATCAGTCAGTACGTGTACTGACTAGTTATTACGGGTATTGTCCAGTCATCTCCTAATGACTGGAGCAGCCCTGCTGGTTCTGAATGATAACTACACTAATATAGTAGCTACAGAAAGTATTGGTCCTGTGAGCGTCGGACCTGCCGGCTCGCCTGTTATGCCTAGGAGTTACTAACCAAAAAGTATCTGTATTCGGTAAGGCAGCAATTCATGAATCGTTCTTCGAATTTGTAAATAGAAATCTAAAGTTACACAATCTGTGTCGACAGCTTATTATATGAATTGAATTTATTTTCAGTGGTACTTAACGCGTATTGACTTTAAATTTCATATTACATAGTGCTTCAATTTGTTATAGTAGCACTAAATTCAATATTGTATTTTAGAATTTCTTTGTACATGGTTAAGAACCTCTATCCAGTCGACATACCCCAAGAAGCCGTTCAAAGGTCACATAACGCAAAATTCCCTGAATTCTATAGGGAGAGTTTAAATTTCAAAAACCGTCTCCTCTCATGTGAGAAAGCAGGTTGCTATACAATAGAGACATGCATTAAATATAACTAAATACAATACAGTTATAGAAATATATAGTATTTAGCTGGTCCCCTGAAAATAATTGTAGACAATTAGTTTTCTTCTGACACATAATGTGTCCTGTGCTGTCTAGCACTATTCCGTATAGTTTAATGAACTCCCCGATAGTCTGACCTTCCTTCACGAATTTGCGTATCTGTCCTCCCTCCTGATTGAATACGTATACACAGTGATTACTGTAGTCACTCTAAATGATGTTATAGTCTGTTTATGTGGAAACAGCAAGGTTTGTTAGTTTGTTTGTGTGCCAGAACCTAGAGTTATCAGTCTGTCGGTTACAACGTGATCTGAATTGAACACAAACATCCATAGATCACTCCCATCAAGCACAAATACTCTGTAACTTTAAGGCATCAAAGAATGGCGAAATAAAGATTATTCATTCTGATTTGCGTCTATCATTTCCCACAGTATATTCCTAGGTTGATCTACCTGTGAATAACGAAACACAGACGGTCTACAAATAATAAATTTTTTTATGAATTAATCTATGCTATTGATAATCAGGCTATGTGGCTGGTGATTCATATTGATTGTGCTATTGTGAGAAATATATACATTAATAATACTTTCAATATGATTAGGGAATAAATATGAGGAAATATCAATAATGAAATTTGCTGCAAAATTTGTTAGCAATGTCAGAAGGGGTAAGTATAAAGTAGGCCTGAAAATGACAATTAGAGCGTATAAATGCTAGAAAATTGGTAGGATATATGAATATATATGTGTGTTACTAAATCTCAATTGTTGTGTATTTGTCTGGCTGTTTGTCTGACAGTTTGCACGTAGTTAAGGAAAGGATTTATGGCATACTATCTCGAATTTGAAATTGAATTTACCAATTTTTCTGGGTGAAACTACTCATAAATTCTCCTTTTTTGGTTTAGAAAATGACTTCGATCAAGAACAGACGTTTCCAGAACAGCTGCATTCGTCTTAACTACGCAAAGACCGCAAAACAATGTGGGATGAAACATATAAGTATATTAGAAATACTTCAATACTTGAGAGATGATTGGGAAATAAATATAGAATCATTTAAAGGAAAAGTTAATTGGGATTGTATACTTCATGACCAACTTAAATATGACATAACCGTGATGGATCGCAGAGAGTTCAGAAATATGTGTGATATTTTAAGAAGGTAAGCGAATACAGTAAACTCCCGTCAAAACTTCCATTATAAGTTATAACCAAGTAGAATATAACGAAGTGATTCGTGACCCCTTATAGCTTGAATTTGACTCCGCTTTCAGCGAAGTGAATCTAGGGTCCCGAGCACTTCGTTAAAATGAGAGTTTACTGTACGTATTATAGAAAAAATTCCGTGATTAATATTATAGAACTTCATAAATTGAGCGATATAGGTTATAAGTTGTAAACCCTGATAAGGAAACCAATTCTCTATTATGATTTTAGACTGTAGAGTACTGTATACAAAGGAATTTTGAAATTCGCAAAGTGACAGGTTCTTATTTACTACATTAATTTGTCTTAGGAATGGTGTCGGTGTAGATCGATTACAAAATGAGAGAAGGATGAAATTTAGGGAATATTACAGCTGCAAAATTCGAAAAGATGATCTTTTTCGAGTGAAGCCTGTCCTTCCGAGGTTGATATTTCAGGGGCCGCATCACTGCATCAAAAATGCGAAGAAAGATAAAAAAGGAGTAGAAATTCAAAAAATTCAAAATGCTAATTAAGATATTTTGTAAATTTCAAATAATTTTGTTTTCCAAATTGGTTATGTAAGTACTAAAATATTTATTTCAGTACATTCTGTTGAGTATTGGACACAGTTATACGTAATAACTCAAATCTGATGTTTATGGGAGTATACGTCGTGTTTGAATCTGGTCTTGTCTGGATCTGTAAATGAGGCGATTATAAATGAGGTCATTATTCATCAACAAAACTTAATATTTGTACCTTTTGTATTGAATTTCAATGAAGTTAGAAAACCCAATAATATGATTAATATCTATTTGTATAAAATTTTATTCAAATAAAGTTGGGCTCTTTTACAAAATTTCCTTTAATTTGTAGTGTAATATAAGATAAGCATGACGTCATGATGCTAAAGTTGCTTTGAATATCTGGACGATTTTCGAAATTTTAGAAGATTTACTATAATCCTTCAACTGAAACCATAAACTGTCCTCCAGCATTGAATTTGGTAAAATTTATTTAAACTTCGCTTAATATTCGACAAAAATAAAGTTAAGCAAATCCAATTTTTTTAGCGAATAAGTCACTGAGCTTCGATATAACGGGGGTAGACTGTGTAGTGGATAATGCGTATTCGCGTTCCAATCAATTTCGCCTGATAAATATTTAATAATTCCGCAATTTTTGAGTTAGAAAATGACCTCAATCAAGAAAAGATGTCCTGATCTCGGAGGTTCGGCTGTATTAATCTATATCTTAGGAATGGTGTCGATGTATATATAACACCGTGGAAGAGAAGAAGACGTATACGTGCGGCATTTACAAGGGGATCCCCTGACTCCTAGTAAATGCCGCAATGCACCAGACCCGTCTGATTTTGGCTCCTGGATCCAAACTTACCAACCCTCCAGGGATCCCTGGATTACCCCGGGATTTCACTTTAAATCCAGGGGAAAATTTTGAAAATCCAGGGAAATTTTGCTATATTTCTTGATATTTTCGAGTGTAATCGGGGAAATATCGTGAAATCCAGGAAAAATATTGGAAATTCAGGGATTTGGCAACGAAAATCCAGGGAAATTTGCAAAAGGGGTTGGTAAGTTCTGTGGATCTGATAATTATTTCGGGATATTCAATATCATTCATCCCCTAAAATGTACTTCATGTTCTATCCTCAAATCCTATGGAAATTCCGACTAATTTTCCTACAATTAACCCTGTCTAACTTTGGAAAAGAAATCTCTAGCATGATTTTAAAAAATATGCACAAAGGTGTGAAATATGATTAATCATATGATAAATCTGAATTTGTAACTTTCAGCTCTCAAAATCTCAAAATCGGACTCTACGCATCCAATTAGCCCTGACAACATGATGAAACCTTCTAGCTTATATTTTACATAGAAAGGTGTGAAATATTCACTTTAGAAAATTCATACCCGAGGTGCAAATCTCCTACCCAAAATGTATATGTATGCCAATTCTCATGTTAATTGAACTGCTAGATTTCGTACGGCCATGCAGACGGACGGGCATAACACTACGTAACAAATTTTTATGAAATCTTTGTTTGGCTTGATATTTTGATTGTTTATGGATAATTTTGAGGCGCTGATTCCGAAAATACAATTAGTTTTTTTCTATCATCGATCGTTAGCTTTCAGGAAGCCTATTTATATGAGCAGGTTACACGCTTAGCCAACCCAGCAAAAACGTACGTCACAATCAAAATCTTTTGTGCTATAACAATAAAGATAACAAACATTTTGCACTCCCTTCACTGTCTCTTGTCTTTTTAAGCTCTGGGAGACACTTAAAGTGTCTGCGAATGCACAGCTTAAACAGCATCAGAATTCCAGGCTGGGGTAGGATTGCAAAACTTAGAAATTTCGTTCTTGCGTATGGTTTATTTGCTATTCAGTACCTTCACTTGGAAAGTATTTACTTATATTAATACTATAAGCTACCAGCAGCTAGTATAAGCATAAGTATAACTGCCTTTAGCAGAGAGGCAGAAATAACTTGCTGGTTGTTCTTACGTTAAGTTAGTGTTTTTCAAATTTAGAAATTGCAATGGCTAGTAGACAATGCAAGAATTCACCTGACTCATTTTGCTATGTTTGTGGATATTATGTTGGTGACAAACATGTTTCAAATAAAATATCAAAAGAAGCTAAGTATTGGGAAGCGTATAGACTGTATTTTGGGATGTCCATTGGGGATCAGGAAAAGGCCTGGGCCCCACATGTGATTTGTGGCAGCTGTCGATCTAATCTTGAAGCTTGGTTGAGGGGTTCCGCTAGAGTTATGCCATTTGCTATTCCAAGAGTTTGGAGAGAGCCACAAAACCATCATGATGATTGTTACTTTTGTATGGTAAATATTGCTAAGTACCGCAAGGTTAAGGGAAGAAGAGCACTGACTTATCCAAGTATACCATCATCCATTGCACCTGTTCCTCATAGTGAAACTTTACCAGTTCCAAAACCACCAGCAAATGTAAGTAGTTTTATGTTTTATAATATAAGGCTACGCTAGCTTATATGCTGTAAGGGTGACCCACAATCTGCATCTTGTGTTTTATTCTTGTCATTTTAGTTGGAGTTTAATACTGAATGTGAAGACTCGATATCAAGTGAAACTTCGGATGCTGAGGAGGAGTATCTCCAATCAACAAGTGCAGATCGTCATTATCCTTCTAAGAGAGAATTAGATGACTTAATACGAGATCTGCAACTAACAAAATCTGCAGCAGAGCTATTGACGTCAAGATTAAGCGAGTGGAATTTGCTGCGTGATGATTGCAAAATAACTGCTTACAGGAAGAGGCACTTGGACTATTCTGTTTACTTTGATGTAATACAGGATCTGTGCTATTGCAAAGATGTGAATGGTTTGTTTGATGCTGTTGGAATTGAACATGACCCTTCTCAGTGGCGACTTTTTATTGACAGTTCCACCAAAAGTCTTAAAGGAGTTTTACTTCATAATGGGAACAAATATCCGTCAATTCCACTTGCTTATTCAATACAAATGAAAGAAGACTATGAAAATGTCAAGCAACTACTGCTTAAAATAAACTATGCTGAATTTAACTGGCAGCTCTGTGGTGATTTTAAGATGTTGGGGTTTTTGTTGGGACTGCAGGGTGGTTACACCAAATACTCATGTTTTCTTTGTTTGTGGAACAGCAGAGCTGATGGAGAGCACTACTCGAAGATTCAATGGCCGCCAAGAAAAGAATTAATGCCAGGAAAGTACAATGTCATCAAAGAGCCACTTGTATGCCGGGAAAAAGTTTTACTACCACCTCTTCATATAAAACTAGGTTTAGTAAAGCAATTTGTTAAAGCTTTGGATTTTGAAGGAGAAGCTTTTCAAGAAATCCGTGCAATGTTTCCAAAATTATCAGATGCTAAACTAAAGGGAGGAATATTTGTTGGCCCCCAAATAACCACCATGTTAAAGTCAAGAACCCTGGAGGGTAAAATGACCGAAACAGAAAGAAAAGCATGGCAGGCATTTCGTGATGTAGTTAATGGCTTTTTAGGAAATAACAAAGATCCTAATTATGAAGAGATAGTGAATACTCTGATCACAAGCTACCAAAAGATGGGATGTCGCATGTCGTTGAAACTTCATTTTCTATGCTCTCATCTTGACTTCTTTCAAGAAAATTTGGGGGATTTCAGCGAGGAACATGGCGAGAGATTTCACCAAGATATTCAGCTAATGGAAAGACGGTATCAGGGCCGCTGGGACAGTGCAATGATGGGCGATTACATGTGGTTTTTGATAAGGGAAGACATTTCTGGTCACAAAAGAAAGCTCGTTCAACAGTTCATTTTTGAAGTATTTTAACTCTCTAACATGAGTGCGTTTTGTTTTCTTTAGGACTTGTAATCAGCAATGTACTGTTTGGTAATGATTTTCATGTTCAAATTAACTTATCAACACATCACTACGTGTTTAAATCTATTACAAGAGCTGTAGGTAAATTTGCATATAATGAACAACACAACTTGTTCGGAAAAAGCAAAAAGTGTAAATACGTCAAAAAGCATTGATGATATGGAAAAACTAACACGATTTTTGAATTCAGCGACGCAAAAAGCATAAGGGAACATCAAAAATTGAAGCCAAACAAAAATTGTGTTACGTAGTGTAATGTATCCCTAAGTTATTAATTAGCTGCTAATTCAGGTCTTTATATCAGTTATATCAATACAAGCAATGATGTATATCTTGATTGAGTAGGTCAATATTCATTTTTTGTTTATCACATGGTATATTTTCTGTATTGGAATTAAAGTATCAAGCACAAGGTAAGAGTATTTTATCTTATTAGCAATACAGATAGAGCCAACCTTTTGCATACAAGAAAGTACTCTGCAACTCTTTGGAAATGCTATCGTTTACCAAATGTGAAACCAAAGAGCTTCAGTTTTATCTTGCCTCTCTGTGGTTGAATGTTTAAGTCTAATAATAATAAAAATAAAATTACATTTTGAACTAAATATAATTTAAAGTACGAAACCACCCGTGCCGCTCTAGTGACAAATCTCCGGTCGGCCCTCCAGGACTCTACTGGTAATATTTGAAATTCTTGGACCCTTTAATTTTAATGAATATTATTACTGCGGAAATTGTAGATCTCTACTAATTAGTGCCCTAAGCCCTAATGGCATGGACCATGTGCGACGTTACTCCGGATAAAGCGAACAAATGGTGACTGACTCGCTTGCAATGTGAGTGTCTTAGAACACCAGGAGTAGAGGTACCAGCACAGCTAATAGCTGTAACAGTGTACTGATATACTGTATTGATCACAGGGACGTAGGAAGCAAATAATTATTGGTACGGCTAGGTACATTGTGTTGGTGCGGCATTCATTACATATGACCATTAATAGTAATAGAAATTCTGAATCATTGGTGCGCGAGCGCCGTACCTGCCGTACCAGCTCTTACGGCCCTGCTGATTGTCAGCTGATTAGTATCTGATATAATGATTATAATTATCTATTGTAGTAGTTAATAATGTATTACTACGATATACAGAGTATAATATAATATATCTATCACTATCAGGAGTAGTCCAACTGATACAATGTTAGTACAGTTATCATTAGGCTTAGAGAGTGTCACAATACGAGAGGAAGGAGCCAAATGAGATCATTTATTGCTCTCATTGAAAATTTTTCAACAGAAAATATACAAAAAACCTCCAGAAGTTATAGGATCAGCTATTGTGTTAATAGAGTTACCAGCACGAACTTATAGCTATAGAATATACATATTCTGTATTTCCATGTAGGGTAGTGTCATATGATATTCATATCAGAACTGATACTATCTATACTCCCATATTATTAAATTTCAATAGGTTTTAGAGATACACTCTCATCTTGATTGCATTTATAATAGCTATATATTGATATTTTCAGTTTTTGTTAAATTCAATAGCAAAGTTACAACAGAATAGTTCAATATTCAGTTACCACTGTATATCAGTATGTAATCTTCAAGTTTATTGTCAATTGGTATATTAGCTACAAAAAATAATCTTGTCTAACAGAAATTAGCATCTATTGGGTTATTTTGTAGTTTTTGGTAGCAATCAAATGGACAAAATAATCCGATTTCAACTGTATTTATTTCGAATAATCGAATAAATATAATTACATGTTATTACGACCACCCGTCGTTCCTCACAAGTTGTGCATTTGTGCCACATGATATTTAGATTACACTAGGCAATTGTCGTATGGACTCGCATCACATGCTCCAAGTTCGCACCACTCAAGGCCACCGGGCACCCATAGTAGCAGGGCATTAAGCGCTCCTCAATTTTGGAGCGCACTTCAATCACATTATTTCTGTCCTTCGTGTTTTGTTGATATGTAATTGTAACACGACGCTCGGCTCTACCGTTGCGTTGACTAATTGTCAACAAGTCCGTAGCTGCAATCCAAATTTCAAGAATCTCTATTTTCCATTCAAAAACCGAATCTATTCTGAAAAAGCTTATGGTAACTGATAAGTTGTAAAGAATAGACAAATTGTTGTTATATTCAATACTAACAGCTCTTATCTGTTCTCTGTCTAGATGGCTGCTAGAAGTACAGTTTTGTGCTATATTCTGCTACTTCTATCTTCTATTATCTTCAATAATAGTGAGTAGTAATCTATATTATTAATCTCAATTGTTGTCTGTCTGTCTGTCTGTCTGTCTGTCTGTCTGTTTGTTTGTGTCTCCGTTGACAAGGAAAGGATTTACGTTATGCAATTTTGAAATTGTTCCATAACTATGTACGAGCCTTTGGCTCGTCGCTTCGCGAGGAATTCGGCGCATTGCGCCTCAAGGTATCCATTGTTCTCCAAATTGACGGCGCCCTTTTAGTAATAATTAAAAATATAGCTATATTTGCAACAATGTAATTCACAAATATCGTATATAGCATATATATTATTGAATTATTTTGTAAGATCAACCCACTTTGTTGCCGTTGAGAGCAAGTATCTAAGTAAATTTTGAGATTTTGCTAATTTGTTTCCTTTATATTCATAACAACAACAATAAATCTACATATGAGAAACTTAAAATGCGAAATTCGGATTCAGCGTACTTAGTTACCCTTGGGTAGCCGTTTATAGCAAGCCTATTCATAAAACAATATATTTACATATCAACGGACAAACACCAAACAGACAACAATTGAGATATAATAATATAGATGTTGTTTACAATACCATACTCAGACTCAGCATAACCATTGAAAGCATGTTTCTACAACAATTTTGAAATTTGTATACTTTGTATCAAGGTTGAAACCGATCAAACTGAATATCAGTATTCATGAATAGTTGCTTAACCGAATACCGAATATTGAACTATTCGGTTGCAACCTTGCTTTATATCCATAAAGACAACAATAAATTTAGATATGATTAATCCAAAGTGAGAAATCGAATTCAGTATGTTCTAATATATTTTAGTGAAGTTTTATTGAATTCTACGTATTTACTTCCTTGATAATCACGATAAATGCATAGTTATGCGACAATTTCAAAATTGCATACCGTAAATCCTTTCCTTGACAACAGACAAACAAATAGACAACAATTGAGATTTAGTAATATGCAGTATCGAGTGTTCATCAAAAAAGTAAATAGAATTCAATAAAACTTCACTTAATATATCGAACATGCTGAATCCGATTTTCAAACTGTTGAATTAATCATATGTAAGGTTATTGTTGTTTTTATGATTATAAAGTAAACAAATTATCCAAATTTTTAAATATTGGTTGAGATTCTCTCAAGACATATTTAGTAGTAACAAAGTATGCTGAAACTGGTGGCCGAATAGAAGAGAGACTAATCAACCATTTTACAACTGTACTATTATACTATTTATAGTATTAGTCTACACAGATGGTGATTTGAATCTTTATTATTTCTATTTAGGTATGGGTATAGTAACTTCAGATCCTGCACTAGCTTGTCCAGGAGAGAGTATAACAGTCAGCTGTGACCTGAGTGTTCCTAATCCTGGTGATAGCTTTCTCTCCCTTGTTACCAATTTTATTGTTGGGAATTCTGTTCCCCTTTCTGATATTATTGTCAATGGTGTCGGTTTTCAAGGAGGTGTTGATCTGTCCAAGTTAACAGCTGATTCACCAATTAGTAATACGGCGAATGTGTTAGGAACAATAACTCTTTTATCCTATACTCTTGCTGATAATGGTCTAAGACTTGGTTGTAGTAACGATTATATAGTTAATGGAGATTCTACTGACAGAACTACTTTAACAGAAACCATTATTATTCAACAAGCTGGTTAGTTGAAAATATTATGAAACCTTATTTATTCATTTAACACTATATTTCCTTCTAGCCCCTCCTTCCCCTCCTGTCTCTCTAACAGCTAATCTTGACTCTACAACTTGTTCTGGTAATGTAGAGCTATCATGGATACCTGGAGCTACTGACAGATCTATACAGATGTATCATTTGTTTATTAATGGAGATTATTTCCATAGTACTCCTAGCACATCATATTCTTATTACACTACTCTAGAAATAGATACAGAATATGAATATTCTGTTATAGCTATGAACTGTGCTGGTAACTCAAAATTTACCTACACAGCTAATACAATATCTATAGGAGGTTTGTTGTCTTCCAGAAGTTATCGCCGGATCCAGGAATTGGTAGTGAGGAGGGGTAATTATCCAGCCGTGGGTAGCTTTAAATAAGGATGCTTGACTAGAATGAGTGCGCGCTAAAGTTATAACTTTCCTTGACATTAATTGGTGAAACATATCCTGGAAAAGCGATAGGTATCCGCCTACTATTCCCTCGTTCAATGCCAAAAACATACCGCAATTGTTGGAGCGAAATTTTGTCTGGGTTTGGACTTTTGATAATCTTGCAACCCTAGCTGTACCTAAGCCCCTGGACAACAAGACCAATTTGATACAACTTTAGTTCCAAGGTTTCAACCGAATTTTGCAATTTGTGCCAATATTTCAGTGTATTGGTAGGAATTACAATAGATATCACAAGTGACTACGATTCCATATTATATAAATTCATCCTTGTGGTGGGATATATCCTCCTATCACCTCCCCCTGGATCTGCCACTGGCCTTGTTATATATTTGATGACTAATTTGTACTGTATTATGACTATTTACTTCCCATGACGGTGTAATAGGTAGCAATAATGTATAGAATAATAGAGAGAGGTAAGTGTACCGTCATGGTAAGTAAATGGTCATATAACAGCACTACATTGTGGATTCTATCCTATGTTCTGGTACCTGTGTAGTTCCATCCTCTCCAGTTCTTGATGTTTTTCAGGTTCCTGTCTGTCTTAGCTTTGGTATCAGCTGGGATACTCCTTCTACTGACAGACCTATTCTTTCATACTCTGTGTATCGTGATGACAACCTCCTAGCTAATCCAACTAACACAGAGTATACAGATGCTACACCTTTAGCTATCAATACTTCGTACACATACTCTGTTTATGCTATTAGTTGTGTAGGAAGCTCTGTACCTGGAGTTATAACTCTTAGTATTAATGGTAAGGATTTCATGACTATATAGGATAGTACAGTAGACTCGCGTTATTACCCAGTCGGATGCAACGAAACACGCTTATGATTAAGTAGTCCAATGGTCCGTAAATCCTTCCATCTAATTGTTAGAAAACCTTAGTTTATAACGAAATGATAGATCGATGCAACGAAATTCCGCTTATAACGAATTGAAACGGAGGTCCCGAGCACTTCGTTATAACGAGTTTACTTTAGTTACTATATATTTGTAGCTCCTTCTTCTCCTATTGTAACACTCTTTGAGCCTGATAATATCTGTTCTAACATCCTAATCAGCTGGACTACTGATAGTGATAGAGATATTATATTTTACTCTGTGTATCGTAATGATAATCCTTTAATTATTACAGCAGACAATCAGTACACAGATACTATTCAGCTGACTATCAATACAGTGCATCAGTACTCTGTTACGGCTAGCAGCTGTGCTGGTACCTCTACTCCTGGTGTTAATAATTTTATTGTTAGAGGTGAGATTATATGAAGGACGATAATATATTTACCGTGCCGACGAATACTATTTTATAGTATAGGGGCTCAGTTTTAAAATTGGTTGACTATCTATAAATATACATCTATGTTTTTGAAAGTGGTTAAAATTATTAAGATATAAGGTGATAGGTTTCACTAAGTACACAGAGTTGGAAATTATGCAACTTATTACCGTGTATTTCATAGAATTCTTAGAAACTTTTCTATCATAATACATGGATAGCGAATTTATTAGCAAATACCCTTTGAATAGTACTCTTTTACTGTATTGACATCAAGAATAGACCAACTATTCCTTTATTTGTGTGGAAATTTTGGATATTGATGAATTTTTGTCAGGGTAGGGTACACATTTATCATATGATTAATCACACCTTTTAGTGAACATTTCAATATTATCCTATAGATTAGCTTCCACTTGTTAAAGAGGGTAAACTGGGACGGAGAATTCAATTTTAACATTTTAAAATCTCTAACAAGATTAGTAAAATTCAAATTATCTTTCTTTTCTAAAATGTATATTAGCAGAATAGTACAGTTCAATAATCCACAGAAATTTATTTGGTAAAATTTTAGTTGGCACAGACGCTGATTTGATATAGATTTGTTTATTTCTGATAATTAGTAATTTACTGATTAGTGATAATTATTTACTATTTATTTTGTAGCTCCTTCTCGTCCTATTGTCACACTCTCTGAGCCTGATATTAACTGTGCTAACATTCTGATCAGCTGGACTACCCCTGATAGTGATAGAGATATTATAGAATACTCTGTGTATCGTGATAATACATTATTAACTACTACAACAGATAAACAGTACAAAGATACTGATCAGCTAACTATCAATACAGTATATCAGTACTCTGTTACGGCTAGAAGCTGTGCTGGTACCTCTACTTCTGATGTTATCTATACAAACATCCCAGAATATTCATTATCTTTCAATAATATTTCTCTCAGCTATGACGAAACTAATATTGGAACTAATATTACATGGGTAAGTTCCTTTTTATATATTAGCCATTAATTTTAGTATTTCAATATTCTCGGCGTTGTGTAATACTAGCCCGCTTCCCTTGCTAGGTCGCTGCGCAACAGCTTAGTGTATCAGGTTAGCTTAGCTATTAAACAGTTACATTTTTGGGTGCTCTAAGCTCGCTACTTCGCACCTCGTACCTCGAGGTTAATTTTTGTGGACATTTTAAATTATTTTATCTATGACCCATCCAAATTCCATTCAATAGCTTTCTGTGGTAATACCTGAGCTGCTATGTCGCATTTGGGTAGTATATGTGTAATTTGTGTTTCGAGCATACCGTCAGAACATTCGGCATATTGAGGGGGGTACCTGTGATTCATATTTTAAAGCATAAATAGTGGCTGAGTAGTAGCTAATAATGTGATATTTTGAAAATCCCAAAAGGTGAATTACGTCATAATTTCGTCATTGGTGTAATTTTTTGTTCAAGACTCGAAATAGTCCGAGCCAGGCCAGAAATACCCTCGTATGCCAAAAATCTGTCCTGGGGGTCCTCCAGTTTCTTCAATCAATTCCGAAGATACGAACATATTCAAATATGTATATATACGCATAGATTAATTGAGCTTTCTAGTACGAGGACGTTTCGCTTGCTCGTGCTACGCGGTTGCAAACACTTCGTGTCCACACTCGGGCCTACGGTCCTCGAGTACATAAACTCGGATTCAGCATGTTCTATATTTAGTTAAGTTTTAATGAATTCTATTAACTTCCTTGATAAACACGATAAATACATAGTTATGGGACAATTTCAAAATTGCTTACAGTAAATCCTTTCCTTGACAACTGACAAACAGACAGACAGACAACAATTAAGATTTAATAATATAGATCTACCCTATCATACAATTTTTAGACTCTCGACACGAATACAGAAAGCAATCCTATCCTCCTACTCACCTACTCACTTCATCTGGACTATTCTTATTCTCAAGGCGACATTTGGCAGTTCTCTGAAACATATGTATTCTCACAGCTCTCTACTGACACTACCTATAGTTTGGCTATAACTCCTCATAACTTTATTACAGGTACTGTCAATACAGAGATTACAGCTTGTCTACGAATATCACAATGTGGAGGACCATCAATATGTATGGATTATGATTCAGGTATACATATTACATACTAAGTATTGTTATTTGTATCTAATGAGTTATGATTTTATTTACTTTATTCTACAGTATTACACAATAGGCGTAAGTTCATACCTTTATTGATTATGTTACTTATGTATATACGTATTATTTATTATATCATTATTTCTTTCATAGAAACTGGTTCGGGTATGTTAGTATTTGTGTATTTGTAATGTTAATAAGTTTGTTTGTGCGTATTTATTATTATTATTATTATTCTATTTTAGCTCCATATGTAGCTGGTGTTATAGGAGGATTTCTATTAGTATTATTAACCTAGCTCTCATAACTAACTAATAAGGTGTGATATACTACTAGCTCCTATCCTGTCCTATCCTGAGTGTATATTTTATTATTTGAACTATTTAAATTCATCTTTCCTATCCTATAGTTTTTATCCATGCTATTTATAGAATCTTAATAATATTTGTTACTTTATTGTTTGTTTATCGAATATATGATCTTACCCTTTTAAACAACAAATATACTAATAGATTCGCTAAAAACGATATATACAACGTAGTAAACAAATAAATGAATCTACACTTCACTTCAAGCTAGAATACGGAGGAGTTTTAACAGACTCATGAGAACTAGAATGTGTACCTTCAGGGTCCATACATGTGTAAAAGGGATCAGCTGTTCTACCAGGAGATACAGGAACTATATCTATATAGTATATACTCATGTTTGTGTGGTGGTTCTGTATGTTAGTAGACTTCAGTTTCTTGTACATTATCACTCTAACAATAGTCAGTATACAGATGACTAAGATTGATACTATTAGTCCATGTAAAATTAATTACTTGTTTCTCACCCGGAATTTCTTCGGAAACTGCCATGGCGGGCGGTATTTATCTTTATTTTTTATTGGCCAGTGAATATATAACACATTTTGACCCTTCGATATCACGCCACATTCTCTCTGGGCATTAAAATATTGAATTTTTCAACTATACAACTAGAAAAATGAGGATTGCACACTGTGTGATCAAAGAATTATCCATAAATTTGGAAATAATAGAAATAAAATCTTCCGGTTTGGGGCGGGAGGGATGAGAAACAAGTATATTACTTTACATAGCCTAATGATAATTATGACGTAGAGAAAGTTGTTCAGAGTACCAGCACGCCTCATAGTTAGTACAGAATATACATATTCTGTACTTTCACGTAGGGTAGTGTCATATGATATTCATATCAGAACTGATACTATCTATACTCCCATATTATTAAATTTCAATAGGTTTTAGAGATACACTCTCATCTTGATTGTATTTGTAATAGCTATATATTGATGTTTTGAGTTTTTGTTAAATTCAATAGCAAAGTTACAACAGAATAGTTCAATATTCGTTACCACTGGATATCAGTATGTAATCTTCAAGTTTATTGTTAATTGGTATATTAGCTACAAAAAATAATCTTGTCTAACAGAAATTAGCATCATTGATGTATTCGTCTATCGGGTTGTTTTGTCGTTTTTGGCAGTGCAATCAAATGGACAAAATAATCCGATTTCAACTGTATTTATTTCGAATAATGGAATAAATATAATTACAACATGTTATTACGACCACTCGCCGTTCCTCACAAGTTGTGCATTTGTGCCACATGATATTTAAGTTACACTAGGCAATTGTCGCATGGACTCGCATCACATACTCCAAGTTGGCACCACTCAAGGCCACCCGGCACCCATAGTAGCAGAGCATTAAGCGCTCCTCAATTTTGGAGCGCACTCCATTTCACGTTATTTCTGTCCTTCGCGTTTTGTTGATATGTATTTGTAACACGACGCTCGGCTCTACCGTTGCGTTGACTAATTGTCTACAAGTCCGTAGCTGCAATCCAAATTTCAAGAATCTTTGTTTTTCATTCAAAAACCGAATCTATTCTGAAAAAGCTTATGGTAACTGATAAGTTGTAAAGAATAGACAAATTGTTGTTATATTCAATACTAACAGCTCTTATCTGTTCTCTGTCTAGATGGCTGCTAGAAGTACAGTTTTGTGCTATATTCTGCTACTTCTATCTTCTATTATCTTCAATAATAGTGAGTAGTAATCTATATTATTAATCTCAATTGTTGTCTGTCTGTCTGTCTGTCTGTCTGTCTGTTGTTTGTGTCTCCGTTGACAAGGAAAGGATTTACGTTATGCAATTTTGAAATTGTTCCATAACTATGTACGAGCCTTGGCTCGTCGCTTCGCGAGGAATTCGGCGCATTGCGCCTCAAGGTATCCATTGTTCTCCAAATTGACGGCGCCCTTTTAGTAATAATTAAAAATATAGCTATATTTGCAACAATGTAATTCACAAATATCGTATATAGCATATATATTATTGAATTATTTTGTAAGATCAACCCACTTTGTTGCCGTTGAGAGCAAGTATCTAAGTAAATTTTGAGATTTTGCTAATTTGTTTCCTTTATATTCATAACAACAACAATAAATCTACATATGAGAAACTTAAAATGCGAAATTCGGATTCAGCGTACTTAGTTACCCTTAGGTAGCCGTTTAGAGCAAGCCTATTCATAAAACAATATATTTACATATCAACGGACAAACAACAAACAAACAACAATTGAGATTTAGTAATATGCAGTATCGAGTGTTCATCAAAAAAGTAAATAGAATTCAATAAAACTTCACTTAATATATCGAACATGCTGAATCCGATTTTCAAACAGTTGAATTAATCATATGTAAGGTTATTGTTGTTTTTATGATTATAAAGTAAACAAATTATCCAAATTTCAAAATATACGTAGAGACTTGCTCTCAACAGACACATAGGGATAATCAAGTACGCTGAATCCGAATTTATCATATGTAAATTTATGCTCTTTTTATGATTATAAAGTAAACAAATTATCCAAATTTTTAAATATTGGTTGAGATTCTCTCAAGACATATTTAGTAGTAACAAAGTATGCTGAAACTGGTGGCCGAATAGAAGAGAGACTAAGTCAACCATTTTACAACTGTACTATTATACTATTTATAGTATTAGTCTACACAGACGGTGATTAGAATCTTTATTATTTCTATTTAGGTATGGGTATAGTAACTTCAAATCCTGCACTAGCTTGTCCAGGAGAGAGTATAACAGTCAGCTGTGACCTGAGTGTTCCTAATCCTGGTGATAGCTTTCTCTCCCTTGTTACCAATTTTATTGTTGGGAATTCTGTTCCCCTTTCTGATATTATTGTCAATGGTGTCGATTCTCAAGGAGGTGTTGATCTGTCCAAGTTAACAGCTGATTCACCAATTAGTAAGACGGCGAATGTGTTAGGAACAATAACTCTTTTATCCTATACTCTTGCTGATAATGGTCTAAGACTTGGTTGTAGTAACGATTATATAGTTAATGGAGATTCTACTGACAGAATTACTTTAACAGAAACTATTAATATTCAACAAGCTGGTTAGTTGAAAATATTATGAAACCTTATTTATTCATTTAACACTATATTTCCTTCTAGCCCCTCCTTCCCCTCCTGTCTCTCTAACAGCTAATCTTGACTCTACAACTTGTTCTGGTAACGTAGAGCTATCATGGATACCTGGAGCTACTGACAGTTCTATACAGATGTATCAATTGTTTATTAATGGAGATTATTTCCATAGTACTCCTAACTCGTCATATTCCTATTACACTACTCTAGAAATAGATACAGAATATGAATATTCTGTTATAGCTATGAACTGTGCTGGTAACTCAAGTTTTAATACTATATCTATAGGAGGTTTGTTGTCTTCCAGAAGTTATCGCCGGATCCAGGAATTGGTAGTGAGGAGGGGTAATTATCCAGCCGTGGGTAGCTTTAAATAAGGATGCTTGACTAGAATGAGTGCGCGCTAAAGTTATAACTTTCCTTGACATTAATTGGTGAAATATTCCCTAGAAAAGAGGTAGGTATCCGCCTACTACTATTCCCTCGTTCAATGCCAAAACATACCGCAATTGTTGGAGCGAAATTTTGTCTGGGTTTGGACTTTTGATAATCTTGCAACCCTAACTGTACCTAAGCCCCTGGACGACAAGACCTATTTGATACAACTTTAGTTCCAAGGTTTCAACCGAATTTTGCAATTTGAGCCAATATTTCAGTGTATTGGTAGGAATTTCAATAGATATCACAAGTGACTACGATTCCATATTATATAAATTCATCCTTGTGGTGGGATATATCCTCCTATCACCTCCCCCTGGATCTGCCACTGGCCTTGTTATATATTTGATGACTAATTTGTACTGTATTATGACTATTTACTTACCATGACGGTGTAATAGGTAGCAATAATGTATAGAATAATAGAGAGGTAAGTGTACCGTCACGGTAAGTACATGGTCATATAACAGCACTACATTGTGGATACTATCCTATGTTCTGGTACCTGTGTAGTTCCATCCTCTCCAGTTCTTCGTGTTTTTTCATATACCTGTGGCTTTGATGTCAGCTGGGATACTCCTTCTACTGACAGTCCTATACGCACATACTCTGTGTATCGTAATGACATATTCCTTGCAAAAAGCACACGTACAGTATATGTAGAGGATACCTCATCTCTAGCTGCCAATACTCTGTACACATACTCTGTTACTGCTATTAGTTGTGTAGGTAGCTCTGTACCTGGAGTTAAACTTTTCGTTTTAATGGTAAGGATTTCATGACTATATAGGATAGTACAGTAGATCCTCGATTATCCGAACAGCAGAATATCATCTAGTTTGCTAAAATTGTTCAAATTTCATGTCTGTAGGGAGCTTCAGCCTGCTTTAGCTCTAAGTTTCCTGGTGATATGGTCATTTTACCCCCATTTTCGCATGGATATACTGTCAAATACAGTCAAACTTAACGGCCACCTCTGTATAACGGTCACCTGTACATAGCGGCCACCATTATTGGTCCCTTACTGGCACTAAACCTGCATATACCGGCCAATTTATATAGTTGTCACCTCCCCATCAAGTCCACATTTGAAGCCCCTTGGTTTGCCACCATTAACTACTTCAACTATATTACCTTATATATCAGTCACCTGTCTTAATTGCCACCTCCTCTATATAACGGCCATGAAATTCAAATATTACTACACCTTTCTATAACGTTTAAAATTACAAAATCATAATTATCACATACCCCTTAACAGTGAATTCTATATAGGACGTCCCGAACACTGTGGACCTAAATTATCAGAAATATCAAATTCAGGTATTAATATTACAGACTATTCTTATTTGTATAAAATGATTATGAAGATATACTATTTATTATATAATTATTTCTTCATAGAACTGATTTGGGATGTTAGTATTTGTGTATTTGTAATGTTAATAAGTGTGTTTGTATTTATTATTATTATATTATATTCTAGATCTATTTATAATTGGTGTTACAGGATTACTTCTTCTATTAAACCTTCTAGTATGGCTTCCAATTTGCACTATTACCTGTTGCGGTATCTGTTGCAGTTTTTGCGTCACTATCTGTTGCGTATATGCGCTTTAACTAACTAACTCAAAAGGTGCGATACATCACGTAGTTCTTATTATGCCTGTTTGTATATTTTTTATTTGAGAGATTAGAACTAAGTTCATCTTTCCTATCCTATAGCTTGTATACATTCTACTTATAGAATATTATTAATGTTTGTTACATTATAAATTGTTTGTGTTTGTCCACTTTGTATTCTAATAAGGGGAGATGATCTGCGCATATAATATAGGGAATAACATATACTTCTGTTGGCTATATAGGAAAAGTGGACAAGTGTGGCCATAGCTCTGCCTCATGACAGTTTGAGTATCCCTGGTGGAAATATACCATAAAATAAACAAAAAAAGAATATTAACCTACTCAATCAAGATATACATCATTGCTTGTATTGGTATTACTGATATAAAGGTCTGGATTAGCAGCTAATTAGCAACCTAGATATATATTATGTAAAGAAATCAATTGGTTTTCCTCCGGATAAAGCGAACAAATTGTGACTGACTCACTTGCAATCTGAGTGTCTTTACGCCAGGAGTAGAGGTACCAGCACAGCTAATAGCTGTAACAGTATACCAGATACTAATCAGCTGACTATGTATTGATAGTCAGCTGATTAGTATCTGATGTAATGATTATCTGTTGTAGTAGTTAATAATGTATTACTACGATACACAGAGTATAATATAATATATCTATCACTATCAGGAGTAGTCCAGCTGATTACAATGTTAGTACAGTTATCATTAGGCTTAGAGAGTGTTATAATAGGAGAGGAAGGCGGTAATAGCTTCTACTGGCTATTACCGAGTAGCTGAATCTTATTTGTTCATGGTTATACAATTTCATCTAGCCCCCCCCCTAAAAATGAAGGTAACTTGATGGAAAAATCGCGAATGAAGGTTAGTAGGACGAAGGATATTATCATTTGGCTAATGCCTCACCTTTACAATATCGATTTCGTTGGTGTCATATACAATGCATAATCTGAAAATACAATCATGTAATTCAGGTCCAGTAAACATAGATAAATATTAAACTTCGACATAACAATCGACAATAAATAATATTAAATGTACGAAAGTAAGAGTGAAAATAAAATTCAGGAAAACACAACTCCACAGCTGTTGCTGTATGAATAGGATCAGCACTTATACTTGATAGGAGTGAGTGAAGTGAGAGGATGATCTCTCTTCTTCTGTTGGGAGGCCTGCCACTGTTTGTCAGTACCATTCAGCCAGTCCAGGTACCGGAAACTTCCAAAGTTCTCTGTGAACACGAGATGATGGAAATCATGATGTTCTGGAGAAATGGGAACGAAGGGTAAATGGTAACCTGAGTGGTTAACAAACGTACCGGTGATAACAATACCAAACCATGCCCAGTACTCAGCGCAGTGAACACACAAAATGAGTGTAGGCAGCCATACAGTCAGGAGGTTAACAAACACATGCTCTACGGGGTGTGCATAGACAGAAGCTATAGCTACAGGTGCAGTGAACTCGTGATGCTTCTTGTGCCAGGCACGATAGAGAGGCGGGTAATGAAACAATCTATGCATATAATAGAATAAGAAGTCCTGCATGACAAGGAGAAGTATCATGTTAATGATAAAGCGTTGAAAGGTAGGCAACTCTTCAGGTAGTACTGCCATGCCGCGCCAAACCATAAGATACGATCCAAAGTATGAGAAACAGGAACTTATGACGACAAGGTTAAGAAAGGCTAACTTAATCAGCTTTATTAAATCAGCAGAAGAGATAGGGACATTCTTACCTTCCTGCACTTTATACTTAGTAAGTATGCTCGGGCCCCAAATATCCACCAAAGTGAAGAAAAATCCGAGTACAACGAAAAATGTAAGAGTCACACCAAAAGAACCAAACATTATCAAATTGAAATCGTCTTGGAAGAACCCGTGTACATAACGCCACAGTTCAGTCCAGAAGTTCCCACTTGATTGCCAGAATGAAGTTGGTGTCTCCATTGTTAAGTTATTGTACTAACAATACTCAGTTAAATTTGAGTTTAATAATGAATCATTGTGGTATCAGGGGTGTTCGAGTTCATAAATATTAAGTACTAATCACAATGGTTTTGATTTACATCAAATCAATGTATGATTACTAATCATGAGTTATGATGTAAGGCAGTGTTCTCCCCAGGGCGTTTTGTCTTATCGGCCGATACTCCTTCATAAGAAGGGATGTCGGTTATAATATCCCATACAAATAATTCTGTGAAGTTGATAAATATAAAATTTCTCAAATTATGTAATATGGTAATACGTATTACAATCTAATGTCAAATTGTCAGCTTTATACTTCATCAGTTAACAATATATTTAAGAGAATTCTGGCACTGGTACTTGGAAACTTATTTCAGCTCATGTTTATCAACATTTGTAAAAGTCTATGAGTGAAATTTGTTTAAGATCCCTCAGTTAACTGTATCTAAACCCTCTAAATAATATTAACCGAAAGGAACAATATTCAAATCAAATTTATAATTAATACGAGCCTTTGGCTCGTCGGTTCGTGGATGAACTCGGCGCATTGCGCCTCAAGGTATTCAACTGACAAACAAACAGACAAAAAACAATTGAGATTTAATAATATCGATGCTGTTTACAAAATTCAGACTCAGCATACTCGAGTATACCAGTATAGTCGTTGAAAGTATGATTCTACTTCAATTTTGTAATTTGTTTACTTTTTATTCATAAAAAACACAAAAAATAAATTTACATATGAGAAACTTGAAAATGGGAAATTCGAATTCAGCGTATTTAGTTACCCCTGGGTAGCTGGTTAGAGAAAGGCTGTACGTATATTTTGAGATTTGGCTAGTTTGTTTACTTTATATTCATAAAAACAACAATAAATTTACATATGATTAATCCAAAAGTGTGAAAATCGAATTCAGCATATTCGGTATATTTAGTGAAGCTTGGTTGGATTCTTATTACTAACTTGATAAACACGATAAATACATAGTTATGCTACAATTTCAAAATGCATACCATAAATCCTTTCCTTGACAACGGACAAACAAACAGACAACAATTGAGATTTAATAATATAGAAAATACTTTACTAGCCATTCGTATTGCAGGTGTAGCAACAGGATTCAGTTACATTATGAGAAAGAATGTAGAAATAATTTCAGAATATATCATATCATAGATTCCAATTAAACTAGCTTCTTTGCTTCGAAAAAACTTTTAAGATGCCTCATTTGCAGAAATCCAATAACTAACACGATTATCACTTGTCCTAATGACCACCATAGAACCCTGGCATTCGTAGACTCTGACGTGTATCTGAACCTCTCTTCTCTCAAACGCTGGTAATCCTGTTCCCTGTTTATCTGCTCCACGTGTTCCAACAGCTTCCGCATACGTAGCTGCATGTCAGTCAGCTTCTCTTTTGTTGCTACCTCGTCGTAATTGACAGCATGCTCTCCTGACTAAAATAGTTGATGCGAAAAATTAAATAAAAGTAATCAAATTTACAGACTCAATTTCGAAAATGAATATACTTTCGACAAACTAATTCAATCTTAGGCCCCCCCCCCCCATGTAAAATATATTTACTTGTTTCTGATACAACTTTTTCTACAAAATTGGGACGGCAGTCAAGATTTTTTACTGAATTATGTAGTAGAATTATAAATTTCCAGAAGTTATAATATACAATACAGTGCAACTTTGATTATCCGAACCACGCACTTGGACCCATATTTTTAATTATCTTATTGTGAAAATTTAGAAGTGTTATGTTTGTTATTGATACGGAACATCTTTTGAAATGATTTTAAAGATTGGTTCGAGGTAGGAACACGTAAAGAAATAAGTCTAATATTTCCGTTATTTTGTTTCATTTGGACCCCGCAGTCCCACATATTTTGAATTTTTCTCATCTATCGAGCTATCCTAATACGTTTTGTTAAACATAACGAAACAATATGAACAAACTAGTCCTACGTATTTATCAAAGACTCTCATAACATAATACACGTTTTCGAAAAGGCGATGAAGTATAACCATTGTAGTGAAAGTCAATACACACAGTTCAGACAATCTATAGTTCGGATCCAGAGTGTCATAATAGCAAGGACTGTCATTATAAATACAATACATACAGTAACAGACTCTTGGATTCTTATCTGAGATTAACCAATCAACGACAATGCATAAATGTAAGTGTAAAGTGCAGTGAACTCTGTTTATTTGTGCTACCGGTTTATTACTTAGAATATCATTGAGCATAATTAGAATATATTTACAGGGACGATAAATATCCAGCCTTTAGACGTAATGCAAACATAATTCGGATTTTCTTCATTCCGCATAATTGAGCCAAATGCCTTAGATATAGATCGATGTATTCAAATAGACGGAGCCAATAATCTAATGATAGAATGAATACAAAATATTAAGAAAACAACCTGCAAGTCCAGGTGTATTCTAAGCTTAATTCCAGCAAACCACTGATCAGTAGTAGACCGTAGACATATGGAATGCTCTCCAGGGTAGTTAGATGTGAAACTAAACCTTCCTTCAGTACTGAAATCTCTGGATTGTATCACCTTCCTATCAGGCCCAGTTATGGTTACATGCATACCTATAGGATGCTCTGCTTTTTCCCAGGCTTGAATGTGGTTATTAAACGTTTCTATTTTATAAGAACCAATTACTGGAGTCTCTATAGGGATCTCTTCTATGAAACACTTCTCCTCTTTCTCTTGAATATGGAAATAGAGACAGAGATTAGGAGAGATTAGAGAGAAGAGTAATAGGATAGATAATATTTTATCCATTATTACCTGAACTATTCACTAATCACAAATATTGTAATTTTGTACAGTTGTAAAGGAATGAAGAAAGAAGTTTTGACAGATAATTACCAATTATATTAATTCTTGATTAGACGTTGTGTTGGCAGCTATGCATGAAATTCCCATTAATTGGTTAATTGGGGATAATATATATATATTTATGTTATCCCCAATTAATGGGAATTTCATAACTGCCAATTCAACTGTATATATGTATCATGCGTAGGTTCAATAAAAAAGAGGTAAAAATATTTATAAATAATTAATGCAATCTTACAAGTATTTTGATTAGTAAATTGAATACTGGGCCAAATCTCTCTAACAAAATTCACATTCCAAGAAACTTATTCTTAAAATGTCATTCATTACACAAGTGAACCAACCAAATCTGCTATTTCCATCTGTATATTCTATATATCCTGGATATATATACGCTATATCTCATTACTCTATACTTGGTGGTAAAATGATTTTACAGAAACAATTACTCTATATTCTCTTTCTCTTCGTACGTATTTCTCTGTCCTTTGATCTACTCGCTTCGAGCTCTCTTGAGACCTGCATTAAGGGAAGACAAGCACAGGTTAACAATATGGATGGGTCTCCTTGTACGAGAAAGTTAGTAATATCAGTCTCAATACCATCGGGGGGCGGGGGAACTGAGAAGCTAGAATCTAAACTTGTGTCTAAAGTAAATGGAATGGAGGGAACTTCTCTTCTAGAAAAACCAATCCGTATTTCAATAATTAAATCACAATCCCGGGTGTCATATCGCATCCGTAAAATTGGCCGTGTCAATTATAAGCCACGAGAAAAGATCCTTTATTTCAACGGTTGTAATGAGAATATTTACAAAGGAAAACTAGTATGCAATACAGTAAAATTGGATGGAATTACAATCACTGATTCACACGGTCGATGTTGTAAGTGTGATTTGGGGAATAAACTTGGCCAGAACTATCAGTGGACTAGGTCTAAACTGAAATGTGGCTTGATAGGTGTGTCTGAGACCGGTCACTGTATGAGATTACATCCGGTATTCATGGATGTGTTTGAATTCCTTGCTCCACAAATAATATTCAAAATAACTGTTATAGTTACTGAGAAAACAGTAGAAGGATGGAATAGGATAGGGAGGGTGGTAGTTAGTCCTAGTAGCTCGCATGTTTCTCTATTGAATGGCCAAGTACTTGTAGAACTGATTGGAGATTTTGCACCAAAAGCTCACTTCTTCACTCTCCATTCCAAACTCCTACTGGTACCAGAAAATAAATCATATAAAATACTCAAAAGAGGACAGTCTGACTGGTTAGTACTAGAAAAAGATCAAGTTGATCTCTCAGGCACTCAATGTAACAAGGTAGGGGTATGGTTTCAGGCATTCAGACACCAGGAAAATTTCTGTAGTCTCAGAAATGGAAGTTGTCTCCTCAACCAGCCGGAAGATATCTGGCGTATCAACAACGAAAGAAGGAAGAGAGGTCGATCATTCAGAGGATTACTCTCTTACTACGGTAAGCTACGCCCTACTAGAATTCGTAGAAAGATTCCGGATTATAGCATTCAGTTTGAGAATGACAATCTAGGAAGATCTGAGGTTGTGGTAACTCTAACTGCAGACGAGCTAAAGTTTATAGTACACAAATCAGCTGGTAAGATTGTATCTGCTTATGTTGAAGATTTCGAAGCTCTGACGCAACAAGGCAATGCAATGCTACTCGTACTGAATGAAGGAAATCTAACAGCTTCATATCATCTAGGTATATACAGGTGTTCAGCAGGAATAGAACTACCTCATGGGAGGATTGTCACTTTAAATCCTGGTGCATCTAGCTCTTATAACTTTACAATTTACTCACATCATCCAATACATCGTGAGAACCAATGCTTTGCTTATCTCAGAGATTCAAGAGGGAATCTAATGCATGAGATTAATTTCACATTTGAGACTTATTCTACATGCTTCTGTCCAGCTTATTGTCCCTGTTCATGTGGTAACGTAACACAAAACAACTCGTCTAACTCTACATCTCCTAATATTGAATCTGAGATGAATAATATGACGTATGCCAAATATTTGTCAAACTTTTGTGTAGAAGAAAGTGAAGTGAGTGAGGTTGACGTTGTGGTAGATATCGGTGGTTATGTAGGTTGGAATGAGATAGGAGAGTTTATTGATAATGCTGTAGCTGCAATAGAGAATGTAATATTCGGAGGAATTCAAAACTTCCTTTTAAATATAATTCGCTTCTTACCACTGATCTTACTCGTTAGTATTTGCGGAATTAGCATTGTTCTGTTAGTCATAATTAGAATATACAAAATGGTTGTGAATGGAGAGTTCAGTATTCCTGAATTGACAATGTTCTGCTATTGCTTTAAGAATCTTTGCTTATTTGTTTATCAGAACTTTCACATTCTTTGTTTCAAGTTTCGGAGCAAAGAGGAGAAGAGTATGGGTTCTTTTAGAGCTAGCAAAAACTCTGCTTTTATACGTCCTACATACTGTAATGGTCTATGTGACGGAGCCAAACAAGCTAGAAATGAATATAGAAAGGAAATGAGAATACGATTGAGGAATGGTCTTAGAATAAACAAAGCCTGGTGGGATGATCCATACAACTGTACATGCTTGGTCAATGCTAGAATGAGCGCTTTTTCATTGGTGAAAGGTTTCTGCTTTTTCATGTATTGTTGTTTTATACCTGCTTTTTGGTGTATAAGACATTTGTTCTTCCATTTAAAGAAACGAAAAAAGGAGAAAAAGATGTATAAAGAATTTGAACAACTATTCCTACCGAAAGAAGAAGGAGATGATGAAAAATTCAAAAAACTTTACAAAAACCATCGTCTCTTACTTCTCTCAGATTCAGATACAAGCTCTGATTCAGAGAATGATCTTCAACATGTAGACAGCATAGAGGAACTAATTAAATGTCCATCTCCTGTCTATATTAATTCAGTGGGTGGGGACAAACTTTCTGTAAAGTCCCTGATCTCTCACGGGGCAAAGTTCTCACTGAAGGGTAGATTGAAGGAGGGTCAGGAGGGCATTCATATATTCTCTTTAGAAGAATTTCCAGTGCAATATTACAAGCAAGAAAATGATATTCAGATTCTGCTCAAAGTTTCCAACTCCCTCTTACCATCTGACTACAATATTGAACTTAATTCTCAGGAAACATTTCAGCTGGTTACATTCAGACCTGAGTATCTGTGTTTGAATGAGGAGTTACATTCATCTCCTCCTCCTTATCCTAAATAGTTTAAACATGTTAATATTGTCTCTACGATACATATATAATTGCTAATGTATTAACAGTATAGATAAGATGTTCCAAACTTGAATCCACGGATGATAGGAAGGGTTCTCATGATTTCAAAATTTTAATTGGAGTCAATAGGCGGCCGTTCAGTAGTTTACACTTCACAGTTCACATGATATGTTAATGTTGGTATAGGGGGTCTAAGAGTGAATAAGTTTGGCAACCGCTGGTATAGATGTTATGTATGTGTTATTGTTGTGTATAGCACGCTGTACCGCGTTTACGAATATGGCTATATAGCGTATAGGTTTTAGTCAAGCTGGTGCTATCCTACTGGTACTCCAAGCAGGAAAACAGAAAATAATAAAATTAAAATTTTTCCTATCATCCCTGATTGGTGAAGGTGTAGATGTGGTACTAAAGCTAGTATTCTAGTCAGGGGTGTCGGAAGTTGGGCGGCGGGGCGGCCTTGGCCGCCCCCACTTTTTGTGTGAAATAATGTTAGTTCTATGCGCCATGAGACAGCATAGCTACTCCACTTCCTATGGGCTTCCTACTACCTTGATTCTGATAGTACCACCAGGGTAGCACCCCCTGACAAGCTTATAGTTAGGTTTAAGCTATTACTATATGTCTGAAAATATTCCACGCGTTCAGTCAGGCCCAGAATTGATTGAAGAATCGATAATTTAAAACCTGGATAACTATAAAATATAGAAGGGATAACGTAAAGAATGCCAACCATCCTGCTAAATTCATCCAAAATAAGAAGATATTCTTAACATATTCAGTTCTTGCTTTGTGAGCCTGTATTTGTAATAATTGACAAGTTCTTTCTCCGTGTAGACATCTCAAAGCAGTATTATGATAAATTCGCTTATGATAAATGGCTTGGAGCAAATACACAAACCAAAAACAAAACACAACTGTAGTCCACAAACTACCACAACCCATCACCAACAATATACAAATTAATAACCAAAAAAGCATCTCTCTAGCACTTATTTACAATAATCTCCATCGAACCATTTATACTCAATAATGTCTACATGCTGACACATTAGTTTTAGAAAGTTACTATTTGTAAAAATAAATTTACAAATAATACATGGCGTAACCTAGTTATATATAATGCACGGGGAAGAGTGTTGGGGAAACAGCATTGGGGATAGGTAATATTTCGCTTACATACAAGATCGTAAAAGATGAGGTAAACCAGAGGCTTCGATCCAACCCATTTAATAGGGCTATACAATTAATACAGTATACAATATACATAGAACTTCAGTCCATTAGTGATTATTGTAACTACATATTCGGCTTTGGGATAAATAAATAAATAATTATGTAAGAAGTATAATTGAATAGGGCATGCAATGCCGGAAATGACTCTGTTTTCGAATCTCTGGATCCCAAACTTAAGCATATACGTATTGGGATTCTACAAGTGTAGGAAGACCGGATGGAAATCTGGATAGGGATAAGTAAATAAATTCATGTATTCAATCACGGGGTGAAATGGACCGGGACTCTGACATGGTGAGCCAAGGCCGTAGAAATCGGTCAGGCCACTTTTCATAAAAATTAGCCCGAATGACCCATTCCAATTCGCCCAAAACCCCCGGGTGGATTTATTAGTGGAAAGTCCGAAATTCTGTGTTGACGAGATAGTTATACGCATAAGCACATGTATATGTAAATCTCACCCACGCTTCCTTCTTTAGTTTGTTTGGAAAATGGAGTTGTCATCTCCCCCTCTTGTTGGTCAAGTTACCAACCAGCCTCAAGGTTTCAGTTATCCTAAGCATTCACAATTTTTCAGAATATCTGAAAATCAAAATGATTAGATTTGTCTGATAATTTGGGAAAGGTGTACTACTATGGCCTGACCACAGTTGGACAGAATAATATTATGAGGCGCCTCGCGCCTCATGAAAGATATTCTCTTATAATAGTATTCAGACAGGTTAACACTTCACTGAAACAGTATTCACATCCGTAGCAATTAACATAAATCATGTAACAACCATCAAATGATAAAGATAGTAGAACAATGAATCAGAAATTAACTAAATAAAATAATACATACGAGTGAGTCAATTTTTCCCTATCCCTTTGTCTATTTCTTGTTTCCTACTGCTAACTTTTAGATATATATACTTTGTTACAGCGTCAGATGTCCACTCCCCCTGGTAATGATCAGAATTCCTTTCCAGTTCTGGTTTCCTATCCACCTCCTGTATTACCTTCAAGTCTCTTGTTTGAGAGCTCATCCATTCGGCGAAGAACCTCTGAGGCTGTTGGGAGTATGCCATGAAGAACTCTCTCCTCTGTCTTAAGTTAGTTATGTTCTCAATCTGATCGTCAATTAACTGATTGATGTTCAGAATCTCTTGCCGAGGCTGGTTAATATTCTGAATGAATTGCTGTATTTTAGAATACGATGGATCTTCTAATTCCACATCGATATCATATACAGAGAATTGCTTATCTAATCCTTCTCTGCTGATCATGTAGTGTACTACTATAGGGTCAGGAGCAGTCAGGTGTGGTTGTAACGCGTCTCGTAATTGAGAGAACTTTAATGTGTCACATGAAAACACAGCTCTTAAATGTGTATCAAGATTAATTATTTCTTTATTGTGAGCATCTTGCAGTCTCTGAGACTTTATATAGCTCCACAGAGCCAACAGAACTCCCTGTTGACTCTGTATCTGAGTACCTAGGAGTCCGGCTAGTCTTGGCTCCAGCTGATATCTAGGAGGGTCGTATAGTACTTGTAGTAGCATGTCACATTTTACAGGTCTTTCATCACACATACGTTTCACAAGAATACCATCCTTTTCGTCCTGAGTATCTTTATGCTGCCAGTCCAGGAGATGAGAGTCTGATCCGTACAACTCACTGTCTAGCTCAAATATGACGCTACTGAAGAAAGCAGAGAATCTAGCAGGAGGTAGAGGATCTTCTGTCTCAGTGGAGTTAGGATTCAGTAACCTGCCCTCTAGCTTTAGTACCCATTGAAGAGGGTCAGTTGGAGTTTCAGGCTCTATGTAGCTGTGGCTGATGAAAATACGGAGCTTACGAGGCAGACGGAAGCTGTTTTTATCTTTGACGGAATGTTCGAATTGTATCTTTACACGTTGTAGAATACTGTCAAGTCTTTTCTCCAGCATTAGCAGCTGATGGTAGTTCTCCCCTTCTGGTACGAAAGATCGGATCTGTCTGGGCAGCACACGATAAGAGGTCTTGTAACGCTTCCTTGGTGGGACTATCTGTGTGGAAGGCATACGGGACATCCCCTTCATTGGGTCCAGTCCAACTGTGAGGGCAGGTTTCCTCTTGAGACCTGAATGAGAAGAAGCAGATGTAGCAGCTGCCAAAGGATGTATGCCTGTCATGGAGTTTGAGTAAGGAAGATAATCTTGTCCGTGTGGATGATATGACATGTTGCTGGAGATGAGAGGGAGACGAGAATTCTGATTGGGAACAGGCATCGCGGATCTGTGTAACATACCAGGACGGTAGTTAGGCAGAACACCTGGGGGAAATGCATTTGGATAGGAAACCATAAAGGTTAGATACTAACTTATTTACATAGAGAGAATGAAAAAATGCACATGATTAAGTAGTCAAATTAAACACAGTTTACGATAGTCTGACAAGTATGTTACTTAAAAAATAACTACATTCACGTGAAATCGTTAATCAATGTACAGAGACCCAATTTTAAGTACAGTAGAAACTGGATATTGTAAGTTATGTCAAAAGCTCACAACTTCAGTCCAAATAAAATAACCTGAATAATTATAATAAATAAAATAACCTGAATAATTATAATTGGACTGAAATTGTGAGATTTTGACATAGAGTAGAAATCGGATATTTTTAATGTTGGCGATAAGTCAAATTATTTTATGTAGGAATTACTGTGGAAATTCTTTAGCTCAGATACAAGTCTTGGATAGGCATGAAGTCTTGGGACACAATCGAGCTCATTTCAGATACGCTCGTTCGCGCGTTTAATAATTAGGGAAGTAATGGATTCATAAGTTCCTTTTACTAGTAATATTGAATGTAATAATTATTTTCAGCAATGAGCATATGCTCTAATATTTGATACAAAGTAGCAGGAGTCATACGATCGTAGTTATATTATAACTTATAAGATAATCAATAATATTCTAAAGTTATAGATTGGAAAAGAAATTCGTTATACAGTAAATCTCGTCTCGTTAATATGTTAATAGGTACACCAGGGGACTGCCAAATTCGTGCTCCTTATCCGGAGTTACGTCTTAACCGTATTCGTATTAACGAAACACTACTGTATTGCTGGAATTAGGAAAATTGCAATTTAATGTTTGAGTTTAGTTTATAGTTTAGTAAATACAGTCAACTCTGCTTAATCGGGACACATCGGTTCCAGCTATTTTGTCCCAATTAACCGGAAATGTTCTAATAATAATACTAAAGAGCAGTACTATTCTATTTTAGAGTCCTCTAAAGCAAGTTAACCACTCTATGGTTGAGCCAAACCCATCCATAGTACAAATTTTAATATTTTGGATGTTTAGTGCCTTCCGTGAATCAATGTTATAACAATAACTAGTAAATAGAATTTGATTTGGGCAAATTAATCCAAAATGTAGTCTCTCTATCTAAATTTGTACATAAAACTAGCTTATTAGAATTTCCTAACTAAAGAGAAAATTCGTCTTGATTGAGTTAATAATTTTCATTCGATTAGCAGAGTTTGTCCCATTAACTGAAAATATTTAGTATTAACTTGAATGGAGATGATTCCGTTCCTGGAGATTTGTCCAATTAAGCGAAGTTGACTGTAGTTAAATTATATGCTATAAATAAACTAAACGAGGCCCTTTGCACCGTGTATTGTGGGCTTAACTCAAGTTAATAGTTTACAACCAACTAACGACTTCTTACTCAAGGATGGCATATGTCCGAACTAGTTACAACGCTGAACTGTTGTACATATACTACACGTCTCCAAGCTTTTTAATGTACTGACTGTCTGAATTATACAAAATTCCTTCAAAGTAGAAGTGAAGATACCTCGATTCACTAGATCGTATCATTTTGAATAATTATGTATTTAAGTACCGTATTCGTTCTAATTCAGGCGCCGTTTCCTAGAACCTAGAACGATACCTGAATTAGAGTGAATACGGTAGTATATATTCGCACACAAGCTAAAATGACCATACATGGAGAATTGACACTTTATGAGTTTAATTACGATTCTTCATATGTGAAGACATCAGTTTCTCTTCTTAGCTATATACGTACATCAATCGTAGAACTCAACGATCTACTTTCTTAACGCCGGTTTGGGTCTTAAGAAGTGGATATGTTATCAGAACACTAACATAAGCTCCAATTATATTCAACAGTATGCGATCTAATTGAGGTGCCGTTCTAGGTTAAGCGCCTCTGGCGGGTAAATGTGGGTTTCCTGTCCTAATAATTGGAGGCCCCCAGACGGAATAATTATTTTTTGGGTGCTTACATAATTAGAGCTTACAGTTGCACTCTGTCAAGAGTCTAAGGTTGAGAACGGGGACTATTAGTTAGAAATCTAGTTGTTGTTAGTAGTTACTATGTAGCCATATGACATAATGTAACATGTATCTAACATCTACTTTGGTTGCTGTACCATGAATTTACCTGGGAGGGCTCTAATTAGTTAGGTGCCGTCCTATGTTGAGCACCGTCTGGGAACAATCATATTTAATTGGTTTAATGTGGGGCCCTAGAACACGAAATTATTAAAAACTGCGGCTGAATTAGAACTAATTTGGTATTTTGATAGGAAGTATACTCGTCCCACAAATGTAAATAAATCATTAAGCAAACAAAATGAATATAAAGTTACTGATAGACATAACTCACAGATCAAAATAGAAATAACAATAAATAATTGCTAGTACAGGTTAGCCAACATAGTTAAGAATTCATTAAAGAAATTATTACATATTTACTCGTTGGAATATCACATAGGAGACTGTGTGATCAATTTTCACTTTTGTACACTCCACTAGAGAGATTGCGTTTAGTTTTCGCTATGTTAAAGCCAGGACGCTTCAGTTTAACCTGAGTAGAAGATAGTGTGTGGTTAGCTTTGAATGATACCTCTACTACATGAGGTAATTTAAGGTCTGGGAGGTGTGTGAAAATGGCAGTAAACTTTCCTGTAGAGTTTATCTGGGACGATATCATATCTCGTTTCCATATTACCTTGTAGTTCGGCTTTACATGGTGACCAACTGGTTCTAATTCAACCTCACTAATCTTACTCCCGTAATTTACTGAGAATACAACGTTTTCAAGAGGATAAGGGGAGAGAATAGGGAATCCGTCTGGATTGTATTTATACTGTATGTCGACTACTGTCTGATCTGTCCTAGAGTCAGGGTCCCATGTGACAGTGAGTAAGAGTGGTGGGGCTGTCACTGGTATCTTCACAGAGTAACCTAGAGCTTCTAGAACTGTGAAACTCTTTCCTGGAGTAGAAGCTCTCTGTTTTAGCAGATATTCTTTGAGAGGTTCCATCTTGAAGTAGAATTCCTCTCCCTCCCGAGAGAGCAATGTCTCTTCGACACACTTGAATTTATCTGTGATTAAATTATCACCTTCCATGACAAACACGAGGTTAGACTGATGTAAAGTATCAATATTATTGGACAAGAATGCGATTTTGAGTTTACCACCTAGTCTAACAAACTGCTCAGTCAGCTGATTCTGTTTGTATAGCACATGTATAGTCTCCTCTAGACTGAGAGCTATCGGCATTGTGTCGCTACCAGGAGAGCTACCACGTGCAATTTCACTAGTAAATGACATGGAGGAGTCTGGACGGATAATCTGCTCAGGGGATTGGGGATTTGAGCCTGCAGAGTGAGTCGGAGAGTCAAATTCTGATTCGGGGATAATCTGGACCATCCTGTTACCAATAGAGAGCTTTGAAGCAGGTTTATTTCTGAGTAGGGAGTTGGTAGGAGGGGATCTTATGACTATAGGTGGGGGTAGTGCTACTACAGGGGGGGAGAGAGGGATAAAGGAGGGAGAGGAGGTCGAGAAGGTGAGAGGATTCTTAGAAATAGTGGGTGTCATATTATCGGGATCAGCAGGATTAGAGAAGTTATTAGTAAATGTAAAATCATCCTCTTTACTTAGAGGAGGGACTATACTGAGCTTAGCATTTATTCTGGGGGTAGATAAATCATTTGAGAAAGTATAAGGGTCTAATCCACTTAGTTGTGGGAATGCTATTCCGTCTTGAGTGGGGTCGACAGGGGTAGGAGTCCTAGTCCTGTCTGGCTCGGAATCTTGATCCCATTCGGCCTGTCGAGGTGCCGAGGACTGTCTCTTGGTATAGGAGGTAGAAGCTAGCAACACGTCTCCTATATTGGTGTTCTTCTGTCTGAGAGGAGCTAGCAGATTCTCTATACTAGAATCAGTTCCTTGTGTCAGCTGATTAGCAGAGTTAGATTTCCTGGAAGAGAGGTTTGTATGAGGTGCTCCAAGCTTCATCTTATCTATTAATTTATAGAGATCTTCTGTGTTGTCATTACTCGCATCTAACAGACTCTTTGGCTGGTTTATGTGCATATTACGAAGTACATCAGCACTTGTGTTATTCTCTACGTCTGTGTCAGTACTGCTACTACTAGATCGGCTATGGGGCTGTGGAGAGGTACCTCCATCATCTATTCGTACTCGATATCCATCCTCGTCGAGAACGAAACCAGGCAGCAAGGTGTCGACTGGAGAGGGGGTCTTAGAAAGAGAGAGGGATTGTTCTGGATTGAAGTTTGGGTTTAGAGTTGAAGGTTCTGACTCGGGTTGAGTTTTAGATTTTTTTTTCAAAAAATTCTTTGATTTCGCCTTCTTTTTATCTTGATCATATTTATTTCCGACTTTATGTGACCTCTTAGATTTAGGAGTTTCTGGCTTAGACTTGTCGGATTCTATAGACTGTGCAGAAGGACTCCGATAAATAGGACGTGGTCCTAATTCAGTCTCTAGCTCAGCTACGTTAGGAGGATCATCATAGCAAGGGGAGATGGGGCGATGTCCCTTTGTTCCATATCGAGATGCGAAATCTATCAAAATCGATTCCTTGCTGTTCTCAATAGCTTTTACACTCTCACCTGTTCCTTCAGTTATCTTAGAAACACGAACGAAAAATTTTGAGAAGACACACAAGAATTCTTGAATAATACCGCATATCTTTGAGAATCTCTGTTTTTCGAAACACTCAAACTCAACAAAAATGCTAAACAGTTTATCGACAGTTTGTTGAACTGAACTAGAATGTTTTGAAACAGAACTTTTGTATTCTTCTTGCGAGCGGACCAGCTCCCCCTCTTGTTCTGGATGTTCTGTACTTCCATTCGACCCCACTTCCAAATGGTTACTCTTCTGAACAGACTGTGAAACTATGTAGAACTGACTCTTAGAGGTACTGTACTGTTGAAAGGACTTGTTGTAGTGTTGCTTGAGGGAGTTAGCTTGCTCCCATTGTTTGGATAGACTGTTGGAGTTTTTTTTCTCTTCAGAGGAGTAGCTAGAGATAGACTTGTGGGTTAGAGAAAGCTCTTTGAGATACTGAGAATGCATTTCACTCATAGACGTATACATCGTAGATAAGTTCTTCCAGATGGGAGCCATGGTGTTCTTGTCATCGCTCACAGAACGCACTTTATCGGATAACTTCTTCAAACGTTTGTTATAATCACGCTCCATTTCTAAATGTTCCTGAAATAGCTCAGTCAATTGTTTAGTGTTGTTTAAACTTACCTTAGAAGCTTCATACAACACATTCACTCCCTCCGTTATATTTCTGTCAGAACTCCAGAAGTAGTCTCCAAACACGTTGAATACAGGATGATGGGCTGGGCTCAATGAAGTAACACTCATAGCTATTTATATTCAGATAAAAATATAAATTTGTTATATGCTTACTTCAGTTTACATAAATGTAATTCAGAATACAGGCATTGTATTAGTGCGTAACTCGACGTATTATTAACCCTGGAATTACGGTTAATTTCTTATAACAATGGTACGTCATGATACATATTGTTGATATTAATAAAAACGATAAAAACACAATGAGGTGTAATCTACCTACAAAAAATGACAAAAATACTGTCAACATATCAAATTTGATAATTATTGTCGTGAGAGCAACAATAATTATACTCTTAACTAAAGTTAGTATGATAAAGTATAATGGATTTCTGATACAATTTTGAGAGAATATTTGAATACTTTTACAATTACGGCCACCCCGAAATTCAGACAATTTTCTCGGTCCCAAGGGTGACTGTAATTCCGAGGTTGCACTGTAATTGTCAAGGGGATTAAAATAGACGGTAGTAAAACATCCATAATTTGGATGAAGTGAGGAGAAGAATAATTCCGAATAATACGATTATGAATAGGAATCATTATTCTAATCAGTAAGAAATTGGAACACAAATAAAGCATATCATTCTATAAACTATCACTAAAGTGGTAAATATGTACAATAGACCAAACGAGCATAATCAGCATATACATAATATCCAAACAATATACATATAATGTATCATAATACAATTCGGTTCTTGATAAGAAAAAATATCAGAATGATTGTAGAGCATACTTAGGATTATCAGAAGTAACAAATATTTTCCCAGACTTAGTAATGCAAATCCCTTTTGGTTTAGTCAACTGTCCTTTCTCTTTCCCTTTCCTTCCTATGGTTTGTAACAAATCACCAGATTTCGAAACAATCTTGATGCAATTGTTAAGTCTGTCGCTAATGATAATATTTTCGGAATCGTCCAGACAGAAAAAGAACGGATCGTATACTAAGCACTGCTGCTGGTATCCTTGTGTAACGCAGGAGCTAAGATGATTTCCATTACGATTGAAATAATGTATGCAATGAAAACTCAAGTCTAACACTATCACCAAAGAATATGTTAGCTTCACGTCTTTTGGATGCACAAGAATATCATTACCGATAAATTTAATAAATTCCAGGTTTTTCGTAAATATGGATACTCTGTAATTCCAATATTCAGTTATGTACACATCCCCACTCGCGTCCACTGACAAGCCGCATGGTTTGTTAAGCTGTCCATCAGATTTCCCTTTAGTCCCTGCCTTACCTACAAACTGAATAGGAGAACAGCTGTATTTGAATACAGCATGATGGAATGTATCAGTAATGAATATATGCTCATCATTGACAGCTACACCGTAAGGACTCTTGAGCTCATCCTTCCCAAATTCACATACGCATCCGCCTTCCATTGTTAAAACTTGCATCCTACTATTTTCGCGATCAGCTACAAATATGTTTCCTTCATTTTCATTAATAGCTATACCCCTCGGAGAATTAAACTCTCCTTTCCTCTTTCCATTCTTTCCAATAGCTACTTTAGGTTCTTCTTTCAATGAATAGTCGATGGAGTCGCATTCCAACACTTCGCCAAAACTATTTATCATATTTTGCAGATCTGTTAAAAGTGATGTATTGAATGTAAGAGTGGGAAAAGGTGTTGGAATCTTTAAAACATCGTGTCTATTCCTAAACATTTTAGCTATCTCCTCACGTATTGAAACGTTCTCATTACGTCTCAAACTAATTTGCTCTGCAGAGTATTGGGCTTTCGTTAAGTCATCTATCCTCGCCAATCGTGTGATTTCCATATTTTCATACTTGTCTTTTAGTATTATTACTAGTTGGAGAAGAAAATTTTTTCTCTTTTGTATTCGAAAAGACAAATTGTCAAAAACCTCCTCAATTTTTCCTTTAATGTTTTCAAATGTATCCAGATCAACATCATCATTAAGATCTATTTTAGTTGCCATTACTTCAATATATGAAATCTGAAGCGAGTAATTTAGTACATAGCTTTATATGCTGTGAATAGTTACTAATATTTTAATGGTAATATGATATTTTGTTTACTGGACCTTCCAGGCACATATAGCACGACGCCACTGGTCATTGTGGTTAGATTTACTGACCAATCATGCTCAAATGTGTTCTAGATGTCTCTGTCGTATGCAGGGCCGGCGGAGCAGGGCGGCCCGAGCCGCCCCACTTTTTATGTGAATCTTTCGGTACATAAAATTCCTCGGGCGTGGTTCGCGATAATATTTCTCTGATCTTTTGATATAATTCAGTTTTTTATATTTGAGTTAGCGCGATGGCCACGATCACAGGAAATATGTGTTTGGCATCGAGTTCAAGCTGGAGAATCTTCTATAGTAGAATTACAATTTTGTTAATAAATTACTATTACAGAATTAGATATATTTATTTGATCACTTAATTTTAACAGCCATAACTTATGCTTAACTTTGATCTGCATTTGGAACAAAGTAATCTCTATGGGAGTTGTTCTCAAACTTTAAGACTCCATTTCATAATCGTAGTGTATATTTGAGGGGTTCTCGATCCCCTCAAATTAACTTTATTTACTCTGCGATCTACACAATTCAAGACCGCCCCACCTCTCGCGAGCTTCCGCCTGGCCTGGTCGTATGTGATAACCTAATAATAATTTATTTCGTGCCGATTTGTGAATTCTTCATGATCATTTTTAATATTATCAATGGCCTGGAAATAATTTTGGCAATTCTTTGCTCAGCAAGCCGTATCTATAGTAAGCCATGGGAGGCGCTTATAATTTTCAGAAAAGTGATCGGAAATGATCGTGAACATGATCGCGATCCTTTTTGGCGCAAGATCGGGGTAACTATCTCCGATCATTTTTTAGTGAACGATCGTGATTGTGATCGCCTAAAGCCCTAGAAATATCGTAAATAAACAACAAATAAATAATTACAACAATTGAGGTTGAATAAAATAGATACAAATGTTGCTTTTGCATAAATACGATAAATATACAAAGTATACAGATGTGGAAAACAAGTATGTTTATGCGAATATATAAACTTAATTAATTATTCAAGCTTTTTCCCCTTCGTTTCGTGGGGAAGCAATAAGCTAATGATTGCAGTGAAAACCCCCAATCCACCAAATAAACTAATAGCCACTAAGAAATCAGATCGTAACAGTACTTGAGCTGAGAAGCTAGTAAGTATAGAGGAGATTCTAGCGAAAATACTCAAAATAGATAAAATGCTTGCCCTCATGTAGGTTGGATACACTTCTCCTGTGTAGAGAAATGAGACAACAAAAGCACCAGCTAGACAGGCTCGTACTGTAAAGAGAATGCCAGTTTTTAAAACATACTCATAAGGAGTACAAATATACAGTAAAAAAAATAATGCACCACTTGCGAATTGTATCGCAAAGGTAAGCTTTCGACCAATAATATCAACAATAACTAGCGTGATAAAAATCCCAGGTATCTCAGCTGCTGAGGTGATGATATACTCCAGATAATCACTGGAAGTTAGAGGATTGCAGAACTGTGAGTTAATTTGACTGCCAGAAGAATTGCTTCTGTCAGAAGCAGAATGACAATGATGGTCGTATGTGAATATATCAGTAGTAATCAGAACAACTCCATAATACACGAAGGCACTGGTAAACCAAATAAGGCTCAGAAAAATAGTAGTGATAATATATTTTCTGTTAAATGCATCCAAAATACCTCTCTTCTCTTCTTTTTTAATGTTCTGGTGAGATGGAGTTAAATCTGCAATTCTATTCACTGTATCATCTGCATTAATAGCTTGCTGAGTCACAGGTTTAATCTCCTTAACTAATTCTCCTTCTGGGAGCTTTCTGCAATTCAACTTTGCACCAAATTCCAAAACTTTCCTAGCTTCGTTCTTCCTTCCTTTCAGCATTAAGAAACGAGGAGAAATAGGGACAATCCAATAATACAAGGGTAGGATCATCAATGGAAAAGCTGAAATAAAAACAAGATACCTCCATCCTAACACCGGTATTATCAAATAGCAAAGAAGGATTAATAGAAAAGTGCCAAAAGTCCAGAATATATTTAACAAAACAATAGAAGGAGACCTGAACCAAACTGGCATGAATTCAACACAATATGTCGCTGCTTGGTTTCCCGAAATTCCTAGCATTCCCAATAGGAATCGCAACACTACGACCCAATAAAAACTCGGGACGAAGGCAGACATGAGAGCAAAATATATTATAAATATAGTTGCTATATTTATTACTTTCCTTCTACCGTATTTATCACATAGAAATCCGATAGGAAATGATCCGACCAAATTGCCAAGAGGATACATTGTTGTGATAATAGCAAGTTCTGTGTTCATAAGCTGGAACTCGCACTGCCATGAGGGACTCAGCAATGCGAATTGAAGTGTCACAATAGATTGTGCTGACCATAGTAAACCTGAAAAGCAAAACACATTCAATTGGAATATACCTATTCCTATTTTATTTAGAGCATCCTCTACAGTAAATTTAGAAGAATTTTCTCTGTGATTAACTCCTAACAAGGGATCTTCCTCACTTCTACTTTCAGTAGATTCAGTAAGTATTGTTTCAGAAGAACTCTCCATTATTTCGTCCTTTATCTGTTGTTTGCTTAGTCAGGCTTAGTTTACTATTAACAATGAGCCCATTATCCTGCCTATTTATATCTAAATTTGGTTAGATGAGGTATCAACTAAACTCAATATCACAAGTATAGTTAAGTCAATTTTATGTAACAGGGAAGCTCAAAAGAGTAACCTTTAAACATAAATATTCAGGCCTAGGCAACCCCTCTCCATATGAAGCACTCGTAGCTTTCCATAATTACAAGAAGAATGGTCCTTGATTACTACAGAGCTGGTGATAATTTTTAGCTTATATTAAATATAAATATTCCTCAATATACATCCGTTAAGTAAATAATTTAAATTATAACAAAATATGAATTACATAAATAGAAACTATAAATATTTATGTTCATTTTGATGAAGAATTAGAAGAATTTTCCTTTAGTTATAATGCTTATCATAGCGTTGCAACCTTCGTTGCCTCATTTCTTCAGTCTGAGCAATATGAAGTTCTTTCTGTTCGCTAGCTTGCTTATTGGCTAACTCTCTAGCTCGCATTTTCTTATCCTGGATTTCTGTCTCTTCCTTTCGTTTTTCTTCACTCTTATAATCTATCCTTCTTTTCCTTTTAGCCATCTCTGCTATTTTTTGCTGTTTAATAAACTCCTGTTCTTCTATCTTCTGTTTTTCAATCTGTTCAGCTCTAGATAGCTTACATGATGATTGATTCTGAGATGACCTATAGGTAAAGTATACTGTATGTGTAATATGGCTGAGAGGAAGTTCTAAAAATATTAACCTCTCATTATACAATTAGTTAATAAAAGAAAATTAAGTGAGGTAGCTAGGCTACCAGTTGAGCTGAAATACTAAATACAAATCCCTGCGAATTGGAGTATCACTCCCTGCTTCCGCATATTCTCGAGGCCTACTAGTCGGGGAAAGACAGTATACAGTAACATATTATAAATCCCATCATAAATAAGTTATCGGAAAATTCGTCACTGTAGGATATTTAGATGTAGTCTTGGATTTATTGGAGTGGTTATTTAGCCTGAATTAGTGGCAATACTTGATTGGGTGTTTCTGGACGAATTTTCCTTCATTTATAAAAACACGATAATACAGGATTCTTACATTGATGGTTGATAGAACTGACACATCCTCTGTTCCCTCATAACTTGCTGATGAGCTAAATCACGATCTCTCTCATCTCTCTGTTGCTTCAAAGCTAACTCTCTGGCTTTTTGCTTCTTCCCTTTGATTTGTCTCTCCTCTTTCTCTTTCTCATCACGCTGGTACTGTGCCCGCCTCTGTTTCTTCTCATACTCTGCTAGAAGTTGATTCCTCTTCCCTTCCCTTTCCGTAAGTCTCCACTTTTCCTGAAGTTCAGTTTGACTTAACGGTCTACCTCCAATTATTTTAGGAGGACCTCGTGTTACCTCTCTAATATCAATTACAAAGAATAATATCACGTATACAGAGGTATACAGAAAGATAAAATTCTGCGGTTTAAGAACAAACGAGGTTCTACTAAAATTAAGTATTTGTTGTCATAGATTATTCTATTCTGTAATTCAATACCAGAGTGCAGCTCAGGATTTGGTTGTCAGTTACAATGTACAATGTTATCCGTTGAAAACAATCAAGGGAATATTTGGAATACCACAAATATAAAATTACACCTGTGCCAACAGCTTAGTCTATTATTAATTTGTTTAGATTGGTACTAGTAATTGGAGGCACTATGTGTATTGAGTTAAATTTAACATTCATAGTGCCTCCAATTCTAGTACCACTTTAAACAAATTTAATTAACAGACTAAGCTGTCGGCACAGGTTGTAATTTTAGATTTTTGCTCGCTACGCTGGCAGTTTATTGTAAATTATAATAAACATTATAATTCTGCCAAATGTATATTTAACTGTTATCGTTATTGAGATTTATTCGCGTTTCAAATTTCTGTTGTTTATGACGTCACGCTAATGTCTACTAAGTTGTTGAATTCTATAAACCACTATATATTGTACATATATCACCTCCTACTACGATTTTGCTACTACTATTATATTAACCATAAACCTCATACAAAGCCTGTAGAAAAATGTATCCTGAAAGTATCAGCCCTTAATCTATTATGGTTTTGGCAGTGCACCGTATACGATTGAAGAAAACACAAAAGAAAAATATAGGCAGTAATTTCAATACTGGCGCACTATTCTATAGAATAAGTCAGCACAATATAAACTTAAACAATACTAAACATGGCCAGCGGAGCCGATACGGTAGGAACGGCCATAGCCTGACCGGCTGTGGCCTGATCAATTAAAGTTTGCTTCCGCCGGGGCAGGTAAACTATGATGTCTTTAAAAATTGGTTTGTATATAAATAGAAATAAAAATATTCTACTGAAAAATAGAACATAGTAATGAACTATTTATAGTATGATTGTATCATTACCTAGATTTCTGAGCTTTAATACCAATATACTCCTCATATTTCCTTTCCCCCTCTTGTGCACATCTCATTATGGCATCCCTTTTTCCAGGTGATGGCTGCTTGACAGTATATCCGGCTGGATCGTATACAGTTGTAGGCGCAGATTGCTGGCGTTGAGGATTAGCGGGAGGGCCAGGAGGGTATTCTTCATCATCGCGGTCTAAAGGGTAGTCTCGTCTGGAATTTTGATTATTCATTCTTAGTTATACTGAAAGTGACAGTGAGGCAAATAAAGTTGAGAAAAGAAATTTGAAAATATCTTAATGGCTTAGCAGGGCTATAGCTCTCAGGGACTTTCAAAATCGTGAGATTCGTGAAAAATCTCACGCTGAAATATTTATGATTTAGTATTAGTTTTCTATGAATAGACTAGGGATTTTGTTGTATGTACAGACGCGAAATCATGTGACACGCACAAGTGACGAGATCGCGAGAGTTGAGAGCCCTGATTCAGTAAGTTATAAGTTTCGACGTGGGAGGTCACAATATTTATATAAATACGTGAGTGTGACGAGTAGAGGAGTACGTATTCACAAAAAGGGAAAACTACACAAAATCGGTTAGGAGCAACTTGAGCGTAATGGGTCGCAAGATAATTATTATTAAGATATGTCAGAAATGGCTAACCTAAAGGATAAACTAAAGTTACTCGGCATGAGAAATTGAAAACTAAAGTCTTTTAGTTACTATACTGGTTTCTTAGATTTTTATTCATGTATTTTGCTACATATTTTATGGAATAAAGTTTAATTGAATTCTATTCTGATAATTACATGAATTGGATACAACTATAGGATTGTACCGGAAGGTGATTCCCTTTTAATCGACGGAATACCGACAATTCGCACCTAATTTGATTGGCCTACTGTGTCCACTTGCCCAGCCTCAACAGATGCTTCTGGACTTTGAGAAGGGCGCGATTACCAGCTTTGAGCATGTCTGGCCTAACACAGTAGTGAAGTGCTGCTTCTTCCACCTCACACAGAATATCTGGCGACATGTGCAGTCTGTAGGGCTGCAGTCTGCCTACACACATGACGAAGAGTTGGCTATGTGCATCCGGAGGATACCAGCCCTTGCTTTTGCCCGACCAGCAGACGTACACGATCTGTTTGATCAAGTGGCAATGGACCTCCCCCTTACGTCTGAGATAGGCGAACTAGTCGACTACTTTGAGAGGACGTATATCGGTCGCACGCTAGCCAGTGGATACCATGTAGCAGCGACGTTCCCCATCGACCTGCATCGACCTGTGGGACTACCACCTCAGCACGCCCTTCGGGCTCCCCCGTACAACCAACGCCGTGGAGGCATGGCACCACAGCTTCAATGCCACTGTCGGCTGCCATCACCCCACCATATGGAAGTTCCTCCTAGCCCTCAAGCGTGAGCAGGGCCTAGTGGAGGTGCGGCATACTAACTACCTCGTTGGCAAGCCACCAACCAAGCGAAGGCGGTCCCAACAGAGTGAGGAAGCGTTGAAGACTCTAGTTCGTGAATATTATTCTCAAGATCGTTCTAAAATGGAGTTCTTGCAGGGTGTAGCACATCATTTCAGTCTGGGAACCGATTAACATGTTAATCTAAAGGATTATCTCTAATCAATGTATTTGAGGGCTAGATAATCCTTTAGATTAACATGTTAATCGGTTCCCAGACTGAAATGATGTGCTACACCCTGCAAGAACTCCATTTTAGAACGATCTTGAGAATAATATTCACGAACTAGAGTCTTCAACGCTTCCTCACTCTGTTGGGACCGCCTTCGCTTGGTTGGTGGCTTGCCAACGAGGTAGTTAGTATGCCGCACCTCCACTAGGCCCTGCTCACGCTTGAGGGCTAGGAGGAACTTCCATATGGTGGGGTGATGGCAGCCGACAGTGGCATTGAAGCTGTGGTGCCATGCCTCCACGGCGTTGGTTGTACGGGGGAGCCCGAAGGGCGTGCTGAGGTGGTAGTCCCACAGGTCGATGCAGGTCGATGGGGAACGTCGCTGCTACATGGTATCCACTGGCTAGCGTGCGACCGATATACGTCCTCTCAAAGTAGTCGACTAGTTCGCCTATCTCAGACGTAAGGGGGAGGTCCATTGCCACTTGATCAAACAGATCGTGTACGTCTGCTGGTCGGGCAAAAGCAAGGGCTGGTATCCTCCGGATGCACATAGCCAACTCTTCGTCATGTGTGTAGGCAGACTGCAGCCCTACAGACTGCACATGTCGCCAGATATTCTGTGTGAGGTGGAAGAAGCAGCACTTCACTACTGTGTTAGGCCAGACATGCTCAAAGCTGGTAATCGCGCCCTTCTCAAAGTCCAGAAGCATCTGTTGAGGCTGGGCAAGTGGACACAGTAGGCCAATCAAATTAGGTGCGAATTGTCGGTGGTGCGAATTGTCGCGGTGCGAATTGTCGGTATTCCTAATCGACACTAGGGGTTATTTTGAAGTCATAGAACTCGTCGAATAATGAACAGGGAACTTTAGAAGACTAAATCGGACTAAATTTGACAAAGTTATAATCATTTTACTATATAAGCCAAAGTCTATGAGGATATATTGCAATAACTGAATGAAGCCAATTTATACGCTATATGTTTGTTTGTTTCACTTTGCTTATGCATACTACTCTCACACATTCAGCATTTCTATGAGTTTGTATTTTATGTTTTATAGGAGTAAAATTTTATGGTTTACTGTTTGCATTATAACAAATCCGAGTACGTGTCCAGTAATATTTGTCCGAAAAATGAAGTGGGGGACGCTCATAAACCTATTAATAGGCCTAGGCATTCCGCATGGGCCCCCAGCACACTCCTGATACTATACTACGTCCATGACTAATCACTATAGTCAAGGGAAGTACGCATATCTTAAGCACGCTGTTCCCTCTAATTTTCTGGGGAAATATGATGGGGCTGCTGTCAAAATTCCAGGAGTACAACCCAAATCCGGTGAAACAGGACACATTTAGGTGAGATCATATAATGTTGAGGGTAAGATGCGATCAAATTGGAGCTGAGATTTTAGTTCATAATTTGAGCTAAATATTGCAGTGAATTCATATTTGAGCACGCACTCTTTCAAAATTAACCCTTAGATATGCAACATATCTATATTTATGCAACAACTACATTTATCTAGGTTTTAGATTAAGGCTAATAAATTGGGTCTATATCAGGGTTGTATCAACTCATTTTGAGTTGGCAAAATCAAGTCATTTTATTGAATGAGTTGGTAACCCTCAAATGAATGAGTTGAATGAGTTGAATGAGTTGAAATGAGTTGATTGAACCAACTCATTTTAGAATTGAGTTGAAATGAGTTGAATGAGTTGGTGCAATAAAAATGAATGAGTTGATAGAAAAAAATGAGTTGATTTTTGCCAACTCAAAATGAGTTGATACAGCCCTGGTCTATATTCTTAGCAACATATTTTGCTACATAAAAAACAACTTAATAAATAGTGAATTAACCCTTGTGAAAGTGTTCAGATTATTGAGTGACTGGGTGTACTGTAGTGGTTACAATTCGGATTATAAGTGATACCTAGTACACTATGACTATATTGATGTATATATTACCAACATTCTAAGAAAATATTTACTATGATGAAGTTTACAGATACTGATTTATATTACTGGATATAAACCTCTAATTCCTCTTAGAATAAATCCAAAAATATTTTTCTTATGTCTCCTCCGCCAACAAGCCTCTATGAGATGGGTCTCAAGTAATTCAGGATTTGTTGTCTGTCCTTTTTTCTGAACACCTCCCCAACTCCCTTCTATCTTCTGGGTGTGTACATAAGTCGCTGGGCCTACGAAATTCTCGGAATGGTTAACTGTGTAATGGGTATATCCGGAGTGACTTAATATATTGTAGGAAGCCCACTCATCAGAATAAATTATTGTTTGTGGATGAATGAACCTTTGGATAATTGGCAGAAGAGTGGCTGTTGAGCGATCAGGTACAGTAACCATAATTATATCATCTGTATCCCTCTCAACCATCCCAAATACCCACTGGCCACTTAACAGTCTGCCCCTATTATATTTTCGTTTGCCGAATTTGGATTCGTCTATCTCAACGATCTTGCCAGGACCTCCAATGGGTTGAGGGTTCATTAATATTTCTTCTAATCAACCACTGTGTTCGGACTCCATCGCAAATGCTTCTCCAAAAATGCATGCGACTGCAAGTGCTCACTCCAATAGTACAGGCACTTGAACATCAATGGGAGTGGAATTTTGGATGGTGTGAAGAAGGACCCATGGCGGATCGAACACTTTCGTCTACATGGACTACATCTCCATTCATAGCCATCCTGAAAGTGAGAAGAATGTGTTTCATACATTTCTACTCCACAACGACACCGCATTCGACGCGCTAATAAGCCATACGTTCTTAACCAGTTTATGACATTATCACAAGACTGTGCAAGGATAATAATGTCATCAATAATCAAATCCTGCGGGATTTCTCTGAAGACAGTGGGCTCAAGTATTGGCTGAAAATCCATTAGTTGTAATATCAATACGTAGAATATTATATGTGCAACAATTACTTGTTATATACCAGTCGGCTCATCGACGTAACACAATTGCTAGAAGGAATGTCACAATTTTGTGGCAACTTAATTTGAAATAACCACATTACTGACAATAGCATTTTGTTGTTTTCATTAATACTACATATTTGTTTTCGTATTGAAAATGTTGCATTCCTATTACAATGTTGGGTAATCATACACCAGGCTTGGACCGGGTCACTATTTTCAATAAATTTCCTGGTCTGAACCGGGTCACTGATTTTGACTTGACCCGGTTTATATCTTTATGGATAATTAAATTATAACGGTTTGTAAATCATAAAGATTCAGTCAATATTAGTTACACGTTTCATTTTCATGAATCATTAGTATTTTTACTAAACTTGTTTGGTATCATTACTACTGTATACTTATATACATATATACTCTTATGTACGTATATAGATATGTAATATAGAAAATTAATGTTTTGAAAACCGGGTCACCGGGTCAGAAATTTCAACCTGGTCTACGGAGTCAGGATATCATGACCCGGTCCAAGCCTGTCATACACTACTTTGCAATCATAGGAATAGTTAGGTATTTAGAATATTAGTCTTCATATGTATTCTAAAAGTGGCTTCATCAATCATAAACGTGGTTTAGTTAGTTTCATGACCTCTCATTTGTAAAACATCATAGGAAATAACATAAAATACAAACTCATAGAAATGCTGAACGTGTGAGAGTAGTATGCATAAGCAAAGTGAATACAAACAAACATATAGCGTATAAATTGGCTTCATTCAGTTATTGCAAATATCCTCATAGACTTTGGCTTATATAGTAAAATGATTATAACTTTGTCAAATTTAGTCCGATTTTAGTCTTCTAAAGTTCCCTGTTCATTATTCGACGAGTTCTATGACTTCAAAATAACCCCTAGTGTCGATTAAAAGGGAATCACCTTCCGGTACAATACTATAGTTGTACCGTAAAGGCTATTTAGATTCTTCCATGACTCAATTCTAAGTGAGAAGGTATTTAGTTATTTATGTAAATAATGTAAAATTTCAAACATAACCTCGAAAAGAATAAGAATAATAATCCCCCACTCCAATCTAAAGGAGTGTCTCTCATTTAAATGACTCCTTAGAAGATCTACAATAGCAGAACAGTGATTCATCATCTCTGTCAATATCCTCCCTCTCATTTTCACATCAAGATAAGCTGACATCTTGTTGTACAGTTCTTCCAGACTAGGATTATCCCAGAAACAATCAGGAGCTTTAAACAAGTCAGAGTTGAAATTAACTTGATATCTAATTGATAATAATTCTCCAGTTTTCTTCAGAATATCGCTCCTTGATATTCTTATTTTCTGTCCGTTCTTCAGTGCATTTGGTATCCAATAAATGGAAGATACAAAATCATCAACAAGTCTTTCCCAGATTGCCAAACGCATAGACAATGCAATAGCATGAGAAAACGCATATTGTTCTAAGAATGTTATCGTTTTATCTTTATGCCGAAAGAGTACAATATCGTTCTTATAAATACCTGTCTTCCCATCACTACTGATTGTATAGTTTATGTCCTCCCTCTCCAAATTACTACGAGTTAGTCCGCTAGAATTATTAGATTGTAATAACAAGAGATTCTGTTTGAGTTGATTTACTTCTTTCTTAGAAACATTCCAAGTAACCATTAATCCGTTGTTAAAGACAAAAACTAAACTGTCTGCGTCATCACGAGATCGAGGTTTAGGAATTTTTAACAAAATAGCTTCATTTATTTCCTTAGGTAAAGGAATTAGTGAATATTTAGAAGAGTCAATTAAGATATTTTTCTTAAATTTTGAAATATTGTATGAGTGATTCGATTCAAAACCCGAACAGATAAAAGTAATATTTTCTGGAGAGCTATCAGTAGAAAAGGTTGGAAAAAATGATTTGTGTAATAAGTGATGTCTAAGTTGAAGCAATCTAAGTCGAAATAACATTCTGAAGGATATTATATGGGAGTACAAAAGACAAATAGATTAAGTATTACAGTAGAATCTAGATCTAGTTAAGACGTAACTCAAGATATAGAGTATAAACACATCTCTATGTCACCTGTATTATGTATTAACGAGGTTCTACAGCTCAGTAATCAGCAATAGTTTGTATTAAAACCGTCCACCATCTACTACCATAGGATTAAAACTTTCCAATTTTCAAGAAAACCTGGAGGGAGTTCGGACTCTTTAGTTTAATACTACAGGAAATTAGTTTGATGAATACCGTATCACTTGACTGTTCTCGGTTAGTAATCGCCTAATCGGGGAATAATAAATATGGTAATTTATGTAGTATTCCATATTTTCCCTGAATAGTATCCCAGCGAATAATAGCCAGCTGCAGCTGTGGGACTTAGATTTTGAATTGATTGCATAAATAAAAACTTTTAAAGAGCTCAGACCAACCGCGTATAGAATATAAATCCAATTAAAGTCATTCATCAAAGATGTGAGATATACATACATACATACAAACATGCTGTTTAAATATTTAGTACAAATAAATATACGTTTATATCCTTTCATCAAATGTTGATAACAGATATGGAAATAATGAATCAGTCACTATACACATTGTTGGGTACAAAAGCTAGTGTAGAGGTAAGTGTACTTTTTATTCTGAGAGAGGTGAGACGAGCTCCAGGATCTTGATACCAGCATTCCTGCATTATCTGTAGTATGCTAGCTAGAGCTGTTGAGTTGAGAAGTCTCTTGCTAGAATGAGGTCGCTTCTTCTGTACGAATACAATCTCACGCATATCCTCAAATGTAGGGTCAGAGGGAGCCTCAGTATGATAAGGGATCTGATAATCGTCCACATGCTCATCAGGGGATTTTAATTTCTGCATTAATTCCCATAATATCAATCCGAAACAGTATATATCAACACGACGGTAGGAGTCGAAAGAGGTTGTGTCTATAGTCTCACCCAATATCTCAGGAGCTAGGTATCTACTTGTTCCTTGTTTAATGTTCTTAGCTGCTTCATCCAAGTCTTCCTTGTTCTGGTCTCGTACTGCCATTCCGAAATCTGCAATGCAAATAGTACATCCATTCTTGACTAACAGATTCTTACTTTTCAGGTCTCGATGAGCAATAGCTGGCTTGTTATGAGTACCACTAATGTCCCAGTGTAGATGCACTAATCCGTTGATAGCAGAGATAGCGAGCTGAGAGAATATATTCATCTCTAGTTGTACAGTAGATTTATTCAAATAGTCGTAGAGTGAGCCAAATGGATGGTAGTGAGTCACGAGCCACAATTCTGTAACCCCGTCATTAGATATCATATCAGATCCTAGACAAGTGAGGATATTGTCATGTCTTAGAAGGACTGTGTTGTATATGCCTGTCTCCCGGGTCCATGAGTCCTCATCCACTGTGGAGAATATCTTAACTGCTACAGAATCACCACGCCAGATTCCTCTGTGTACGCGACCAAATCTACCTTGCCCAACTAATTCCAACAGCTGGATCTCTTTAGCAACAGTACGTGGCTGTAGGAATGGCAGACCAGACCCTGAGCCGGAGGATAAGGTGTCTCCCTCCAACGACCCAGAACAGAGGCAGTATGATTCTGTACGTCGTATACGAGTTGATCCGATTGATCTGAACAATCTAGAGTTAGCATATCCAGATCGGAAGAACAATGAAAGTAGAATCAAGAGTAGTACAATAATAGATATTAAGAATAATGGAATACTGATTGAGAAAGCTAATATGGTGGATTTCTCTATAGGTTTACCAGTTGTAGTGGTCAATGGAGGAGTAGCAGTGGTAGTAAACTCAGGTTTTAGGTTAGTATTACAATAGTCAGTACAGCAACATTCATCAAGAAGGTTTGGACTATATTCGAAAGGAAACTTTCTAGGACATAGCGAATCGTTGGAAATATGGGATGCCTCAGCGATATCATCCTCTTTCAGACACCCCCATTGAGTAGAAATCGAATGCAGATATCTACGGGTGAATACATAGCAGACAAATCCTATACAGGTATCATTAGAGGAACACTCTCCTATATCTTGAGCTGTATGTTTACAAGTACAATTAATCTCAGTAGAACTGATGCAGGATAGGACTGGATATAGGAGAGCGAATAGGGACAAAATAAATAATATATACATCTAATAGCATAGTACAGGGAGAAACAATATGTACATATATTATCTTATTAATAAGGTAACAGGCCTGGGGCATTGGCTGATTGCAGTAACTCGGGATCCTGCGATGGACAGACTTAAGTACATATTTTGGGTATCTCTCTATAGAAAGTAAGAACTACATCAATAAAAAAAGGATTTTTTATCTGAGAGTCGTTGAGTTTTGAGTCACTAACCTTACTACAGCTGCAACACGGACATACCTTATTTGATAGATAAGCAAAGTTTCAATTTGCACGTCCGTCCGTCCGTCCGAGAGAAATTGGTAGAGATCAGCAAATTTCACAAATTATCCGTCATTAATCAGATGTTCACGTTCCACACCTTTCAATACTACGTAGTTAACCTATTCTAATATCTATATTTATAGCTGCAAATTGGCAAATCAATAGTCAAACTTAATTGAACTCAATCTAACCATAAAGTTCTCCCTATTTATACATTTCTATACTAAACAAAACGCTATAAACTACTTGAGTTTGTGAATCATCTCCTCCTTGTTAATAAGGTGAACTGATTTGGATACAAACCCCATCAAGTTTTCTATGCTATGAGACCAATCTGAGAGATATTGATGTGTTTCTAAGGGTTTTCTGAAACAAACTATTCCCTTGGATCTATCAATACGCGCGTATATTGTTTTGTTAACTACTAAATGAGAAGTTATTTCTTCAGTAGTATCCTGGGGTAATGCGAGAAGGTGTGTCATCCTGTTTATTGATATTCTAGTGTAGTGTTTAGCCATTACTCGTATATTGTGCTCTGTAATACGACGATGAAGTTCTATCCACATTTCTTCTCCCCTTTCAGAGTGATTGAACACCTAAACAGCAGTAAGGTTATATAATTTAATTGCTCATATAATAGGAAATATACTAACATTTACAGCAGGACATGAATCTGTTCCATCTCTGAGTAATATCTGGTACTTATTATAGAAATCTGACCAGTATATTAGTTCTAATGTCGTGAAGAGAGTTAGAATATCTTTGTAATCAGGAAGTTGGCCTAGTTGTTTATCCAGCAGTATCCTATCAATACACAGAATAAATATGTATAATACAGTGGAAGTCGCTTAATCGGGACAGCTCTGGAGTCAATGTTTTGTCCCGATTAACCGATTATGATTTATTTAAGTACTCAAAACTAGTTTTCATGGTCTCAGATCATAACCAGAAATATCTTATTACACTACTACTAAATTCTGATTATGTAGGGAGTGAGCAAAGTCAATAGTTTTGTAAATTGCAATTGTATCGGTGTTGTATTGTTATGTTTGTAGAATATTAAAATTCCTATCTTTAAAACAAACCATATTACAATGATTCTGAATACATATATAATTGTAATTGGAATGAAATACCAATTGAGCGAGTATAATGTTTATATTCGGTTAATCGGGATTTCTATCCCTATTAACCGATTCGATGCCCCAATTATCCGGCGATTTTCTGTGTAAAAATCTGTTCCCAAATCATTGTCCCGTTTAAGCGGCTTCCACTGTATAAAAGTTACTCTTACGGCAATACAAGGGTAAGGCGAAGTATGTTGAATCCGAATATCGAATTTCTAAGTTTGTCAATATACTACGTATTTTAGTAAGAGAGTTCCAATTGCGAAAGCGATTCAATAAATATTTACATATACGTATATTAAATACAATTAGGAAGAGAGAGTAACCTGTTAATCAGATCTTCTTGCTCATTGAAGTAAGGAGATAGAATAATGTAGATGCAAGAAAATTTGAGAATTTCCTTCCACCAAGACTCGTCCTCATTTACACACTCAGTTCCATGAATCTGTCTATAATGTTGACAGGTCTCCAGGAAGTTCTTGTCATGTTCAGACAGCTGTATCATCTGTTTATAGAAACGGATCTTGAGCTGCTGCACTGTGGGAGAAGTTTCTGAGAAGAATCGTATATTAATCTTCTTAGAAATAATTTGAGTGCGAATATAGTCCTCTTTTGCAAGAGAGAGCCTCATCTGTTCAAGAATAAACTCTGTTTTCTCTTGGCGCTCCATGGAGCCATACGTCTCTACCTAAACATACAATATACTAAGGGTACATATAATTTCTGAAATGCTAAATACTCGGATACCGACATTTAATAACTGTTTTAGAACTTTCTCATATCAATTAAGAGCTCCAAGCCAGTGATTGAGGGGTGTATTTAAGAGTGCCTTGAGATTATAAGTGGTTACTATATGTTTCGAATTAATTTCAAAGAAATAATAAAATATGATAGCTGAAATGCCATTAATATAAAACACATCTCATATGAGGCTGAATATCAATCCGAGAAATAGTGAAAATAAAATATCGAAGTGGACGAACTAAAGCCCACCACACCCAAACACAAATAAGCACGAATTAGAAGTAATATTCTAATTAACCAATCCGATAAAAATCCCTTTCCCAAGTAGATAACGATTCCAAATACCCAACTATACAACCTGGAGGTTTCCAAGTATCCGGACAACATCCACGAGCAAGATGGACACTAATCCAAGGGAAAATTCTTCACTACAATCCAAATACAGATATATAATAACTTATACGGTGAAGTTCGCCAATTAGCAATTTTCAAGATTTGCATTTCAATTACGCAAACTTTGCTATAGAATTAGAGGAACTATTTCCAATACAAAATGGTCTCATATGCCCTGGATGAATGCTAATAGGCGAACACCACCGTAGTACATTACAATAATTAATTAATGCACTATTGAAATTAGTAAATTAATACTATTATTGTGTACTCAAATAAATTGAAATATTATAAATTACAATCCAATATAAATATGCTGAATAGGTTGTATATCGACTACACCTATACAACATTTTGATAAATGGCTTTCGCAAAAGATAGGAATAGATGAATATCATATCATTTACGTTATTTTATAACAAACTTCGAAGGAAAACACCGAAATGATAACCTCGGGGAAACAACATTCTTAACCACCCATATAATAGAATAATTCTGTCACAAAACTATTCCTGTACTACAAATTCCATCCAGTTTATGAAATAATAAATTCTTTTGATTGCACATTAGATTTACAATGAGTGGAAGGGACACAGGTGTGGAGCCTGAGTTAGCTCATCACAAAGATGATTCTGTGGATGCAAAGAGAAGTGCGGTAAGTTTATTATTATTATTATTATTATTATTATTATTATTATTATTCATGTTGATCCGATATTGACATTATTCGACTGCGAAATATAATTTTCGAAAAAGGTTTATATGTAATCTCCCTAATTAGAACGGTCCTCATTCAGTACCCCTTCCCCTTGGCAGCAAGAACTCCAGAAGGACAACTAGGAATACCAGAGACAAATCTCACACACGTAAGCAGACCTACAGTGCGCCTACAGGCAGGACAATAGAGCTAGCTAAGTACAAGCCTGTACCAGCTGGATTCTCTGAGGATAGACGTTCTGTATACTGGGACAATAACATTCCACAAAAGGTAATACAGAGTACATACTAAATATCTTAACCATAACCCTTATAACAGGGTGCCGAGTGGTTTTAGCTCGTGCCCCTCAGAGTGATATAATTATACAGGTCCTTGGGAGTACGTTCCTAATCCTCCCGTCTAATCCGCTAATTACTGTTATGGTGTAGGGAAAGGAGCCATTTTCACGCTCCTAAATAGTAGTGCCCTTCCTATATCTACTAAAGGCTGACATCATAATTAACCTTTGCACTCTATATAGGAAATTAGCAAGGTTTAAACCGCTCGAACCGAATATCAATGTTCATGAATAGCAGCCTTATTGAAGACTGATAATACAGTAGAACTTCTATAAGTGGAGAAGGTCGGTCCGGCGAATCTGCTGTTAACCCCCATTCCCCCGTTTATAATTTCAAATGGATAAGTCCTTGAACGAGAGATGTGTGCGTCAATATGTATAGCCGTTTCCTCCCACGACTGTTTTTTCAAAGATATTTGATTATAATATGCCCTAAGGTTGTTGGTTGAATGTAAGAATTTGTAAGGAATCTTCTGAGAAACCAAAAGATTTAAATTTATCATAGCGATGAATACGTGTTTATTTCCAAATTTAGCACAAAAAATTGATTATTCCAGAAAAATTATAGCAGAATTCCCCACTTATAGAGGTTGCATTGTATTTGTTTTCGACCAACCGAATACCGAATATTGAACTATTCGGATGCAATCTTGTAAAATAGTAATAATACCTAGTATGCCTGCCTGTTCGAATAATCGATCCTTAATTTACAGCCCCGTGGATGTAAGATAATAATAAATATTAATGATGTAAAGATATAGAGGGTAACCAATCATTACATTATACAGAATTACAACCAGACCACACAGTGCTGCTTAACTAATAGAATGGAAGAGCTAACCGTTCCTAAGTCTCTTCATCCAAACTACTTATGGGATAGACCTTCACCAATTTGGGACGTTTCAAGATCCTCAAAGACACACACCCCTACAGGACGGATAGAGAAGCTCGCTAGAGCAAAAACAGTGCATATTGAGTACAGACCCTGTCGTAGCGTAGAGACGGTGGTATCATCTGCAACCAAGAGAGCTGTGGTATCTGCTAGGATAGAGGAGCTATCCAATTTGAAGAACAGGAAGTTGAAGAGCGGGAAGGAGAGATGGGAGGAGTGGGGACAGCCAGCATGGGAGATCAGTAAGGCTGCTACTAAAACTGTGGCTAGTGAACACCTTGAAAAACTGTCAGTAGCAAAGGTAAGTATACAATGTAACTTAAAGTCTGAAAATCAATTGTATTTTAGAAATTTGAAGGCTAAACTGCATAACTTACAGAATGATATATCCAATTAGCATTTATTTGTATGGAATAAGATGCGGAAAATAAAACTTAACGAAAGTTTAAATTACATATTAATGATATATAATATACTTGTATGTATTTACAGACATCTCACGGAGAGTACAATCCTCCCAAAGAAGTTCAATGGGCAGTGAGTGACTCAGCCAAGAGAGCGATAGCTACGGAGAGGATACAGAAACTCTCAGCTCCTAAAATTCCTAATCCAGCTAATGAAGATTTCAATCCGAACGCTTGGAAGGTATCAGATGGAGCAAAGCGTATGCAGCCCAGTGCACACGTCACCAGTCTTTCTATGCCACTTCAGAGGAAGATGAGACAGAAATTCATTAAAGCTGCTTAGCTACTATACAGTATATCTATGTAGGTATATCTAATGGCTATTATTACTGAGTATAAACCTCTCCAATACTATTATCACTTGCTTGATAGATAAGTTATCATTCCTTATTATTAACTGATATTCATTCATTGATTTCATTCTTAATAAACTACCATAACTCGTTTAATAAAAGTATTCAAGATTTGTATTCAATAGTTACCTCATAGAGCTGGAAGAGATATGGAAATTCAAAAAATAATGTTCTATCAATTCTCAGATATTCAATCACTTGTATTTCTGAATTTCCCAGTTTTTGAATTCGTTGATAATTTGGAGAGTTTACCAGATAAAATTGTAAAAACGACGCAAAGACTATTTCACTTGTCCAATTTTTTCTAAATTCTGCTACATTAGTTACCAGTAGTTATAAAATACAGATAAGAAACATACCTGCAGTTCCTGCAGGACAGAAGATGCAGAAGTAATATCTCCATTTGTTTCATGTATGTTACTGAGTTTAAGAGTTAGTCTAGCTCTCTCATTCTCCACGTATATCTTACCCTCTGTAACATTCCTTAGTGTCTTGATTAGCTCTAGCTTGGTTGCCATGTCAGGAGCATCTTCTACAAAAGTAACTGCTTCCTGAATCATTTTACATATTGCAAGCTTCAGAATATTTCTTTTCTTTGTCAAGTTTACCTGAGATATGAGAATACGGGATATTAAGAGTTAATACAAACACGATTAATAAGTAACTCGGGATAAGGAGTATCACTTAGTACGGTTAACAATCTCTTTCAATGCTTTATCACTGACTATTACGTCTGTTAATACGTACTCTCGGATAAGGGCTGGTAAATTAGCTAGTAAACCATTTCGAAATGCATAGTTTGTTTCTCATTTTCAGACATAAATTAGTGTCGTTATTGGTTATATTTTAGTTTTCCTCGTTTATATTGTCAGTAATTTTGGAGTAAAAATATATGAAGAATACTCTGATTTCCAAATAATTATCTGTTGTGTTGAGATAGGATGATTAAGCTATATAAAGTTTCCCGTTGTTTGGAGGGTCGAATGGGAGGCTTTATGTAAAACAATACAGGGTGATTACTGAACCGAATCGCAGTATTTCCCTAAAAAGCATGTGCTAAACCTATCCATGTCTCATAAATAGTTTAGTCTTGTATCAAGTTTATAAAATTAAATAATCTCTCATACAGCATAAGGAAATACTCACCAATTGCTGATTCAGTAGACTCCATTGGTGACAGTCATAACACAGCTGTACAATAGCTACTAATACCTTACCACAGCTGACCATGTCTGCACACAATCTGGTCTGTTTCTCCAGAGTAAGCAGCTTCTCCAGTGCTTCTTGTAGATTTCCCTGCTTAGCGAGTTCCTTGCATTTAGGCAGTTGTTCCTCTACACTAGCAGAGTAGTCTACCTCCATAGCTGTGTCTAATGTAGACATCTAACACACTGTATAAATTAGTAGGATTGTAAACCAAGAGCCTAGGCTACTAGCTTTAATTAAAAGACGCTATACGCTATACTAAATTAAATTATTTTATGCAAAGTCATGGAAAATAAATTACGTCAAGAACCTTTAAGATTACAATGAGACGCACTTAATTCAAAAGCTTTGATATCTAAACAGCCACTAAATTTCCCTAAATTTCCCTCCTCTTAGGTTTGAACGGTTGAACCAGACTGAATTGTTTATACCCTGACCTGAGAGGATTATATAATTCTTTCTCCCAGACCCAGGCCTCAGGATATATATAATTCAGTCCTAAAGACAGTACAAATAATCATCGGTTGAATATATATTCTAGGATAAAACTGCTATGATTAGGAATCCAGCCCTAACTATGAATAAACTAAATGATGAAGAATATCACTCAAACCTGAGTTTGATAGATATGTCTTCTACTACAACAATAACTCAAATTCTCTTTCAAAGCATTATATTGCTTCCAGTAAAAGTTTGTAATCTTCTGTTTAGTGCGAGTTATAAAATTATGAGGTCTGTTAAGGAAACGAATAGACAGATAAGCTATTGTACGAAAGAATACAATCGTTAGTACCAAAACTAATATGTTTACCCAGAGAGGAAAATCTATGGTAACATCACCGTTTGCAAGTACATCTAATCCAGTTACGTTGGTGATTAATCCTTTATTGCAGCCTACGAAAAAAGAATTATTTGGTCTACATTGAATAATCATATTCTCTGTGAACACTATTTGTAAGGCAGCATCAAAACCATAATTTGCCGGAGACAGATAAGTTAACCAATATAACCAAATGGGAAAATTTCTAGAAAAGAATCCACCGAACATCAACCAAGCTACTACTAACACTGGCAAGTATATTATTGAAATGCCAGGATCAACAAAATAAGCTCCGAAAAATGATCCTACACTACTACCAGTGGTTACTAATAGTAATAACGCCAGCCAATATACAAAATACAAACCTAAATCATCAGGTAACCACGCTACCCCAGATAACCAATAACAAATATTGAAGAACAAAGAAGGCAGGAAGAATTGAATCGGTAACTCTGCAATACTCTTGGCTGCATAGTATGCTGAAATATGGTAGAGACCAGAGGCTCTATCTTTATTCAAAACATTCCTCTCTGCCGCAAACGTAATCAAGTTATTGAAAGCAGAAATGAATGTAGCATGAATAATAATGAAGAACATTAGGCCATAACGGTCATTAATATTTGCTTCAGCGTGTGGCAATTGAAAATATGTAACACCAATTACTAACCCTATTGCTGTCATAGAAAATATCATTTGTGAGCTAAGGATAAGTGTTTTAGAATTTTTGAAAGTTCTCCAGAGAATAGCAGCAAACTGTATAAACCATGAGGTAGGATAGTGAGTATGCTGACATAGATTGAATTTATATGTTGCTGATAAATGCTCAACAGGCTGATTAGAATCTAGACCATCACAGAAACCATTTATTTTACTTCCTACTAGGTCCTGTTTCTCATCCCATAATTTCCTGAGTTTATTACTACTATCCTTTTCCACACTTTTGTCCATGAGATGATCTGCTGGATTATAATAAGAAGGACATGGTAAACCCAATTTAGCAAGATACCCTACTACTCCATCAATAGGACCGCTATACACAGTATGACCTAGACTGAGAGCTAGTAAGGAATCGAAAGAATTGAAAAGTTCAGAGCTAGGCTGATGTATTGAGGCTACAATTGAAATACCTTTCATATTACAGAGACTACGTAATCGTTTTATCATGCTAAATGCGTACGTGCTATCCAAACCGGATGTAGGTTCATCAAGTAATAGGATGCTTGGTTCAGCAAGCATTTCACAAGCGATATTCGCGCGCTTTTTCTCACCCCCACTTAATCCACGTTGGCCTGGTCCTCCCATGATAGTATTACAGCACGCTTCTAGCCCCAGAGCTCTGATGATTTCATCTACTCGCGATTTCTTATCTCTTAAAGATATGTTTCCTTCCATCTTTAATACTGCCGTGAAGAGTAGTGTCTCTCTTAGTGTGAGGTTAGCCAAGAAGCTGTCTTCTTGCAGAACATAACCTATGGAGAGTTAATTAAGTGATAATTATACAATTTTCTAACATTAACAATAAGACAGTAGTCACAGTACACTCAAGCATGAATATGCTCGGCTCCGGATATGAATAATAAATTCGACGGTTACATTCACACGACATGATGGGTGGTATCCTGTGGCGTACCTAGAGATCCTAGAGAGCGGAGGCAGGGATGAAATTTTGCCTCAATTTGGTGGGGAACATAATAGAAAGTTATGGGGAGGCGTGAAACGAGGGCCTCCTATTCCTCAATGCTAGCTACGCCTTTAGAGTGACTTGGTCGTGTTTTCGTGAGATATCACTAAAATCGTGGCAAAATTTTATCAGTTCAGATTTGTGAATCATGAAAAAGATACGTGAACATACCTATGCGTTTCTGTAGTGGCTTGGTTGCCTTCTGTCCTTCTATGTTAATCCATCCATAAACATTGCTAGCATTCCCTGCAAGCGTGTTGAGCAGTGTAGTCTTACCGCTACCACTGGGACCCATAATAGCCAACATTTCTCTCTTACGAACAGAACCCTTTTAAATTGAGATAGATGTGAATCGAATACTTCCACACTGAGGGAATACTCAAGGGGCAAATTCTCCCATCAAAAGATTAATGTACAATTCTTTAAAGGAGAATATATATTTTACTTGCTTGGATAGAATATGAATTACGTAATTATGCAATAATTAATTATACAAGAGATCCTGATCACATAGGCATTTCTCAAGGTGCTATGTGTGATATAAAGTCTAAGCGAATAATTGGGGAGTATAGGGGCGTCCCAGAATTTCCTGTGATCGTTCAAACTGAAAATGTTACGGCGATTCCGTCCCTTAATCGCTAGTATTTTGTAGGTAAGGGGACGGACCCCGCGGGTTGCACATTATGATTCTATTAGTAATCGTTTGGGTCTATATTCTATGAATATCTATGATTAGGTCATTTTTGTGATTAATTAATATTAGATTTAGATACTTAGATTGTAAAAGAGAATCATAGAAATTACTAGCATATAGGGTTTGCAATCCCGGTACATTTTCCACCGGGATTGGAACCTCAATCCCGGGATTCAATATAATCCTAGAAATTTGGATCAATTTATTTTTGATGAATACTCCACGCATTTCATCGATGCGAATCCCTTGTAAATCAAGACATGATTCCTTACCAATAGTTGTACAAGTGTTAAATATTCAATTACAAGTATGATATCACTATATATATATATATTAGTCTATACCTGTATGTCAGAGTCAAAAAACTACATTTTTGTTGAATACCAGTCACTTGTTACATGATGGCAGAAAATATTATCTTTCGACAATTTGAAGGCGCTGAGATTTGGCAGCATTTCAAGCGTTCACAATGCTCCAAACTTGCTGAATGCCAAATTTGCAAGAAAGTGATCAAGTGCGATGACGGATCAACAAAAGGTTGCATGTTCATTTGAAAACTATCCATGAAATTGATGTACTAAAACGGACTAGCTCGTGCAGTAATTCAGAGCATATTTCCAAACCTAATATAGCGGAAAAACTTGACCGTTTCATCAGTGATTCTAGTCTTTCAGCTATTCTAGCAAGAATGACAGCTTATGATGGCCTTTCATTCAATATCTTTGTAACTTCGTCCGACCTAAGAAATCTCTTAGTGCTCTTGACCATTCTCTACCGAACTCTGTCAATGGAATAAAAGCACAAGTTATGAATTTTGCTGATAATTTACGTCAAAAAGTTGTCAGAAGCTTGCGAACTAGTAAATCGAAAATGAAAAGTTTACTCTTACTTTTGATGAATGGACATCTTTACAAAACAGAAGATATATTAATATCAATATACACGGCAAAGAATCCTTTTGGAACTTTGGATTGGTCAGGATAAGAGGTAGATTTCGGCAGAAAAGTGTTCCGAAGTGATATCAATGAAGCTCAATGAATTTGGAATGGATTTAGAATCTGATATTGTAGCTATAACAACAGACGGTTGTGACATGATGAGAGAAGTCGGACGTATAATACAACCATTCCAGCAATTATGTTATGCACATGGTCTTCAACTTGTAATTCAAGATGTTTTCTATTCTAATTCCCATAACACAGGGGAACTTTCCTATTATTCAAGTGCGAATGAAACTGATGAAGAAGGTGATTTAGTAATAGCGGATGTAGATGATGAGACTGATGGATTAATCGTACTACGTAGGTGATGTTGCTCAAGAAATACGAATTATCTAGGCTTTGATATTCTTGAGTTAACGAATAGATAGGTACAATTGTCAAGTTCTTTAAACGCTCACCTTTGAAAAATGATCTACGTATTACAACGTTATGTGAAGGAGATTTATCCAAACGGTCTAAATTTGATACTCGATTGTAAGACTAGGTGGAGTTCATTATTGAATATGTTTGAACGAATAGTCAAGATTAAGCTGCCCTGTTAAAAAGCATTGTTGGACCTTCAGGAAGTGATAAATCTTAGCGATCATGAAATTACAGAAATCTCAAGAACAATCCACTCTCTGGGCCCAATCAAAGCTGCACTAGAGGCACTATGCAGACGGGATGCAAACTTGATTGCGGCAGAAGCAACTATTAAGTTTCTATTAGATGAGTTACTAAGTTCCCATTCAAGCCTTAATGAAGCAATCCAAAAAGCTATTAATCAACGCATGGTACAGGAGCGGTATACAGATGCATCTGTAATCCTACAATGCCTACACAATCCACAAGCATAACTAGCAAAAAGATGTTTAATAACTACATTTTGCAATGACTTGCTTTCAAGACTAATGCGGAAAGCGGAGGACGAAGAAAAACTGTTGGAGGAAAATCAATTAAATGTGTCTAATTCACAAAGTTCAGATCCAGGTGATTTACCAGTAGCGAAGAAGCTCCAACTAGCAATTGATGTATCTCTACGAGTACCCAGCCAACAGATAGCGAATCCAAAGAAATCACTGTCATCTATCCTAAAATATGAAATCACTATAGCTGAACAGACTAGGGAAGAGAGGGCATTTTTTGGAAATGATTTACCAAATGCTACTCACAGTTTCTCCAACCTCTGTCGAGGCAGAACGTGTATTTTCCTCATGTGCATACCTATGCAATAGATTCAGGAGTAGACTTGGTGATATAATGCTGGACAATCTTTGTTTTATTAGAAACAATCGCTCCTAAATAAATATTCACTAATTCTTATCAATAACTCATTATACACTTAATATTATTAAATTCATTTATTTTTCATTCTTTCTTCTTCATTATTGTATTAATCATTTTATCTATTCAATAAAGCTTTTCAAATAAATTTCATAAAGTATGTACTAACTTAAGCAAATTATTTAATGCATAATATACAATTCCGGGTTTCAGCATCAGCTCATTCCCGAATCCCGGGATTGCAAACCCTACTAGCATACAACCGAGTGGAATGAACCAACAGGAGTATTTAGAAATAAACGGATCTGACCTACTTCTGGCCATTTCTATATAAAAACCATTGTTTTAACAAATGCGAAATATTAGGGAAAATGTTCCAAATCTCGAATAACGATATCCATGGGAGCGACCACAAACAAAAAATTACATTAAGGAGCTATAAGAAGACAGAAAATAAAAAATTTATAAACGAGCTAGACACTAATTTGTATATCAGAGGGATAACTATTCATACAATTCAAATCGAAAAAAATGAACTTAAACCCTAAGTTGTTTAACACGTTTTAATAACCATGTAATACGTATAATAAGAATTTATAATATGTATTATACGTTCAATCACAAATTTTGGTGACGCAATATCTATTAGGCTAATTTCTGCGATTAATAATTTGCCTCAAAACAGTAGTTCTCGAATTGTTAATGAGAAATCTCAACATAGTTAACCAAATTCTATAATACTTGATAATAATGTGAATTATACAAGTATAACAATGTAAAAATCTTATAATTCGAGGTAAACCTATACGTATAATACATTCAAATAGATCAGGTATAACGTATTATACGATTAATGCGTATTATCCAACTTAGATTAAAACAGTAGTGATTTACATAAGTGATGAATCCATTAATCAGATATTGAGAGTTACTAAAGAATTGCTTTAAAACCTTCCCTAACACTTCTACAAAATTTCCCTAAATCTTTCGTCTCATTCAACTTATCCAGAAGTAACTGCAATCCAGGAATAGTTGGATTACAGTCTTTGATTTCCCAAACATCTCCACTGCATGCATCAACAGTGACGTAACAATCTCTACTAATTCCCTCTTTTAGCCGAGAGAAATGTATTCTTAATTCTTTTTTGTCAGTTACCCGGACCCAAGCTCCACTCACCTTCTCCCAAAGGTCAACATTCTGTTGTAACTCATTTAGCTTTGAGTTTTGTGTAACATTTGCTAAATCGTTTTGAATTTGTTCGCGTTGATGTCTAACTTGTTCAATTTGCTTTTGTAATTGTTGAGCTATTTCCTGCTCCTTCTCCAACACACATAGCCGCATCTTTGCAGATTTTATTGCCTCAACTGCTCTCTCCTTCTCCTTTATCGTATCAAGGTATGAAGACTCCAAATAATCTTTGATGTTAGGAATATTAGATGTGAAGCGTTCTAATTGATAGGAAGTATCATTCATCCCTATTAGGAGTGATAAAGGAGCTACACATGATGGGAAGTGGTAAGTAAGTTTTGTATTAGTTAAAAGATAATCTATACACGTATTACAGTCAGGATCGCTTATTATGAACACGAATCATTCAGGGATTTTATCGTGTAAATATTAGGGAAAATATAAAATTTTAACATAAATATTCCTTCATGCAAACAGATATAGAATATTCAGTGATAAGATGAACCTCTGTCAGGATATAAGATGGTACCATTTGATGTGGGGAGCTGTACTTGTCTTCTCCAGCAGTTCTCCATCAATCACTATATCCTGTAATGATATTCTATCTTCTGGGTTGGGTACCAGCATACGAGTGAGGAGTCTCTTTACTGTTGTATAGTCTGGTGGGACACAATTATCTATAATGTTATTTAGTTCCATAACATTATCTAGAGCAACTGATCCAAGACTCTTGTCCATTGTAGATAGAGATTTACCTTCTTCGCAAGACATTTCTAGCAAGACACAGCCTAACGACCAGATATCCACTTGGAATCCATACCCTTCTATCGGTTTCTGCTTCAGCTTCTGTTGATAGAGTAGATAGAGCTCTGGCGCCATGTAAGGGGGAGTTCCACAAAAGGTTTGAGAGAGAGAAGATTCTAAATGACGAGCTATACCGAAATCTCCAAGTTTTATCTGGCGAGTATTATCCAAGAAGATATTGTCTGGTTTCAAATCACGATGAATTATGTGGCATTCATGACACTTTATAACAGCTAGAGATATCTCACGAAGTTTGTGGAGAATACGTTTTTCTGATATTAGTCTGAATCTACGATTGAGATCGATCCATTCTGACAGTGTTCCGCCTGGGCACAATTCCATTAACACGAATACCTTACCATCTAATACTGAGTATTCGTAAGCTTTAACAACATGAGGGCTCTTAGAGCTAATCTCTTGCATGTATTTGAATTCAGAAATTATGTCAGAATGAGAGGCACAGTTCTTTAGGGAAAGTATTTTCATGCAATATCTGCTCATTGTAGATATTTCTTCTACTTCCCATGCATCACTGAAGCTACCAGATCCCAGCTTAGACTTGAAGAGATATCTGCATAACAAATGAAGGGATAATTAATTCATACACCAAGAGACCGTCGAAATTCATTTATACTACGTACACGTGTAGTAACTGACAATATAGGTATGTATATCCAAAATTGAGCGATTATTTCGGTGTACTTACTTATCTCGAATTTCCTCAGGAATATCACTTGGGATTTGTTGTCTTGATTCTATATCCATTTGTACATGTGCCTGTAGATTTGAAGTAGTTGGAGGATTTGGAGCGGGATATCTGATCATGAAACCAGAAATAAGAGTTAATAAGCCCATGTGTTAGTGATCGAGAAAAGCATGAATATAGAGCTGATATATCTAAAGTATACTTTAAATTTGAGGCAAGCACTGCTCAGTATATCCGTCGCGTAGCGACCAAAAGCAATATAAGAAAAGCCGTTTATACTTAGCTAAATCATAAACACGAAATGCCGATTATACGACCGCTCGTTCGTATATAATCGGCGCTAGTCGTTGCGGTTCCCCCTTCAATTTCCAAGAAAAATATAAAGTGAGAAGGTAAAAATCAAAGTGACTCTCTACATGACCTTTGCTAAATCAATGTATTATCAACTCACAACTCATACAATGCAAAAGTACTCCTCAATCACAGGGAAATAATACTAAATTTGATAATAATCAAGACTCAAATTATTTAAAATCTAATAGGGACTTAATTGAAGTCACTCAAGCTATATATATATATGAATCCTGATGGTAACATTATATTTGGACCCTCAACCCTGTTAGACTAAATTGTGCGATCTGATATTCACACCTTCCTGCAATTAGAGCGAATTTCTTGTTCTCATTCATTGATAGATTTTACCGCTTATTCAACATGCAAAAACTCATGTCTTTTTGATTGATAATAATTATCCAGATTTTAAAGATAATTTGTCGATAGTTATAAATTGAAGAATTATGTGCAATATTTAATCTTAAATCGAGTAGACCGGATAGATACAATTGAAGAGGAAGGAACCCTAATAATCTGTATATCTAGCATCCAATTGAGACTAAGGTTGTAACCCGGAGAGAAACACTTGTGTACAGAGACATTAGTGTACGGCTTAGTGCACATTTTTGGTGCGACATTTGTGTACAAAGACAATCGTGTATAGATTTTCTTAGTAAATACTAGAAATCAGTCTAAGGTTACAGCTCCCTTTAACTCGGCGAACTACACACCAGTAGAATCTTTCATTTGCGATAATAAATGGAATTTCTCTTCTTGTACAAATATCAAGTCAACATCCGTTATCTCGAACCCTCAGAGGAAATCAAATTCAATTCGAGATAACGAATGTTCGAGTTAACGGGCTTTCGAGATAGCGGATATTGACTGTAGTACAATCATTTGCTTTGTTTTAGCAAACAAAATGCTTATATTTTTAAGAGAAAATTCTAGAAAGACTCAAGTCTTGATTGAACTCTAAGTCCAAATTAAGAAGATTCCAGATCTACTCAAGTTTCCAGGAAAGTTCAAATTCATTTTACTATTGATTCAATAAATTAAGAGGGTTTGTATAACGGGGAATGATCGTTCCGAACGATGAACACCACTAAGTGGTGTTCATCGTTCGGAACGATCATTCCCCGTTATACAAACCCTCTTAATTTATTGAATCAATAGTAAAATGAATTTGAACTTTCCTGGAAACTTGAGTAGATCTGGAATCTTCTTAATTTGGACTTAGAGTTCAATCAAGACTTGAGTCTTTCTAGAATTTTCTCTTAAAAATATAAGCATTTTGTTTGCTAAAACAAAGCAAATGATTGTACTACAGTCAATATCCGCTATCTCGAAAGCCGTATCTTTTAAATGATGAAAATTTAGTGTACCTTTCTATTAATAAAGAGCCCAAACAAAAGATCGTTGCTGCGAAATAGTGGCACTTAATGTCCAATCGAATAGCAAAGGGAGAAACACACCGGACGAATATCCAACACATTTAATTCAATATTTATCACAGTGATTCTCTTAAATGTTGGCTGTGGAATGACACCGATAAAATATATGTACAAGGCAGTGAATTCAATATTGGCCCACTATACCAGTGGTTCTCAATCGGTGTGAGTGCCCCCTCCCCTTGTAGTAGGGGCACTAATTTCCGTCAGGAACACAATCTTCATTCATTTGTCCTTACATCCGACTTTACATTATTAAATATTAGTAATATTGTGGTATATGCACCAGGCTTGGACCGGGTCACGAAGTCATCTTCTGGTATATATCTTCTATTGTAGGTTTCTTCTTTCCATCTTTGTCTCCTCCACCTTTCCTGTTACTTGAGTCTTGTAGAGCCATCAGGTTGCCAACTAGCAAATTTATCTATTCAATCTTCTAATTAGAATACTATTGGAAAGAACTAAGATTCCTCAATCAAGACAATATATATTAGGTCAGAATCTAATTCATAAATCTGCTGTACTTCTCATAAAAAGAATCAATTAACACATTGTAGTATGATTTACCGCTTTAATGGATTACTACGTAATTGAAAAAATACAATTATGGATAATCTCGATCTTAAACAGGTAACATTCCTAGTTCGTCAGGATATGACAGTAAACAGATGTCCGAAAAAGTGGGAATTATGTCGACCACCCTATTCAATAAAGTAGGTATATCTACGGTTGACAGCTCTTACATCGATGCATGTTATCTCAAACAATTTTTATTTTTCCCTCCAGTAAAATCAGTTACTCTAATGTGTGTGCGAATATATCACACAAGAATAAATTAGATTTGCAAATGGAGAGTATCAGTAATGAATTTAGCATCTTGTATAGCACTAGAAGGTTTAGCATCATCAGTGTTATTAAAATAAATAAATATTTTCTTTCCTTCTCGAATGTAATTCTCGATTTCCTTTACTAAACCAACAAGAAACTCGGGACCATAACACCCTTCATATTGTCCGGTGGTTCCATGGTACCTGAGGTATACTCCCCAGGAACAAGAGTATACGTACGGTACTACGTAATCAGGTGGCCAATTTCCGGTAGAAAGAGATCCAGCCCAACCGGTTTCATTATTCAAATTCAACCTACATAAGCACCAGTCAAACTCTCTAAACAGCTGATACACCTGTGAACAGTACCATGAGCTATCTCTGAACTCGAATGCATATTTGCCATGTGGCGATAAGATAGCATACAAGTTGCGGAGCTTGTCTACACTTGTGTCAGGATTATACTTTACATTAGAAGGGAACTGGAAGAGGAGAGGACCCAGATTATCTCCTAACACATTATAGACAGTCCAGAACTCATCCCACTTCTCTTTGAAGGCATCATCTACATTTAACTGTTTCATGTGAGTAAACCATTTATACACTTTGATAGCGAAGAGGAAGTTTGGCCTTACAGCATCAGCTTTCTCTTTCCATTTAATTAAGTTATTTTGAGTAGGAATTCTATAGAAACTGTAGTTAAGTTCTAGAGAATTGAACTGTTCCATGTAGAACTCAAGCTCTTTGCCTCGTGTTCCCTTAGGGTAGAAAGAGCCAGATCTGTGCCATGATGGATAGGAGTAGCCTGATGTACCAACAAATATATTTTTAATATCTTCGTTGCTTATCAGTAACCGAGGAGACTTTCTAGATAAAAATGGATAATTAGATAACTCATCATCTGAGTCATTGTCTTGTCTAGCTCTCTTGCTCTTTCTTATAATAGTAGCATTATTACATAGCATGACTTGTTGACAGTTTGCAAGAATTGTTACGTGTTTTGTTATATTCATTTAATCGATATATACCGTACTCTAGACAGGTTCATGTAAGGTATAAAATACACACTCACATATGAACTATACAATAATAACTATACACTTAGCACCCAGGGACGTCGCCAGGATTTTCGCCTGGGGCACGAAGTTATGGTAAAACCTAATAGATTATTATATATTCATTTCATTTTCAGGCCAATTTAATATCAAAAGTTCTTGCTAAGCCATGTTCATGCCAAATGTCAAAAGTTCCTGCTCCATCATAAGATAACAATTACCAATTTTCCCTTCTTCAATCTTCAAACTTCTCTCTCGCCTCCTATCCTTCTTTCGATGTTGAAGTCAAGTTCGTACTACACCCAGGGGTGGGGCTAGCAAACCAATGTTGTACGATGACTAGGATAGTGTAAGCTCATATATATATAGGAACATTCAAATCCCTTTGCCATTCCGAACTCTTAGATTATGATTACTATCTCTCGAACGAGATCAGTAGAGAAAGAGAACTATAGTCAGTAACTAGAAGCTAAATGCAGTTCAGTATTGCTAGAATAGGTGGCAGAATGGTTTTTAACAAAACGTGGACATTTTCAGGTTTTCCGAAAAATTAGAAAAATGTCCAGCCGACAGACTGGGAGTGCAGCTCAGGATTATTTGTGTGTTATGATTAATCATTTAAATACTAGCAGAGGTCCACCCTTTAGGAAGAGCTCTGGTAGTTCCTGCGGAATGCTTTATGGGGCATTCAGCCCTCATGATTGTATCTTGGAGTTTGCGAACGCTGTGCTTCCGCCTGAAAGGATCTCTCAGTGAACAAACCGATCACATTGCTATGTTGCATTCGTTCGTGTAATTATCATGTGGTGGTTATTTAGAGGTTTGAAATTGTCCGTTATGAGGCACCAAAAGGTGTGAAATATTCACTTTAAAAGATTCATACCCGAGGTGCAAATATCCGACCCAAAATGTATCTGTATGCCAATTTTCATGTTAATTAGACTGCTAGATTTCGCACGGCCGCGCGGACGGACGTCGCACAGTGTCCATGCCATTAGGGCATCTCCCTATAGGAGCTGCACTAAAAACTGGACATAGCCAAAATTGATCCAAAAAATCTGGACTGTCCAGGAGAAAACAGGACAATGGTCACCCGAAGCTAGAAGTTAATAAGTAAATACATGCACTAAACTTCTGCAAAATTATAACCATTCCCAATGTAAACTCTTGATAATGTCTCTGAATCGTTCGTAGAGATTTTACTTTTACTTTGCCCACTTTACTTATTTCTTGGCAACTATGGTAACGCTCAAAATAGCCAAAAGAAGAGCAACAGTAATAATATCTTCACACTATAAACAATTTAATTGGAATTACGTCGAGTCAAAGATTGATAGATAAAGTATACGGTATATTTCCTAATTTTGATCAATGAATAATTTACAACTTACAATAAGTTTAACTACTAATAGAACTGAATATCTTGGTGAGACAGAATAATACAGTATCTTCTGATCTCCAATAACAGCTATGACTAGACAGAGCGAATAAATAGTCATTTATTGCTTCTATCCCTTTCACTTGCAAAACATAGTCAACTCTTTGTCCCTGATTAAGACTAGAATGGAATTGAGGAGGAGGAGGAGGTTCAGGAGAAGTGGAAATAGACTGTCTAGCTTTAATTTCTTCTATTGATGGCGGAATCAGTTTAGAAGTACCTAAGGTATAATTATCATGATAATAACTTTAATCACAGAGATAATAATATAATTACAGTTTCAATCTAGACTGACCTTCAGGCATAGTATGACTCTTAGCAAATTCTTGAATAGAACTGACTGCACTATGTACTCCATACATAATAGTCTGTTTGAGTTCAGAGCCTAACCTCTCTAGGTTCTCCTTCAGCTCTAGATGCAGCCTTTTACCACCTCTGATATGTGGGAGGAGTTCTGGATCGCTCTTAAACTCTGGGTCAATGAGAGGTTCTATCCGATAAGCTACATAATCGTAAGGATGGTATATGTGGTAGAAACCGCCACAAGTAGGAAAGTTGAAGTTGTAACCTAGGTTCTGTGTACCCCTGACAGACAGAAATAACCCGATTGGAGATCCGATACAGAAAAAGAAACTCGGTTCAAAATTAAGTTTAGGATAGCTAATAGAAATCTGTCCTGTCCCACACACCCCTTTGATAATGCTGTACCCCTGAATCTCCCCTGGAGGCGGGCACCCGTCTAAGAACCTCTTCTCTGATTTAGCATTACTCCTAGTTTTCCATTCACTGATGTAAGCAGAGAGTTTCTTACGAGAACCCATAGATATACCCAGTTCCTTGAGGTCTCCTTCACTGAGCATCTTGAGGCTCTCCATGTCTATCTGCTGAGAAGAGAGTATATGTGAGATATCCTGTAGTCCGAGCTGAGTTAATACCTCGTCTATACTGGAGGGATTAAAACTGTCTAGGGAGGATATGGCATCAGGACTAGTTAGCTCAGGCTCTAAATCTCTATACAATTGTATTAATTGAATAACTGAATGGCGTATACGTATAGGCTATGGAATGACATACTTTGTTTGGTTAGCTAGCAGATCAAAGAGAATACAACTACCCAGTGAATGTCCTATGAGGGAGACCCTCCCGATAAACTCAGGGTTCCTAGCTTTGTAGAGAGAGAGTAGTCTGTTCATTTCAGAGGTTGTAGTGTCTATAATAGTCTGACAATAGAGAGGACTAGTGTAGAAGAGTATGTCAGTCAGAACAGAGTTTGAGAAGTGACGGATCTTTGGAGTGCTGGTTAAAGAGATAGCATCTAGCCGAAGATCCACATTATCATAATCAGATCGGAGACATGTGTGCCAGGCTATCGGAAGGAACTCTACCCTCCCTACCTCCAGATCCTGCAATCCAGCTGGATTACATCCGAGAATTAAGTTAGACACCTGTCGCATGTCAGAAACACATTCTTCAATTGACACTAACATGTTAGATCTCTCTCCTATACCTACTCACATACCAAATGGTAAATCAGGTAACTACGATATAAAAAAAATGAGTACTAACCATGAACCACAAATATGAGATGTTTAGCAGGACCAATGTCTCCCTCAGTAACACTATCCCATTCAGGATAATCTCTTCTAATCACACGAGGATATCCCTGAGTTTCGTGTAGACCAGGGAATGGACCTGTATACTGACGCTCTGTACAGAACTGTACCATAGCAAAGGGGCTAGACAGGACTACTACACCTTCTGTACTCAATGTTATCTACATACACAAGGTGTAACTGTGGAATATGAGAATATTAGAATTTTATCACATGATAATTATGAGAGCATGTAGGTTTCATGTTCTAAAGATCTCAGAATACATTTCTAAGGACCGTAATATCAATTGAATATTTAGTAATTTACTAATAAAATTGTCTGACCGAAAATAGAACCCCATTACATGATACAGCTAATTCGGAACTAAGCTCCAGTCCGGTCGATGTGTCGCTTGGCTGCATCATCTAATTATACTTACCTTTCTAGGCCAGAGATCTTGTTTAACAGCAACTTGGAACTCTTCTTCAAGTCTAGCAGCATGTGTCTCTGAGAAAGGAATGAATTCTCTATCCAGATCTCCTTTGTAGTACCAGGTACACCTTCTCACCTCTCTTTCCTCTTCTCTCCAGAACACGGATTGGCGGGTACGTTCAAAGAGCATGACGTCATATCTATACAATCACTATATTAAACTACTCATAAAGAATTAGTATACTCATATGTAATATTACCTGGAGCCTTCTACAGCTATCTTGATACCTTCTCTAGTTGACTTAGAACTAGTACTAGGATCTTCATTAGCGAGATGACACTGATAAGCTTGTTCTAGACAAGCACAGTCGTGTTTGGAGAAAGGAGACCAGTATTTAGCTGTCTCTAGCTTAGACCTAAATTAACTGTTCATTTTAATCAGCAAATTAACATGAGAGAAACCTTTGTGGCTCAGAATTGAATCTCGTTTTCAGAATTGATATTTTTACTACAAATCTCATTAGCCTAAACACTAAAGTCTAAACAGTAAACATAGCATGCTATGGCTAAACCAATAAAATAGACTGTCTCGATTGTCGCCAATATATCAAATCAAGGCAGTAATGCAGTAATATACTGAATGGGTAAATCTTAGATTCTGATAAGGCTAGATCATTGTTAATTATGACACGTTTGTGTAGTTTCAAAATATATATTTTTCCGAATAAATACCATCAAGGGGCGTAGAAGTGTAATTATAATTGGTAGGCCAATGCAAGTGGAACATTCTTTTGGTAATGCCATTGTGGTCTATGTTGAATTTATCTCGTAAACAGATCTACCTGAAGTAAATACGTAATAAACAAATATTAAAGAGAACTCACATCCAAACAGGCCTCAGAGCATCAGGTATGTATACAGGACGAGGTTGTACTGGTACAGGATAGTATTGAGTGAGAGGAGGATTCATTGATGGAGCTGTTAAACCTGATAAAATAAAATATAAAGAGTTGATGGATAGGGACGTAGCTCCTTTTCAATACAATTACCACGACTAGTCGTTGTAACCTAATTTCTAGGATGAAAACCAACAAAAGTGTGAAAATGATTAATAACATGATTATTATGGTAATTCATGTTAGTTATGACAAGTTATTGAAAATTAATATATGGTATCATCTGAATGACTTTAGAGGTGTGAAATATGATTAATAGCAAAAATCTGTGAAAATTAATTTTAGAAAACGCCAGACTAAAAATTTCCATATCCAGAGGGATAGATATAGCCCTGTCTCTTATACACATCTAAATATTGACTTTAGTGGAAGCTGATATAATTCGGACTGAAACATGGGTGGACATATTAGTAAATTATTCAAATATTTGGTAAATCCAAGTACTGTCAAAAGTCATATTCTGCTGGTTAGCCAAAATATTACAAGAAATAGTTGGTCAATAATTTGACTGCCAAATATTAGATAATCTCAGCTTGCTACCTCACTGAATAAATCAGAATACGTAGTAAAGTTACCAGTTTGAATGTTCTGCTGTTGCTCCGTTACATCATAAGAAGCAGTAGGAACGGACTGTGGAATAATTTGAGCGCCAGGACTCATGAAGGGTAAGGGAGCTTGAAAGGGAGTAGTGTTAGCAGACATATAAGTTCCTATCTGACTCTTCTTTAGTCTGTAAGGATTGTCTTCTGTATTCACGCCGGGAAACTGTCCCATAGGAACAGTAGGAGGTAGTTCACCCCTAATAAGTATATAAAATATCGATAGAATAACTAATTACCGCTATAATAACTAACCTTATCATATTCTGAGATGTAAGAGACTGCATCTGATTGATATCAGTCTGTGACTGAGGATTGGGGGGAGGAGCATCAGAAGGAGGAAGTACAGGACGAGCAGGTAATATCTCAAAGTTCGGAGACGGAAGATCTCCTCCTGCTTCCAGAAGTGAGGCTGAATTAGGAAACAAACTCGAGTCAACTCGAGGCGGTTTGTTATCCATTGAATAATTATTGCTAATAAGATTACTATAAGGAAGGTGATTTGTGTCAGCGATCATTGGACCGTGGCAGTCCTCAAAAAATCTTCCCAAGCGGGCGGTAAAAATAGAATTGGAAAATAAATAAAGGATATATCACTAATTCTGCATCGTGTTGAGATCAGAAAAATACATAGATTAAGAACTTGGATCTCTACTATCTGATTGCTATTGCAATTGTATTAGCAGTAACGTAAATACACATTAATGGTGTTACAATTCGTATATTGGTAATTGAAATACATTCAGAATTTAGAAGATGTTTATATGGATCGACCGGCAATCCCGGTTTTCCGGGATTTGGGAAAACCGGATATTATAAATAGATGTACATTATTAATTAAAGTGTGTATATCGTTGTCAGAGTTTCATACAGGAATTTTGCTGGGGCGAAACGATTGATCACACCCTATAAAGAACACTTTCCCATGTAAATAGTATCGTGCATATTGTTACTGAGATCATAATACTTAATATTAGGAATTCGGGGGGGGGGAAATCCCAGGCGTCCCCCTCTGTATGAAACCCTGGTTGGATAGAGTTCAGATTCGAAAATGAAGGACGATATTCTTGTAAACAAATCGCCTCGTAATCATTAAACACAGATGGTTGTCTCCATGTGGTGAATATGTAGCATTATGGATCTAATAACAATAATATCTGATATTGTAATGAATTACTCAACCTGGTACAGGCTGATTAATTGCTCTCGAAAGTAATTAATTTGAGTATAACCCATGTTTATTCTGCAACCATCTAAAATTATTACTAGGTGAGATAGAGATCTGCTATCCTACCGGCTTCTCTGAACCCGCTAAGAATAGCTCCATGTACTGTAGCAGGGTAATTCCTCATAGTGTGCTCTCCTGCAAAAAACAATCGCGGCAGGTGTAACTCTTCTTTTGGATTGTCAGAGTTAAGAGCATTATTTTGCTCAGGTGTAAGAACTGGCATGGCTAACTGATCATAGTCTTTGCCAGAAGATTTGGGAGAAACATAGGAATAAGAACCAAATGAAAACGGGTCATTACCCCAGTGAGAGATACACCATTCGAATGGTTCGGGAACAGAATCTTCACCGAATATCTTGTGTAATACAGACATAGCCTTACCAAGGACAACAGTATCTTTCAACTTTTCATTCTCGAGTGCAGCCTTTCCAGCTATGAGAGCAAGAAGTACAGGAGTCTTCATTACATTCCAGAAGAGGAACATCTCACCGCGAGATCTTGGATTCACGTAACCGAAGTGATGAATATCAGGATTCCAGAAACGCTGCTTAAAGCACAATACTACTTTATTCAACACTCCAAATCCCATGTTAGCAATAGACTGCTGCTTATCAGCAGGGAGAGGAGGTTGGAATGTGATACATTCTGGATGTTTTAATACACCTAAAGGGATTGTACAAACTACAATATCACACTCAAAAGATAGAGTTGTCTTGTCTTTGACATTTTCAGCCGTAATTTGTATCTGCTCAGTATCATACTGTACATTTCTAGCAGCTATAGAGTGATGGATGTTAAGTCCTTTAGAAATTGCATCAGGAAGTGTAGAATATCCTGTCTGTAAAGATAGATGGGAACCTGTAAATTCAAAATCATCATCTTGGTCCCAGTGTTGTAGAGAGAGATTCCCAATTATTGTAGCGTTGGCAAATTCTAAGTTAGCTATATGCCACTCCAGCATTTTCATGTCTGATATGGAAAGGTATACTTCATTCATTTTATTCTCATTCAGTAATTGTAAGCGTGACTCTTGTATTGTTAAGTTCCCCTTGAGTCGGTCATACTCAGAGAAAAGAGAGTTGATATCATCTTCCAGTTGGAGAGAATATTCCTGATTGGTAGTGGATACTTCATCTTGTCTGAATACCTCACACTTAATTTCCTTAACGTTCGATAACAACTGGGTCCTAGTCCTGATCAAATCTTCGATAACTAGCAAATCATTCAGAACAGTTTCAATCGATTCTTGTATTTGTATAATTATACTCTGATGCTGAACAAACGCTCGCTTCGTTTTAACATTCTGCAGGTGTAGCACTTGATCAAATGTATTTCCAAGAGAGAGGTTTTCATTCCGAAATGAGTTAAAGTTCATTTGATGTGACAATTCAGAGGCAGCTTCCAGCAGCTGGTTGAACTCAGTCTCTACGATCTTGTCTTTATCTCGTGGTATCATACCTCCCCTACTGTTATACAAGGGACATTGCTGTTTTATTTTAGATAAATCTAAATTCAGTTGTTGATCGAATACAGCAATGGGATTACCTCCTAGACCTGTTACAACCATAGCGCCTAAGTCCCCAACTAAATGGTCAACTTGGAATGTATGAATTCTCCCCCCTACCCTATCTCTTGCCTCTAATATTACCACATCGAATCCAAAATTCTCCAGCTGTCTAGCAGCACATAACCCCGACATACCAGCACCCAGGACGATAACCTTCTTACCACATTTGGTGACTGGCTTGATCAGTGAAAAAATCCCGAAATTAATGTAGGAATAACGAAGGAGATAATCGTATATGTCTTTAGCGAGTGAATGGTACTTATTGTAGGGAGGATGTAGACGTGAAATAACCTTCTCGAAGGTGAGCTCAATTCTGGATTCATTATGCCAGAGATAGAGAATATGATTTCGGATATAAAGGAATATTTCTATAGCAGTTACACCATTACTAATCAGATTTGGGAAAAGAACTTTTCTAACTGACTGAGTGTAGAAGCAGGGAGTCTGCTCACTGTAGCAGCATAGTCTAGTGTAGTTGGTACAAAGTTCTCTGTTTCTCCATCAGATTCAGAGGAAAGATTATCATCTGTCAGAGGGAAAGCATCAAGCGATTCATTCTTTGAAATAAGTGTCAAATAATCGCATTGCATGATAAAGTGAAAGAATACAAATGCAGAGAGAACATCCAATGGAAATATACCTTTCTAATTTCGTTGACAATATTGGGTAACGGACAGTTCGTCTCTTGAACACTTCGTTCCTTGTAAAAAGTGTCCAGGGAACGAAACGTTCGGTGTCACAGTGAATAATATTCCCCCGAACATTATTAACTAGTGAATATGGTTCCGTCACGCTATATTTGGTCCCCCCGGACCATATAAGGCAGCCACGGATGGTACCCCTTGCCATATTTGCCCCCCTCTATTTATTATATAAATTTGCTCCTCACCATATTTATTGCAGGTTTTGCAAGGGTTACCAAGGGCAAATGGGTAACTGTACAAACACCCAGTTATCTGGTCACTAGATCGAGGTATTATATCTATATTATTAAATCTCAATTGTTGTTTGTCTGTTTGTTTGTTTGTTTGTCCGTTGTCAAGGAAAGGATTTATGATATGCAAATAATGAAATTGTCGCACAACTATATATTTATCTTGATTATCAAGGAAGTAAAAGAATTCAATAAAACTTCCCTAAATCTATCGAATATGCTGAATCTGATTTTCACACTTTTGGATAATCATATGTAAATTTATTGTTGTTTTTATGGATATAAAGTAAACAATTTTCAATATTGAGATAGAATCATACTTTCAATGACAATACTGAGGTAATTGAGTATGCTGGGCCTGAACATGGTATTATAAACAACATCGATATTATTAAATCTCAATTGTTTGTCTGTTTGTTTGTCCATTGTCAAGGAAAGGATTTACGGAATGCAATTTAGAATTGTCGCATAACTATATATTTATCGTGTAACTATTCACGCTGAATGCGAATTTCGCATTTTCAAGTTTCTCATATGTAAATTTATTGTTGTTTATATGAATATAAAATAAACAAATTAATCAAATTTCAAAATGTACATACAAGCCTGCTCTCAAAGGCTACAAAGGGAGTTGATCTTACAAAATAATTCAATCACATATATGCCATATACGCATATTTGTGAATTACATTGTTCTAAGTCAGTGGTTTTCAACCTGGGGTCCGCAGCCCTAAAATGTTTTCGTTATGTTTATTGGCAGGGATCCGCGGAAGAAAAAAGGTTGAGAACCAATGTTCTAAATATATCAATATTTATAATAATGAATATCTTGAGTCGTAATGTGCCAAGTTCATCGCGAAGCGACGAGCCAAAGGCTCGTATATCTTAAATTTAGAATATTTTAAGCAACAAATGAATCCTAGTTAAGATATCTTTGAAATGTACTTGATGATTAATTAGCAACATTAATGGTGTATAACACCTATTGTTAGGATAGCTGGATGTGGTCCAAGTGGTATTATTGGCTAGATGACGCCAAAACCTACCTTTTTCCTTTTAAAGCTAAGCGATGCGAATTATAGTTTTCGAGATATACTGTGTGATCAGGTTTTCGACCCTTTGGGAACCAGGCCACAGCAGCTTTAAATTGACCGTTCTTAATAGTAATAACTACAAATGACGCAAACTAATATATTCATAAAAGAATCAATCAACGGACGAAATCGTAAATATAAGCGCAAGATTGATAATATGTGCATTCCTATGGTAGTTTGTATAGAATTCATCAGCATCATTCCAATCAAATAACTTATATATATATATAGCACAACTATACTATAGCACGGTATTTATGTATTTGCTTTTCTATGTTCGAGGAAAGGTCATTTTTTAGGCCTAATGAAAGTCACCTTTTCGAATGAGGGTATGGGGATTTTGTATTACAAAACTATACTATACTATAGCTCAACTAGATATAAGGAATCTGTATTCCAATATAGTGGCTAATACAATATTCTCCATAGGATTTGGCAAATTTAGGAGAATTTTCGTAACTTCGTCAGTTTTCAACCGATTTTTGAGTTCTAATGCTCTATCAGCTTCTCTCAACGAGTTCTTTGACGGTGCATATAGGGATTTTTGACCACATTAAAAAGTTGAGGGGTGTCGGATTCTATAGTTGTACCACTCTGTCAGTCCAGTAAAGGGATCCTGGGATATTGTTGATGGCCAGAAGTTATTAATCAATGATTATATTCTCGAGTCTCCTGTGGTTTTGGGAGGCCACCTAGAGGTTGGGGGTTCTTGCCCTGTGTTAATCACGATCCCGGAATAGTACCACAAACACACTAGAAATGCGCATATGGAATTGCAATGAAGATTTCCAAGAGAGTTTGGCGAAAAACGAGAAAATCCAATAAATGATTTCCTTTCATCGATTTAGCCCAGGTGGTGCTTTCTTCATCATGTGGACTATCATTGCATAAAGAAAATGCAATGTCTACAATGTGAATTTCATCAAATCATCACTACTATGGGCGATAACACTGCAATAGTAGACAAGAGCTCTCACTCTATAGTATATCCAATATCATTACAGAAATGTATATAGTAGAATAATCTGAAAATATTCCATAGGCAAAATACTATTAACGTTCATTAGGTAAATTTATAGCATTGAATGAAGATATTAATGGGATTGATTTATGATATTATTCAAGATTTTAGTGAAAAATGAATTGATAGAAATGTTTGCTTCAAGATCTTCACCAAGTTAATATGAAAAAGCACAATTATAATTTGAACTACACTAAGGTCGCAAGATAATTGTTTTAAGGATCAATACATATGAAAGGAGAAAAGGAAGTTGCCTGAGCGGTTGCCAGAAACAAAGAGAGGTAGCGAAAAGTTGGAAATAGAAATGAGAAAAGTAAAGGGAAGATAGATAGTAGAGAGAGAGACAGGACAGGTTGCTAAATGGATATGAGATATTTACTTATGTCTGCTCTCAGTATCCAAGATGGTAGATAGAGTTGAATTTGATTTATTATGTTATAACAAACAAGGGCAGAGTCCAAGGCGTTAGAGTTAGCGGTAGAGATTAAGTGATTGATGAATAGTTTCAATAATAGAACGGACGGAGAAATAGGAATGGATTTGACATAGTTGTGTGTGACGAATTGGTCAAATGAATCTGGGAATGAATTAAAATTTTATGCAACAATGTTGAAAGAAAATAGAACATGTCCCATTTGCATGCAACTCGTTGTTGTTGATTTCTTTCAGGAATCATTTTATTAGTGATTACAGATATCACCTGATACTTGCACTAGGGATCGTGACTAATTTCTGAGACCTGACGTGACGGTCCCTGAATATGTAGATGTCTAACATACGGGACGTGACGCTGTGGTATCTCCAAAATCCAACATCCTTTACAACACCTGCCCACTTATACTTTGGGTGTATCCTCGCTAACTGTATGCATCCCTCATGAAAGCATTCATTGCATTCTGTACATCGTATCACATTGTTCCCTTCTTGAATACTGCAAGCAGAGGCGTAGCTAGCATTTCCTCTTTAGAGCTACCACTGGGGTTGCTGACAATTTATCTGTGGTCCCTAGCAACCCCAATAATACTCTGCATCCTTTTGCAACCGCACATTGACGAAAACCAGATGAATGTGGGACTTCTTAGTGTTGAGCAAAACACAAATTTGTTCTTATTGTCTGAGTGGGAAGTTTTGAATAGAGACTATCGAATATTTTCACTGTTGCGGGTGGACATAAATTGTGGATATTGTTATCCAGTGATTTCCACCTGAGTGTAATATTTGTACAAATTCTTCTCCCATAATTTCAAAGCTAAGAGTTTGTCCGAGGATGGGATCCTGTTGACCTCGCATAGTTGGGTATCTCTTCTGAATCAATACTTGGGGCAGCGTGGATAAAGATGTCCGATGACTTCTCTAAATGATAGAACAGTATTAGTACAGCGCATCTAGTAAGAGATGTACAGCATTGAGAAGGATCTACAGAGGTGAGATCTATCAATAGGTGTGTATTATCTTTCGTATTTATTAATCTTTTCTTCATCCTCAACTTCTTTGCTCTTTGCTCTTTGTGCTGCAGCAGATTTTCACGTTTCCGTTCATGGGGACTGTTCGCACCTTTTGCATGAACTCCTGTAACTGTTGTGCCTCTAGACTCTAGTATTATTGTTTTTCTCAGAGAATATATTTTACTGTGGAATAATCTCTCCCTTTTTGTTCAGTTTTTGCCCTTATGTAGGCTCTTCCTTGGTTGCACCATCTTCGTTGCCACCTCTGCTATAAAATAGCTAAAATACATAAGGATGTTATAAATATATACTTGTGATGTACAAATGTGTGTAACATAAAGACTACGAGTGTGCAACGGGAAATTTTTCTACAGAAGGAAGGATGGAATTGAGGTATATTGATTAAGTTTTCTTTGTATACATGACATTGTTAAACTTATATACAGTGGAACCTCCTTTATAGAAAGGCGAAGGATCGTCAAAACTTTACGCCTTAACCGGAAATAGTATTAAACATGTTCGTACTAAGTGTAATTATATAATCTTTCTAAGTACTAGGTGAGACTTATCACGGATAGCAAAGAGCAATCAAGAATTCTCGTTTCGTTCCATAAAGATCCAACATCAGGACACATGGAAACAAAGATAACCCTGGCTCGTATGTCGGAACGATTATATGACCTGGTGTATCCATTGATGTATATGCTTTAGTATGTGATTATTTTTAGTCTTCCCTTCAGGTTTTGGCATTATTTAATTTAATCATTCGCAGATTGAAACATGTGACATCTGTCAAAGGACTGGTGCTCTGTTAGAAAGTGACTTTAGCTGCTCCTGAGCCGAATCCAGTGCCTGTAGTGTCACCTCGGCATCAGATAGGTATTGGTTTTGTAGGTCCCATATATATATACAGCTTCGACTCAAGGAAATCGTTACATTCTCACTGTAAGTGACTATTTCACTAAGTTTGTTAATGGAACTGCTACAGAGACGAAGCTTGCATGTCGTGTTGCCGATGCACTTTTCAAAGTAATGAATTATCTTAAATTTAACACATGTAGCTTCAGAGATCCATTATAATATATACCAAATCAGAGTAATAACATGTGACCAAGGAGGCGAATTCAACAACAAATTGGATAGCGTATTGAAGACAATGCTTAATATTGATCACCGTTTGACAGCACAAGGATGATCAAACTCAGGTACTTCAGTTGCAGGAGGTTGATGACGAACAAATTAACAAATTATTATATGGGGGGAGGGGAATACGTTTGAAGCTGTAAAATCCAACATTCTGATTGCTCAGGAGAGACAAAAATCGTGTTATGATGGAACCAAGCCAAAATGTATTTGAGGTCGGTTTGACTGTCCTAAAGAAGGACTTCAGACGAAAGAAACGTGCAGGAGGAGAGCTAGATCCAAATTGGCTGGGACCATATACTATTGTCAAAGCTCTAGGTAGAGGTCTCTACTACAGTCTTCAAGAAATTGTTGAACCCAGGAAATCATTACTAAGGTGAATGGTACAAATTTGAAGCAATACTATCGGTCAAATCTAAAGGTAAACTTTTGAGTCATTTATCAATTATCATGTACGAAAGTGGAAATGTACTTATACTAGCATAGGATATCATGAACAAGCGTTTTAAATTGTATTTAATTTAGCCCCCAGTTTCGACAAACAACGATTGAGATTGAATAATATCGATGCTGTTTACAATATTCAGACTCAGCATACTCGAGTATACCAGTATAGTTGTTGAAAGTATGATTCTACCTTTTATGAAATTTGTGTACTTTATAGTCATAAAAACAACAATACATGTACATATGATTAATCCAAAAGTGTGAAAATCGGATTCAGCATGTTCGATATGTTTGATGAAGTTTTATTGAATTCTATTTACTTCCTTGATAAACGATAAATACATAGTTATGCAACGATTTCAAAATTCCATACCGTAAATCCTTTCCCTGACAACAAACAAACAAACAAACAGACAAACAGACAAACAAACAACAATTGAGATTTAATAATATGGATTTATTATCGATAAAATGTGCATTTAGAGAGTGACACAGTTTCGAATCGAGGGGCCCTTCTATCAGCCTAAGCTGGTTTACAATATAATACAAATTATAACCGATACCTGAGGCCGAGTTGGCACCTCAGGTATACTTGCTAATATTTAGATCCACTGTTACATATATATATATATATATATATGTTCGCAGCCGCATCGGAACAACTTGTTCGATATCTGGAAGCTAATTTCACGTTTGTAGGCATTGAGAATAGTGTGTCCTGGGTTAGACCCTGTCAAAATGTGGGAAAACTGAATTAATGAGGATAGACCGGTAGGTGATAAAACTGATGAAAGAAAGTCTTAACATATCCATGTGTATATCGAATG